>OY293311.1:19521299-20078299 GCA_958502075.1 Orchestes rusci
TCGGCCATTTCTTCAAATGAATACTGAGGCATTAAATCAACTGCACCAAAGCGCTCACTGAGTAAAATAATATTATCTGACACGACTTTTGGTTGCTATGTAAAAACCTCCTGTGATGTATTAGAATGTGTTGCCAAGGATATTCAAGATATTTATGAAAAACTCTTTTTTTAAAAATTGACAAACCGTATCTGGAAACTATGCATTTCCGGACCATTATTTCTATGAAAAAATTCTGCTTTTCTCATGTAGAATCTCTCCTTAGATTATTCGAATGTTATTTCCGGACAGCCTTTACATATACAATATCGCAAACATTGTAGAAAAGCTTTCGAAAACGTACAAAAAATAACTGATTACCTTTTGATCAATTTACGTTCGATATGAAAGTAAGATCCTTGTAGTGAACAGACAACACATTTTGGAAAAAGATTGATTCATCAGGCATAACGGCATTCTAGAATAACTATCTTAATTAAATTAATTTTAATATGACTTGGAAAATCTTCACAATCGAAAACAAAACACTATCACAAAATAAAAGGCTTAAACATTGTTAGTAAAATTAAACGCATATATTACATGTACAAAAGTTACTTATTCGAAATAAACTGTATCTTCCTACTCAGTCTATTAGTGATGTAAGCTGGATAATACAAATTCAATACGACTTTGGCCTCGCGAATCATGTGCTCCACGTTTTGTAAAAATGACCTTGAATGGAAATATTTTTCAAAATGCCAATATAAAAACAATACTCACTTGAGGTTGCTGAGATTTTTCGGATGTCCACTTTGCAGACAATGTAAAATCGCGAGAGCCGCTTCGTAGAGCTTCGTGCCAATTCCTCGGGAATTTTCTCCTCGTCTTGCTTTTTCGTTGTCAAGCCATAAATGGAAGTATTTAAACATATTTTCTGCGTCACCTTAGATTGTTAAAAATTGTTATTGATTTTATAATAAACTATTCAATTGCTCACCTATCTCTACATAATAACTGTACAACCTATAATAGACTTCTTCAAAATCTTTGTGGTGCTTATAAAGTATTTTTTCTCTTATTTTTAGACTTTTTATGAGAATCTCTAGTTGGTTTCCATCTTCACCTGCAAAAATAACCTAGTGGTAGAAACTTGTTTCAGGTAGCAGTTGCTTCTAAATGGTGATAACTGTTGATATGTGAAGTTTTTCCACTGCAGAAAAAAGGAAAATAATGCAATTCAAGACAATGATAGAAAATAAAAGACATTACATTACAACCAAGCAACCTTGTCTCACGTCGCAAAATATGTGAATATTTATTTGGATGAAAAAGACATTCAATGATTAGATTGTCCCCCACGAAGCCCTGATCTAAACCCGATCGAGCATGTGTGGGGTAAAACCAAAAATAAGAAACCATTCCAGATCTTCGACGAGTAGCTCTTATTGAAAAGTGGAATAACAATCCATAAAGCGAAATCACAAGGGTCTCTATAATTGAATCTAAGAGAACGCTACAATACGAAAGTTATCTCAAATAAGTAACGTGATGCGCAAGTTATTTTCCTGAACAATGACAATTCGATATTCTTGAAAGAATCCAAGAGACAAGAGAATCGAGAAAAACTGAGAGTCATCATGTTGACTTATCACATAACCTTTAGTAATGATTATGATGATGACAGATTATTTTAAACAACTCCAGTTTGTCATGAAATTTTTTTTAAAGTGTCTCCTAAAGGACATCCAGAGCCCTAAAGGGGTACCCATCGATTTAATTTTTAAGTTCTAACTTTTGAACCGGCTTGTATAATTTGATGAAATTTTAGTATGTTGCGTAGGCCATAAAGACTCATAAAACCATAGTGAAGTCAATATTTGAAATTGTAGGAGAAGCCAGAAACGGACTGGCCACCAAATCTTTTGGGCCCAATTTTGGACAGATGTCATTTTATAGAGCTGAAAACGACTTTTTCAAATACTCTGATCATTTTTCATCAAATATGGTGCTCCTCTTTTGTTCCAATAAAACTAACCGTTTTCGAGAAAAATAGATTTTTGTTTTACAGGTTACCGCAATGATACACTAAAATACTACGGCGAGACACCAGATTGATTGTCTATACTAGAATTAGTTAAAAAAACAGTCAATCACTCTCAGAGTGTCAAAAAAAAATCCATACCAACAATAACAGCAACCGGTGTCTCGCCGTAGTATTTAAGTGTATTATCGCAATAACCTGTAAAACAAAAACTCATTTTTCACGAAAACGGCTAGTTTTATCGAAACCACATTGATTTTATTTCCTCAGCTAGGTCCGTGTATTTTCTCTGTTATTGTCTTCTGTATGTTGTGATCCAGAGGGTGTGCAATATCTATTAACGTTGTGATTTTGTTGATTTTGTCTATAAGTGTTATGTCTGGTCTATTGTTTATAGTTGTTTTATCAGTTATGATTCCTCGGTCCCAGTATTCTTATTTAATATATAAAAATGAGTACCGATTTCTTCTGGAGGATCAATAACTTGAGAACGGCTGAGGCAATTTGAGTCATTTTTTTTTAATTGTTCCTTTAAGTCTTGGGATTGTTTTAATGGCGAGAAAAGCTGGAAAATCCCCCGAAAAAACCTGAAAACACAACTTTTCATTCGGGATGTCACGTGTCACCTTTCCGTGACAAAACAAACTACTAATGTCAATGTCAATGAGTAAATTCAATAGGCGCGTTCGAGTTTCCGCTCTAAACACTCTGAGCACGAAGAGCGGAAACTCGAACTCACCTAATGATATTGATGTCAATACGCGACGTTTTTGAAAACGTCACAGGCACCATATGATTGGTCGTGGCCGAATTTGGTATCCAAACAAGCTTTTGTGACTTGTGGTTTTGTATTGTGTGTGTTTGAAATCAGTGTTTGTGTTTAATTTGGACTTCTTTGGACTATATTTTTGGGTGTATTACATATATCGTGTGTCCCGTTAGTGCGTATATGATTAGCCGAGTGAAAAGTCAGCTTTTGAGGTAATAAAAAATAGTTTGTTTGGATATTTCCGTCTGACAGCTGACGTCATGACGTCACAGAAACCTAGCGTATTCAAATCATAGACCCGAGAAATGAAAGAGACTGAACTCTTTTATTAGGGTTTCTTTTATCGTACTAAAAAGGGTTAACTAGGTCGATTTTAGCCATAATAAAGAAACCTGAGCATAGCAGTGGCGGCCATTTTCAATATCAAGACAAAAATGACATTATGAGAGAAGACTATTTCTATTTTTTCCCATACAGGGATGTTGTTTGCGTCTATCAGAATATCTACCCAAAGACAAAGCTAGTCCAGATTCATTTTCAGAGTTGATACTACGTCCATACAAAAATTAAAACTAAAACAGAATCATAGGTCAGGACTGATGAAGCAACGTTGCCATAATGTTAAAATAGGTGCATTCAGTGAACGTGAACATAAAACTAAAACAGTGCTGATGCTGATTCTATACAGGCTTTTATCCTATCTAATCTTAAAATATAAAAATCTTAATATATAAAAATGAACAGCGATTTCTCTTGGAAGATGCATAACTTGAGAACGGCTGGGGCAATTTGAGTCATTTTTTTTTTATTGTTCCTTACAGTCTTGGGATTGTTTTATGGCGAAAAAAGCTGGAAAATTCCCCGAGAAAACCTGAAACACAACTTTTCTTTGGGAAGTTTATATCACAAAACATCCCCTATAGAACTTTTTCTTAAATAGGAGCTGTCAAACCACTGTTTTAGTTGTGCCTCCTGTCACCGGTGGCGCTGAATCACTACCTTTGATTTGTATCACCTGTGTACTTGTTAGCTGGTTTGTCACTGTCATTCGTGGTTTAAATTTCAAAATATCAATTCAATCATTATTGATTCAGTTTGCATTGTGCATGTCTTTCTTCTTACAATGAACATTGAAACTTTATTAAATCTTTATTCCGGCGAGCAGAAGTCTGCAGAAAATAAATGCTGTGTTCCTGACTGTGAAGAAAAATACATCAGCAGCAACCGTTCTAGGTTTCCAAATTCTGAAGACTATGGAGATATCCTGTCCTTAAATGATCGCAAATCCATGCTTATCTGACAAAAATGCCAATATAATTCTGTTTCTGGATAAACGATTCAACAGTCTCGATTAAAGAGGTTCAGCCTGTCTGGAAAAACTCTGCCGGCCGCAGTAAGGTCGGAGTCAGGACATGCTGCTTTCTGATGGTATGAAGCTATAAAAGTACCCACATATTTTTTTGGTTTTGTAATAGTTTTCGGTTTGTAATACTACCTATAGGTTCAATTCCTAAATTGATAATATATTTTTACATCAATACAGAATGTTTTTTCTATATTTCTTAGAATGTTATTTCTTAAAAGTTATGATCAACTACTATAAAAACGGTAGGTTGATATGGATTTTCATAATTTTTGGTATGTTATGTTTGGTGGTGATAAGTCACGTTTTGATAAATGGTTTTGTTCATGATCACAAGGTTATAAGTGTATGAAATGAGAATGTCGCAGACAAACTACTTGGAGATAACTTCTTAAATAGCAGGCACCAAAAACTATTTTTTTCATCAAAAAGATATTTTCTTTACAGATGATTTTTGTTTCTGTCATTCTTGATAACCAGACCAATTACATTATTCGTAGAATAATGCCAGTCAGATCAGATTTTATTTTATCATTGGTACAAGAAAAATATTTATAAGGAAGATATCTTCTCATATTTAGAAGTTTTCAGATCCGCCTCAAGAAAGTTATTTCCAACTTTGTACTTGACGTTCTTTATTCATAATATAGGATGATTCATTCAGACTTTTTTTTTCAATAGTTAATAAAATACATGAAATGGAATTGGATGTCGGAATCTTTATCATGACCTGGAAGAACAATCATTGACTCATAATTTTTGACAATAATTTGACTTAAATGATGATCGAGATTACGCCGGCGAAGGTCTAGAAAGGTCCAATTTTGAATCACTCCTTTCAGCATTGTGACCGGTATTTGCCCAATACGCGAGTGGTATTGGTTTCGATGTCCTGAACCGAAACTAGCTTGGACTAGCTTGGACTAGGCGCGTTCGAGTTTCCGCTCTAAACACTCTGAGCACGAAGAGCGGAAACTCGAACTCACCTAATGATATTGATGTCAATTCAAATCATAGACCCGAGAAATGAAAGAGACTGAACTCTTTTATTAGGGTTTCTTTTATCGTACTAAAAAGGGTTAACTAGGTCGATTTTAGCCATAATAAAGAAACCTGAGCATAGCAGTGGCGGCCATTTTCAATATCAAGACAAAAATGACATTATGAGAGAAGACTATTTCTATTTTTTCCCATACAGGGATGTTGTTTGCGTCTATCAGAATATCTACCCAAAGACAAAGCTAGTCCAGATTCATTTTCAGAGTTGATACTACGTCCATACAAAAATTAAAACTAAAACAGAATCATAGGTCAGGACTGATGAAGCAACGTTGCCATAATGTTAAAATAGGTGCATTCAGTGAACGTGAACATAAAACTAAAACAGTGCTGATGCTGATTCTATACAGGCTTTTATCCTATCTAATCTTAAAATATAAAAATCTTAATATATAAAAATGAACAGCGATTTCTCTTGGAAGATGCATAACTTGAGAACGGCTGGGGCAATTTGAGTCATTTTTTTTTTATTGTTCCTTACAGTCTTGGGATTGTTTTATGGCGAAAAAAGCTGGAAAATTCCCCGAGAAAACCTGAAACACAACTTTTCTTTGGGAAGTTTATATCACAAAACATCCCCTATAGAACTTTTTCTTAAATAGGAGCTGTCAAACCACTGTTTTAGTTGTGCCTCCTGTCACCGGTGGCGCTGAATCACTACCTTTGATTTGTATCACCTGTGTACTTGTTAGCTGGTTTGTCACTGTCATTCGTGGTTTAAATTTCAAAATATCAATTCAATCATTATTGATTCAGTTTGCATTGTGCATGTCTTTCTTCTTACAATGAACATTGAAACTTTATTAAATCTTTATTCCGGCGAGCAGAAGTCTGCAGAAAATAAATGCTGTGTTCCTGACTGTGAAGAAAAATACATCAGCAGCAACCGTTCTAGGTTTCCAAATTCTGAAGACTATGGAGATATCCTGTCCTTAAATGATCGCAAATCCATGCTTATCTGACAAAAATGCCAATATAATTCTGTTTCTGGATAAACGATTCAACAGTCTCGATTAAAGAGGTTCAGCCTGTCTGGAAAAACTCTGCCGGCCGCAGTAAGGTCGGAGTCAGGACATGCTGCTTTCTGATGGTATGAAGCTATAAAAGTACCCACATATTTTTTTGGTTTTGTAATAGTTTTCGGTTTGTAATACTACCTATAGGTTCAATTCCTAAATTGATAATATATTTTTACATCAATACAGAATGTTTTTTCTATATTTCTTAGAATGTTATTTCTTAAAAGTTATGATCAACTACTATAAAAACGGTAGGTTGATATGGATTTTCATAATTTTTGGTATGTTATGTTTGGTGGTGATAAGTCACGTTTTGATAAATGGTTTTGTTCATGATCACAAGGTTATAAGTGTATGAAATGAGAATGTCGCAGACAAACTACTTGGAGATAACTTCTTAAATAGCAGGCACCAAAAACTATTTTTTTCATCAAAAAGATATTTTCTTTACAGATGATTTTTGTTTCTGTCATTCTTGATAACCAGACCAATTACATTATTCGTAGAATAATGCCAGTCAGATCAGATTTTATTTTATCATTGGTACAAGAAAAATATTTATAAGGAAGATATCTTCTCATATTTAGAAGTTTTCAGATCCGCCTCAAGAAAGTTATTTCCAACTTTGTACTTGACGTTCTTTATTCATAATATAGGATGATTCATTCAGACTTTTTTTTTCAATAGTTAATAAAATACATGAAATGGAATTGGATGTCGGAATCTTTATCATGACCTGGAAGAACAATCATTGACTCATAATTTTTGACAATAATTTGACTTAAATGATGATCGAGATTACGCCGGCGAAGGTCTAGAAAGGTCCAATTTTGAATCACTCCTTTCAGCATTGTGACCGGTATTTGCCCAATACGCGAGTGGTATTGGTTTCGATGTCCTGAACCGAAACTAGCTTGGACTTTACTGTTTGGGGTTATGTGGTATCAAAAATCTTCCTATCCGTCCGTCCAGCTACGACTTAGAAATTGCAAGCCATAATTACTCGCCTAATCGGGCAGATACCGTTCGCAATACTTCAATGAGTGATTCAAAAATTGCCCTTCCGAATAAACCACTTGAGTCGTAGACACGGCCAGCATATAATCAAATCATTTCCAGAAATCTAATGCGAAAGATGGTTCTTCCAGGTCATGATAAAAATTCCGCATCCAATTCCATTTTATGTGTTTTATTAACAATATAAAACAAAAGGTCTAACACCCATATGCACCGTAAAAATCTAATCCGGATGAAGTCTTTATCGCGATTATATTCCAATTTTTTGATGCACCGCAGCGCTTAAGCCTGAATCGGTCGCTTAACTCTGATCGCCCCATTTTCTAGGCTTAATCGAAGAATTTCAACGAATTCTAACCTAGTCTTTCATTTGTTTATGTTTTTCGTACAAATTTTGAGGTTTTGCGACTAAAGACAAAACTATGAGAGTGAAATATCAACGGAGGATTATTTAGATTTTTTAAAAATCATCGACTGGAGTAGGATTCTTTTCCAATTCCAATAGGTAGTCAATGAGTACTATCCAAATAGATCTCAATATCAAGCAATATTTATTGCTCCACAATACACTCTTAACAATGCGAATTGCTCAATAGAATATTGAATTGAATAGGAACCTATTTTTGTGGGTAGGTACAAAAAAAAACAGTGTACCTATCACACTCGGATATCTACCGCATATGATTTTTATCGTTCAATCGATCGACTCAATTTGGATTGGTGTTGAAAGTAGGTAACTTCCTATCTATATCCTCTAGAGATATCTAATGGCTACCTATCTCAAAGTTTTGTCTTATTCTAATTCAATTCAAAATTTTAAGTTTATGGGTAAACCCAGACTCCTTTAAACAAATAGACTTGTTGATTTACTTCTTTATTCAAGCTTTAGATACTAATCATCTCTACAAGATAAACTAAAATAAAAACCTTTGAAACTGATGGTCTCATCACATTTTATTTATTTTCCCAAATGAGATTTTTTCATTCAATTTTCTTGACTTCCAATTCCCAGTTTATAACAGATATCCCAATAGAAGAAGGTTTGTGTTTTTTTTATCAACTATATAAGAAATTATTTTAATTATATTTGTTTTTCCTGTTTCCTTGAGTTATCAAACGATGCGTTTTCCAAAGTTTGTACATCGAGTTGTACATATTTGTAATAATTTCAAAGTAGATAATGAGTTTGAGAATTATACAATATTGTCAATTTATCAATGGGCATCCCTTGGGGCATTCCTTAGAAAATCATTTAATCAACCACTTGTTTCTACTAAAATATATTTTCTTGTGATGTTTTTATTTATCATCAGGTTGATGGGATTGTTATTCTTGCTGTACCTATTAGACTAGGTATACTGTTTATAATAAACACTCACTATCATGAAATCTAAGCCCAAGAAAAGAGGAAAAGCAAATATAGGAATGATTCAAGAATAAAAGTTGATACCTACACCAAATATTATTGAATTTACAAGAAAAACCCCTTGGCTAATCTTTGCTAAAACGTCATATAAGGCTTGCGGATGTTACTGATCCATATAGTTGCTCATTTTTCATTAGAACTTGCAAGCAAATAGCAAAACTCAAAACAAATCACTCAACATAAATTCCAAAATTGTTATTGATATGTTTTTCTAGGTTATTTTGTGACGTTGTCAAAAGTCTAACCAGGGATTAACGATCCTTGCAGCGCATTCTTCGGTGCATACAAAACACCGCTTAATCTAACTTTGAAAATTAATCGAGATTGGCTAAGCTAACGTACGGTGCATATAGCTGTTAATGAATCACCCTTCACTTATAACTTTCTGATGACGAATAAAACCAACTCAAAACAAGATTTATGATAAGACCGAACATACCCTATCTAGAACTATAAAAAACGATCACAGCATTAGATAAACGTCAAGTCCCTGCCGCATCCACCATTTACACATAAGTAGTTCGTCCTCCTATCACGAGCGGCGCACTAATTTGGGACCGTTCAGTAGCATTACAGATGATGTTCTAAGGGGGAATGTTTTGTGGTTTATATCTCCGTGACAAAACAAACTAATGTCAAAAATTGAAAAAGTGAGGTTATGTTTGCATAATTTTGTTATTTACCAACAGATTTTTTTGAAATCAGATATGTAGGTAGGTTCTAATTTGGCGTTTGATCAAAAAAATTCAACAAAAAAGGACCAAGTTAGGTTATATTCGCAAAGTTTTCTTATTTTCCAAAAGATTTTGTTAAAATTAGATATGCAGGTTCTAATTTAGGGTTTGATCAAGAAATTTAACATCAATTGACCAAGTGAGGTTATGTTTGCAAAATGTTGTTATTTTCGAAAGGATTTTGTTCAAATTAGATATTGTAGGTTCTGATTTGGGGTTTGATCAAACATTTTGACAAAAATTGAGCGAATGAGGTTATGTTTACATAATTTTGCTATTTTCCAAAAGATTCTGTCCAAATTAGAAAGGTTCTATTGGGGATTTGATCAAAAAACTTGAAAAAAATGACAAAAATTGAGTGAGGCTGTTTGCATAATTTTGCTATTTTCCAAAGGATTTTGTTGAAAGTAGATGTAGGTTCAATATGGGATTTGTTCAAGGAATTAAAAAATAAAAGAGATACATTAAAAAAAATAGACCAAAAATATTGTCAGATATTCAACACATCATATTTGAAGACCCGCTGGGACGATTTTTATGATTTTTGATTTATCTGCGCCCCGAATAACAGAATATATTTATTCTGGAGGATCTTGGCTGTCAGATTGTGCCTGTTTAGGTATTCTGTCTGTGCTAAGCTAGGACATCCTGATGATCATTATTATTATCATTATTATTATTATTATTATTATTATTTATTTTTTAAAAAACCTGTTTTCACATATACAGGGTATTCCAAAAAGTCTGGGCGAGGTCTAACTTTCTTATTTCAAATTGATACCATATTTTTTAAGATATTTGGATTCTCCTTCAAATTCTAATCATTTTCTATGTAGCATATCCTTTACCTAAGTTTGATGTATAAAAAGATATTTGATATTTATAAATTGAATAATACTAATTCATTTTTATAAAAAATGAAATATATCTATGGTTTCGAAGTATTGACGTGATTGTGTGTGTAGGATATTATACCAAAACTTCTCTGATTTTAAATTGATAACCAAAAAATGAACAAAAAATAAAATAACGTCTTATATGAAAAAAATCTATCGAATTAAATGCAGAATTATTTATACTTTGATACTTTTTCACTTTAAAAGTATTTAATGACGTGACATTTTCGTCAATACGAGCGTCAATAATTCGAAATCATAGATATATTTCACATTTTTATAACAATACATTAGTATTATTCAATTAATAAATATCAAATATCTTTTTATAAATTAAACTTAGGTATAGGATATGCTACATAGAAAATGTTGAGAGTTGAAAGGAGATCCAAATTTCAAATAAAAAAATAGGGTATCATTTATTTGAAATAAGAAAGTTGGACCTCGCCCAGAGTTTGTGAGAACAGGTTATTTAAAAATTTCATTTTCAACCACGAATCTTTATTTGGAACACCTTTTTTTAAGCCGCCAAATTAAAAAGTTAGAGGGGGAGAGGGCATTTATAATCAATAACCTTGTACAGTAAATCAATCTGGGAGTGTCAAGAAAAATTTTAATACCAACAATAACAACAACCTGTGTCTCGCCGTAGTATTTTGGTGTATTATCGCAATAACCTGTAAAACAAAAACCAATTTTTAACGGTTAGTTTTATCGAAACAAAAGAAGAGCACCTTTTTTGATGAGTAAACGTCAGGGTATTTGAAAAAGTAGTTTTTAGCTCTGTAAAATGACACCTGTCAAAAATTGGGCCCAAAAGGTTTGGTGGCCAGTCCGTTTCTGGTTTCCCCTACATTTTCAAATATTGGCTTTACTAAAGTTTTATCTTTATGGCCCACACGACATACTAAAATGTTATCAAATTATACAAGAAGGTTCAAAAGTTACAGCAGATACATTAAATCGATGGATACCTCTTTAGGGCTCTGTATCTCCGTTAGGAGGCGCTTTAGAGAAAAAAGTTTTATGGCAAACTGGGGTTGTTTTGACCTCCCCTATACGCTCCCGAAGATATGCCATATACTTACCGGACACCCTCTATTTACCCACAAAGCTGCATGATAGATAATACTAGGTTCACTAGAACAAATATTATAGCATATTTATGACAAAAAGCAAACTGTCACGGCTAGATGAGAGTGTAAATAGACAATCATCATTTGGAATATTTTTTGAATCAATAGAACACAAACTCACCTTCACTACAAAATACATAAAATTTGTATAACGCGGATAATGAGGAATAAATGACAGACTTCGGACTAAAATGATCACGCCATTTTATAACGCCAAGGCCTGTCTTTCTCATTGGCCTCGGTATGAGGTCGAGTAAGGCGGATGCAGCGGATTACTCTGTCACTTTTAGTGCGCTCTCTGACAGCAATAATCCATAACTCAATTCAATAATCAATATAATGTTGTACTTACTCTCAAGATACTTTTGTGCTTCGTCATTTATCTTCCGGAAGGGCCGTAACGAATATTCATCGCCACAACTGAGACAGAACATGAACGAAACATTTGGTAGTTCCGGGACTAGACCTTTACATTTTGGACAGATATAACTATCAAGAATTTCCTGTAAGGGAAAAATAGTTTTTAAACTTCATTGAAACATGGACTTCATTTTGTATATCTCTATGATGTAAAAATCTTTCCTGTCTTTCATTTCAACTTAGAGTAAATGGTTTTTGGAGAGCCATCTTCGTTTTATGAATTATAAAAAGTTCTATAACGGTTATGCTAGCTCTAGTTGGAGCAATAGGTTCCTTACCACTTCCTTAGACTGGTCACTACAAATAACACATTTACATTCAAAATGATACAAACTTCTGCATGCGATCTGTCTTTGTTCCCGATTCATTCCCCTATAGTCAATCCCGTAACAATTGAACACTTCTTCGTTTTCCTGAATATCTTCCAGAGCTTTCACAACAATCGTATCACAGATGAAGCTGTAAAAATAGGATGATGGCCTGTAAAAACAAAGTCTTTTATTATCTTACAAATTCGTCACATTGGGCCGACAAGAGTGATTCATTATACTGATTGACGGGAACATTCCACAGGCTATCGTTATTAGAATGTCTGGAAACAACAAGTCTGTTGACGAGTAAGTCCAATGTTCGATGATACTTGAATTGCACGATAGTTGAGCGATGTGTTTGGTGATTAAGCCTCCAACGTATTTTATTAGACTATTTAAATCGTCTTTGGGGCAGCTCTGCTGTTGCAAGAACCATTTGAAAAAATCGGTGTATTTTTTCAGATATGTTACTATTATAGCGCCCATCTGCAAAACAAAGCAATTCCATTTAATTCTACTACGATTTTTTTTCAGGACTTCAGACTTGGAAAAGTGAGTAAAAATGAGAAATTCATTCGGATAAATACATTTTTGGATGCGCCGCCTTATTTAATAGCTTGTCAAAAATGACCGATTTTTACTCATTTTTGAATAAATCATAACAAAAAATTGCCAAGTTCAAAATGGCACAGCTAGACTATCCTTTGTTCAATGATTGTGAAATTATCAGGAAGTAAATAGAAATCATTTGTATCAAAAGTTTTAAAAACATTTTAAAACAGTTTCTCATTCCACCCTTTTTTAAAAAAATTCAAATTTCTGCATAAATTGAGTTACCAATTATAATCAAGCATTTTTGGTTTTTCCTAGATATTTCTTAAACCGTTCCTACAAACACTATAAAGTTTGATACATCGCATAAGCTTCCAATGCTGGATCAGAATTTGGGCTCAAAATATAAAAAAAATACTGGGATAGTTCGGTGTAAAAACAGTTCCATTTTATGTATGTTACTTTTTTCCACATCCTGATTTAAAAATATGATACATTAAGTTTTTTTATTTAAAACGTACCCTTAGCTCATATCGATAGGTCCAGTAGTTTTCGAGAAAATCGCATTTTTTATATCGATGCATCGACACCCTAAATAATTTCGAAACTGCTGACACTCAAATATTGGAAATTGAAACCTGCATAAACTTTTGACGTCTAATTAAATTCCAATGTCAAATCAAAAAAAAAATGTCAGTAGCGTATCATACTGAAGGAATAAGGGGTAAAAACAACCTTATTGTTTGATGGTGATTTATTTATGACGTTTTTATTTTGATATCTCAGAAAATTGCAATTCACTACATCGAAGGCTGTGAAAATGATAATGTCAGAAGAACTGGGGTTGCTTTTACCTCTAACCCCCTCAGTTTTTTTTTGTCAGTGGTGTAACATCCACCGACAAAATTTTCAAAATTTTGAGATCAAGACTTGAATTTTTATTTTTTGATTAAAATCACGCAATTTCCGTCTCAAGTAGCCGCGATTAAAGTGTTAAACAAATCGTGATGGGTGAATAATGTGTTTGATCTGGTTTTCCAAGTATTGTGGTGGATTTTTCTGGGTTCAGGTCGAAGGATTCATCTAGATCATTCTTAAATAGTGAGATTTCCCTGGACTCATTCAGTTTTCAGAAGGCGATTTTCGTCTCAAGGTAAACGTCGAAATGAGAGCCTGGGTAATGCCCTAGTTCATTTATTCAGAGCCATTCTTTTTATTTTTTTCACCGTAGTGTTCAAAGGATTCGTACACTTTGTTCGGGTGGGTTTATTTGTAACCAAAAACTGCCAAAACCGCGTGCTGTCATGAATTCAACTGTTTTTCTGATTCGTATATCTTGCGATAACTCCGGTAAATCTCCGTACAAAAATAAAATACCTTCTGGGGGCCCATTCCCAAAAACGCGAAGCAATTCGAGTGGCTTAGCGAATGTGACGTCATTTGCACTTGTCACTTTCAAAATTATATTCCCGTTCGTTTGACGCTCACCGTTTGTCAGATGCGGTGGCAGTTTTGAAAACACCTGCCACTTGGTTGCTGTTTTTGATATTCGCTTGACGTTTTGCGTCGTGTTTACATGTTATTGTATTGGCAACAAATTTGGGAAAACGTTTCAAAGTGTGATTTTGGGTATTTATGTTCATATCAGAATAAATCAGTTATGGCATACCTGTTTATCGGTGGTAATTTAATTAATATTGGGAATGTGGAGATGCAACGATTAGAGGAATCGAGTTCAACTTATTGAAAAGATCTTGCCATACTTAGTTTCCGTGAATTCATTGGTATTTTTTTCCGTATTAGCATGGGTTCCCGATAGCGGGCCTTATTAACCCCAAGTTCAGACTATCCAACTTCAGTTATTTTTATCAATTATTTCTTGATGGATTATGTATCTTCACACCTGCACGATATGTATCGCGTCTTCAAACACACACTAACAACCAAGGCTCATCCCGGAATTCGAACCCGGACCTTCTCGTCACTAGACCACCTATTGATAGTTGGTTCGCAAGCTTTTGAGTTACGAGCTCCGGGTGTTCGCAGACAAACTCCATCAAAACATTTTTTTGAACACCTGCTGTTTTTTGGAAATGTTAAGTTAATTTGTCCGTTAAAATTCAATTCATCGGGAAAATAACAAATATTACGCAAACGCTCATGTCAAGACACTCAAAACCCATGGTGGTTTTAATAAGTTCCTGCCTGGTTCACATTCAATTTCATTTCGAAGTGAAACTGTCAAATTTCCGCTTGGCAAACGGGAATCATATGGTACCATCCACCATTCACATTGAATTTTGCGTGAGCGTGACTTTGAACAAAAATACAAAGTAGATGGTAGCACATGATCCAAATTTGCCGAGCGGAAATTTGACAGTTCCAATCTGAAAACAAATTGAATGTAAACCTTACATCAGACCGAAGTGTCACTCTCACTAGTGTCAGTCAACTACGTCCTTCGTCTCAATGCCCAAAAGATGCATAGTTGCCAGCGTTTGCTAAGCGCCCTCAGTAAAAACGATACGCACAGCAACGCTAATACGTACATCGAACGCTCGCTGATTTTGCTTTGCTTACAGTGCGTTTTGAAAATGTGTCGTTTTCAGGCAGAGAACGGGAATACGGGTGTCCTGGAGCCATGCTAGTTCGACGACTCTAAAAACTTCGTTTCGAGGACATTTTGTATCTATTATTTCACGTTATTTTTTTTCCGTCGAACGATTCACGCGTCATGTTTTTCTATTTGATGCCTGCGTCCTGTTTATCCTATTTTCCGATTTGCGTCCGTTTATTCTAGAATCATTGTGTTCAATACTATTCTCTACTTTAGGTCCGTTCTTTCATTAAATACCCCTAGGTCGGTAGAGGTAAAACCTTTTTCCGTAAGTTTCTACTGTTTTTCTCGGCCGTCGCTAACCTCTTTTACACCCGCCTTTACAAAAACTATCATTTGCTGCCTGTATTATTTTCTGGCCATACCTATTTCCTAAATGATATTTTGTGATTGTTTTTCTGCCGCTGTTGTATTATTCTTATAATTATAATTTCTCCCTGCCAGAGACCGAGGGATAAATTCTGTTAAAATTATTATTGTTAAATTACAGTTCAGGGAACGCCGGAAAATCCCTGGCAGATTAAGGAATGGCTGTTTAATAATGTTCATTTTCATTTTGGTAAATCTGATCTTTTTGTTGATTCAGTTAACGTTTTCAGAGCGGAAATTAGTGGAATTCGGAAAATAAAGAACGCCTGGATTTTCTCCACTGTCTAAAAGCTACTCGGAAGGCACTGTGCACCACATTAATCCAAAAGGTGGTGCCCGAGACTAGAAAAATACGATTTTTCCTCCCAGTCGAGAATCTCCGGGAAATCACGTCACAATTTGAGTGTGCCGATGCATCGGTGTAAAAAATGCGATTTTCTCGAAAACTACGAGCCCTAGCAATATGAACTAGGAGTATGTTTTTTGAATTAAAAAGTATGGTACGCCCCTGATTAAAATTTTGAGCCCAAATACTGATTCAGCAATAAATGTTTATGCGATGTAAATCAAATTTCATGATTTCTGTTTGAACGGTTTCGGAAATATTGAGGAAAACCCGTATTCAGGATGCCCGATTTATAAAGGGCGTAGCTCGCTTAGAAAGCATTTTTTCGACAAATGTTAATAGGAACTTTTATTCATGAAAATACCTCATGAATCACCCCTTTAATTGTTTGCCAACGTTTAGGAAACACACTGTAGATCTAGGAAGAATTCAAAGAAGAATGACAAAATAAAGAAACTCTGTATGGAATAGGTGTGAAAATTAATAGCATTGTAGGATTCCAAAATAACTCACCACAATATAGGGTGCAGCATTCTTACTCTTATAGATATTAGATACCAGTCTATTAAAATACGGATAGTTATCCTCTTTGCTTCCAAATTTCTTCAAATCTTCTTCATATCCACCCTTTATACTTTTAAACCCTGATTTGACTCCTTTCAGGACGGCTTTAAAAGCAGGAAATCCTATGCCTAAATCATACCAAATATTGGCTTGCATTCCTTCGCATTCCCATTTGTGCGATTCGTCCCATGATATACATCGGCATTTTTCGTTGCAATAGACACATAATGTACAAAAACGACAACTAAAAATGTTGTCAACATTGTGCGTCTTAATTTATGATAAATGACTTACGGAATACTACTGATAACATCCTTCAAACAATTATAGCACTTGAACGAATAAAACTCCTTATTCTCTTTAAATACTGGTGCAAAAATAAATGCTTTTTCCACAAACAATACGTCACCTTTTCTTATGCTTTCACTGGCAACCACATGCCTTCCTTTACTTTTATCATAGCTGGAAAAATACATTGAACAAAACTATTTTGTTGAGTCCATACGAACTCACCACATTTTTAGTTTTGAGGAAGCATAAGCAAACTGATCATTTTCACCGCCTGCAATCTCCGGCAGATCACTGGAATTTTCTTTAAAAAGATCAATGTTTTTCATTTTCACTGTTGATTTTTTTATTTGATTGAGTTTCATGACATGTTTATCTTTTTCTGGTATATTTTGTACACTGAGGAACTTTTTCGCTTCCTTTACACACTTATCTAGATTTTCTTGTTGCCCAGTCTCACAGTAACATTCCGCTTTGCGCAGATATATTTTCGGCCTCAGATCTTTTGGGTAGTTGGTTTCGAAACAAAGTTCGATATCTTTCAAACAGTTCTTGAAAAAATATATTATATGTCTTTATTCCAATGCTAATATAATCATTAAGTTATTGCAAGGAAAAAATTGAAAGATGGCTTGAGTGATAGGTGAAGGCTAAAGTAGTCAATAACCAAGTCTTCAACTAAAAAGAAACCTCTTTTTTTTGCCCTTAATCTCATCCGTGAATCTTTTCAGAAAAAAATATTTTTATTACAGGGTGATTGACGGTCGATGGTACCTCAGACGTTCTGAAAATTTGGACATACAGGGTGCTTCAGAAACATGTTGCCAAAAGGGGTAATAGTTTTCACAAAAATATAACGAGAGAACCCAACTTGCCTATTCCGAAAGTTGACCTTGACATAGTTACAGGGTGTCAAAGTTGAATTTTAATTTTTAATTCTTTCAAATAACTTGAAGTAACCAAGTTATTTTGATGAAATTTGGTATATGAGGATTGTTTGATATGCGAAATCCAAATCTGTATTTGATGTTGCCCTTACTTATAGGGGGCGCCACTCACATACCTTTGAACCCATTCAAATGGTGATAAATTTTTTTGTATGCACTCGTACTTTCTTTTTTTATCGAAAGATGGATTTTTGCGTCATATTTACATAAAACCATATGCCGAAGCCGATGTTCGAAAGATTATATTTTTTTGCTGCAAATTCATCCACAGACGCGTTTTCAGTTACTCAACTGACGTTTTCTATCAGGTGTAGATAGAAACATCAATTCCTGTACCACGTTAGTGGCCCCTGAAAGCAGGATTCCCATATCACCAATAGAGGAAGATACTGTCCAAACTAAGGCTGGGAATCGAATACGAATAATTCGAGTATTCGAATTCGAATTTTTTCATGATGACATTATTCGAAAATTCGAATAATCGAACTATTCGAATAATCGAACTATTCGAATAATCGAACTATTCGAATAATCGAACTATTCGAATAATCGAACTATTCGAATAATCGAACTCGAATAATCGAACTATTCGAATAATCGAACTATCCGAATATCCGATTATAATATTCGAAGGAGTTGACTATTCAAATAGACTGCTCGTCAAATTAAAGAACATTGCATTTTTTTTGCCAAGTTTTAATAAGCTGTAGCTTTGAACCAAATCAACGGATTTTCTCGAGTGTTTTAGCGTTTTGAAGGTCGACTTTTGTACATTGGACTGACTATGATATACAGGGTGCGGAAGAAAGTGATGCAATTTTCAAAATTTTCTTGATACTCCCATTTTGCTTATAAAAAATTATTCACTAAATGTATATTTTAAGGGTATAGCTAAGATAAGTCGGGACGTATTTGGTATTTTTCGGATAACTCTTCTGAAACAAGAGATAATTATTTTTTATTCCAATTCGTATTTTGCGATGTTTTTTTGAGATTTGCGGACTCAACTTCCAAAATCATAGGATATACCTATGATACTTTTGATCCAATTAAAAAAAAGATGATTTAACTGAAGTGGTAACGTACAGGGTCCCTAAGAAATACGGCGAACAATTTGTTTTTTTTTGGTTCGCTAAATTGAGGACTGATATACCTACAAAATATCTTTCCGATAAAAAGTTTAACCCGCATTGGGTTTATCACTTATTGATTTCGCAATACTTAGAAAAAAAGACTCAATAATTATTATCGTTTGCCGTATTTTCAAGTGACCCTGTATATAACCGCTCAAGTTATATCGTCTTTTTCTTTTGAATTTCAAAACTATCGTATATCCTGATATTTTGAAGTTACCTTTAGTTGAATCTCAAAAAAAACATCGCAAAACACTTATTGGAATAAAGACTGATTATCTTTTGTTTTCGAAGAGTTATCAGAAAAATACCGAATACATCCCGAGGAACATGTCTTAGCTACACCCCTGTGAAATAAATTTGGTGAAAAATCATTTTTTAGCAAAATGGCAGTATATTGAAATTTTTAAAAATTGCATCATTTTGTTCCGTATCCTGTATTTCATAGAAAACCTCATCTCACACAAAATCTCCAAAAGTCAGTCGAATGTACGAAAGTCGACCACCAAAACGCTGAAACATTCGACAAAATCCACTTATTCGTTTCAAAGTTATAGCTCATTGAATATGGGCAAAAAAATTGCTATGTTCTTTATTTTGACGTGCAGTTCAGTCAAATAACGAGACCACAGTGCGACAATCAAATGAACCTTAACAATGTCTGAAGGGGCAGAGGGGAGGGGAAGCTGAAGGCGTGTCAACAATCTTGTCATCTCATTGGCGTGTGAAGTTATTTTGATCAGATATCTAAAGCTTAAATTATGGTAAAGACTACAAATAAATCACCAAATATGTATCAAATTTGCATGCATATACTCATTCTATTATTATATACTAATGAAATTGATATAGAAAAAAAAAATAGAGTCAATAATTTTATTTTTACGCCTACGCCTATGACCAAACGGTTGCCATGGGATGTTTGACTGTCATCTGTGTGTAGCCAATCACATAGTTCCACGTTCCACCGCCGAATTGTTTCTTCATAGGTTCATTGTTCATTTGCTTGTCGCACTGTAGGTATACAGCTTGTTCAAGGCTTTTCTGCGGTCACGTCACAGTATTTGACGTTTGGTAGTATGTCGTAGATTCATCGCTCCACATGTGACATTTGTCAAATTGACCCGAAAGACCCTCGTCTAGACGTACGTGATTTTTTTTTCAATGTGTAAGAGAGAGACGGAAAAGTATGACGTAACCGCAAGAAAGCCATGAACAGACTATATGTGCATTAAAATTACCTAAAGCGTTTTCATCTAAATGGTATCTGAGTCCATTCCAGTTTGATCTGTGATTAACGTCACTTGCAGCTCACCGATTGGCTAAAAGTGACGTGTTTGAGTATTTATTGAATAATCAACTACTTCGAATATTTCAATAGAATTATCGAATATTCCGAATTTTCAAATGATTTGATTATTCCACATATTCGAATATTCGATTATTCGATTATTCGAATATTTGATTATTCGAATTATTCGATTACTCGAACTATTCGATTATTCGAATTATTCGAATATTTGATCGTTTCTTAAACGAATATTCGAATAAGAAGATCTGGAAAAATTCCCAGCCTTAGCCCAAACCTCGTCTACCGAACATTGCAATATTTAATTTCATTTGGATGGCACTTTTTGACAACTACTGTGCCTAAAGTGAGGTTGGGTTGTTAACACAATGACTATTAAACAAGTATGGACGGTCAAATGGGCTGTTTCAAAATGATGGATTTGAAGGTTGACATGTTGTCGAAATTTCTGATTGGCTCTAAAGGAGTGGAGTGACATCAGCTCATTTCATTGGTTAAAACCAATTGAGTAATAAGGTATGAGTAACGAGTTACATTAACCAATAAAAAGTGGATGTAGAATACATCTATTATTGAATAGTCATAGAAAAAGGTATTATAATTTGTAAGAGTGGCTAGGGGTAACCTATTTCAAGATATTGCACTTGAAGTAATCCATACAATGTGGTTCTAAATGGAAAATAAACGTAAATCATGTTATCATGGTAGTTTTGACAGTTGTTTCAATGTTCAATGTTTCTTATGTAAAAAATAATAAAAATATAAAATAAAATAAAAATACAGAATTAGGTCACCATGATAGCACCGTTTTCAGCGCCACCTATGTCTATTTTCAGAATTTTCCATTTAAAACCTCATTGCATGGATTATATTGAGTGCAAATATTTTAAAAAAGGTACTCCTAGACACTCTTACAAAGTATACCTTTCTTATGTAGATATGACGGAAAAATCAATTTTTCGATAAAAAAGAAAGTATGAGTGCATAAAAAAAAGTTATGACTATTTGAATGAGTAAAAAGGTGTGTAAGTGGCGCCCCCTACAAGTAAGAGCCATATCAAGGTCAGATTTGAATTTCGCATGACAAACAATACCCATATACCAAATTTCATAAAAATATGTTGATTATTTCAAATGTTATTTATTAAAAAAATCAAAAATTAGAATTGAACTTTGATACCCTGTATTTCTATTAATATCAACTTTCGGACAAGAAAGTTTGGCAACATGTTTCTGAAACACCCTGTATACCTTAGGAGTGATGCTCTATCGATTTAAAATATTTCAATCCATGCAGCAACATTAATGTTTTAAATGAGACACCCTGTATATTATTGTATATTCCGCTTCTTTATTGTTTTCCGATTATTTTTCCATATTGCTTCCCTATACCCAAAATAGCTTCAATTAAATGTCTTCTACCACGGTATTTGAATTCATAAAAAGCTGAAATTTTGGAAAAAGTTCACCAATATCCTGTGTTCAAGTTGTGTGTATAATGTTTGCTTCTGCTTTCTACAGGACCTTAAAAATTATGTGATTTTACCGTCACATACATATAAAAATGTCAAAAACTTTATTTTTTCAATTGGAGCACTTTGTTTATTATGAAATATTTTTGAAGAAAATATAATTCTCTTTCAAATAATATAAGACGATCCTTCACCTAAAAATAACAACTTGTCACGCCTATGAATAGTTTTGATGATCAAAAACTAGTCGAGAAACTGTTTTTAAGCTGGAGTTTTATTATTCAAGCTCCAAAACTATCTACAGGCGTGACAAGTTGTTATTGTTACCATGACTACGATACGCGCATTGCATTACAAAGAGATCAAGAGGTTTGATTTTGAAAAATCTCGGATTATAATTCTGCATATTTTGGAATGACAAGTGTGACACATCATGATGTTCAGGAAGTCAGGAGCTATCCAAAAATGCATAAAAAAAGTTGGGTTTGTATTTGAAAAAATTAAGTTGATGATGGTTGCGGAAAATCGAAACGTCGGATATAAATTCCGACCACCCTACCTTCAAGAGGAGAAAAAGTGGCCATGAAAATGTGCCACTCGTTTTCAATAATTCCTTCAAACTAACTCAGGAGGAAATAAAAAAGAATTTTGAAAAAATTGATTTTTTCCGGATATTTTCGGAAGTATCTCTTATGGTTTAGGAATTAGCAATGCTATCCCATCGAATTTGTAACACCCTGTATATCTATATCGGAACCAAGAACAATTGGATATCGACGTCTAAGGTACAATAAAATGGATATGGAGGAGCAATTGAGAAACGAAGACTGGAACAACTCCATTACCGATGTTTCATTTGTTGATTCTATCACTCGAAGTTTGGAAGGAATGACTACATACCAAGAAAGACAAAGCAACCCCAAGTATGAAGGCAACAATTGGATCACTCCGCATATTTTGGACAAAATGAAAACTAGAGATACTTTCTATCGTAGAGCTGTGTTGAGTGGAGATGAGAATAGTTGGAATTCTTATAAAACTCTGAGGAATGAAGTGATAGCATTGATAAGAACTTCGAAGAATGATTATGTTTACTCGGTCTTGGACACTAACAGAAGTAATTCCAAACAGTTGTGGAAGAATTTGAAGATGCTGCTTCCCAATAAGCGATGTACTGTCGACCAAATAATATCAAATGGAATTGTGATAAAGAAGAATTGTGATATTGCCAATAGTTTCAATCAGTATTTTTTGGACAGCATTTTAGAGGTTGTGTCGTCCATTGTAGGGACACATGACATGAACTATGTGATAAGTTTTATAGATACCAAAGAAGTTTTATGTGATTTCAAGACTATTGATATGTGCCATTTTAATAAAATTATGAAACGTCTGAAGAAATCTGGTGGATGTGGCAATCAAATATCTGCACAGATATTGAAGGATGTATGTGAAATTGCTGGGAATAGGTTAATGGACATCATCAACACATCACTAACATATGGTATTTTTCCTGAGAAGTGGAAACTATCCTTGATTACTCCTGTGCGAAAAATTGTGGGTAGTGAAAAAATTGAAGACTTCCGTCCAATAAACACGGTCCCTCCATACGAGAAACTTATAGAACTAGTAGTGAAGGATCAAATTAGTGAATTCTGTGATAGAAACTCTGTCATCCACACTTCTCAATCTGGATTTAGAAACGACCACTCATGTGAAACTCTTATTCTCCAGATCACGAATGAATGGTTGAAAAGTGTTGATGGAGGAATGACTGTCATATCTGTGTTTTTAGACTTTAAAAGAGCGTTTGAAACAATCAACAGACAATTGTTATTGAAAAAACTGTTTAAAATGGGTCTGAGAGGGACGGTCTATGATTGGTTGAAATCATACTTGATGGACAGGAAGCAACAGGTTAAATTGAATGGCAGCATCTCTGAAGAAGCAAATGTTGATTTTGGAGTACCACAAGGTACAATATTAGGACCACTCCTGTTCATCATGTATGTAAATGACATTTTTAAAACTGATGTTAAACACTGTCAAATGAAGTTATTTGCTGATGACACCATGTTATATATTTGTGGTGCAGATATTCATAATATGATTGACAAACTGGATAATGATTTGTCCAATTTATGTACTTGGTTAAGTGACAATTCCATGGCAGTCAATGTGAACAAGTGTAAATATGTTGTTTTTGGTACACCAGGTTTAATTCGCAAATTTGATGAATTTAATGTCAATATTCTGCTGCATGGACAAAAATTGAATAGGGTAAGAGTTTTTAAATATTTAGGAGTGTTATTAGATGAAAATCTTAATTTTAATCAGCATTGCGATTACATTTCATCAAAAATGTCCAGAAAAGTGTATTTTCTGCAAAGAATAGGTAAACATTTGTCACCCTACATTAGAACTCTTTTATATAAATCTTTGATAGCCCCTCATATACAATATTGTTCTACAATATTATATAATCTAAACCAAGAAAAATTAAAGCAACTTCAGAAAATACAGAATCGTGCCCTTAGAACTATTTTACGATGTAACAGATATACTCCAGTTAGATTAATGTTGGAAACAGTAGGGATCATGAGTGCTCAACAAACTATCTTGTATAGAACCTATGTTATGATATACAAAATAAGAAATCACATAGTACCTGATTATTTGTCAAGCGAGTTGTTATTTGTGAGTGATGTACATAGCTATAACACCAGAAATACTTCAAATTTTTATGTGCAAACAACTCGTTTGACAAAAACCCAATGCAGTTTGTTTTTCAAAGGACTGACACAGTTTAATGCTCTTGCATTACACATCAGTAATATTGAAGAGATTGGAACTTTCCAAAATTCACTAAGGGATTTTATCTTTAATATGTAATTGTTCTTTTTAATGATGTTTTTCATTTTTATATTAGTATGTTATATTTTATTGTCCTATGTTTTTTATACACTAATGTATTCCCATGTACCTAAGTATTGTATTTTTTTGTAAAGCTATGCTTAATAAAGGTTCATTGATTTATTTATTTTTATCAAAAAAGATTAACCAGTGTATTAACGAGGATATGTTTTAATTTTTTATTTGTTTCAATATCGTTGGTGTTATAGGACAGTTGTAATTTACTGATTATTGATAAGTTTTGTTCACATAAATCAGCTGTTCGGCTTTCAAAAATATTGAATTTTGAACAAGCCGACAACAGTGTTCCAAGAGAGCTACAGGCTATGATTGGTTAAAATGACTATCAGCTGTGATTGGTTGATCTCAAATAGGCATTTGTGTCGTGTTGCCAGATGTATTTCGTTGCATCGTGTCTACATAAGTAACTAAGGTTCATGGAAAAATATGGGTCTCATTGAAAATGTTTTATTATCGCTAGTGATCCAAAAATGTACATATTATATAATTGGTAACTACCGGAGATGCACTCATAGAGTATAGAGTATTTTCAATAAAAATCAAAATACCTTGGATACAAGGTAGCTACTTATTAAATTTGCAGTTTGGCAAACTCGCGAGAATTCTCGCAAGAATTCCTCTCTCTCCTCAATGTATAAACATGTGACACACAAAGAGACGTCGGGCTATATCTAGTTGTTGGAAAATCATTGCCAATGTTATTAGATTTTTACAAGAATGGCTTTTATTTCAAAAAACCGACCTTTTAGATATAGAAACATTCTCATCATTTGGAAGGAAATCTAATTTTTTTCAAGAATATTTGATAATACACAGGCTGTTCCATTGAAAAAAAAATAATTTTTGACATTTCTATATGTACCGGCAAAATCACATAATTTTAAAGACCCTGTACAACGCCGAAGAAAATCCGATTCACACAACTGAGACCCAGTATATTCATGAACTAATCCCAAAATTCCAGTTTTTTATGAATCCAAATACCGTAGTAGCAGACATTTAATTGAAGCTATAAAAAAAAAACAATGAATTTCTCGAAAACCACCCAGGATAGGTATATTAGGAAAAAATAATTGGAAAACAACAGAGAAGCCAAAAATAAAATGATATATAGGATGTCTCATTTAAAATAGCAAAGTTGATGTTACTTTTTCAAAAAAGCGGCAACGTCGCGTCGCTGAAAACATTTTAGATCAACAGAGCATCACGTATATTGTATATGATCAAATTTTCAGAACGATTCCAAAGCCCATAGTGTTCTCTGCCTAGACGTTCACGGGTAACTAGATATGGCATAGAGCAGAAAACACAAGGAGAAGCGACCAAAATCTGTTTTTCCCATTGATTCAATGAGAACGCATTTATTTGACCTTGAAATTAAAATTTGACAGCGTCCTTCCTCTCAGATGACGCTACTCTGACGTTACGTTTAGTTATAGTCCGGGCCCAAAATACAAATGATGATATATTCTCAAATTTGATTTTCAATGATGTTTAACAAGAATTTGACCTAGCCGAATCGTTAAAATAGTGCTGATATGTTATTTCCTACTAGGTATAGGTACGCGAAACCCTTCAACAATAATAACAATGTCATGTGACGGACAATTTTTTTTTTGCAAATCGTCTGTCACATGACCTAACATCATCAGATGTCACTGTCAATTCATGTGTGGACTATTCGAACTTATCTTTGAACAGCTGACGAAGTTGTGTTGCTGAGTTTTCTGTTTTTTTTTTTTTAAATAATAAAAACAAAACGTTTTTTTTATTTGGATCGGATTTTTTTCATTTAAATGAGATTGTTTTTACTAAAATCTTTTTTCCATATCGCCTGTCGCCAAGAAGACCGGAGCAACTCGAAATTTTTACTTTCAAGATATTCGCATTCGAAGATTTTAACATTATTCAACGTGATCTGGTGATCTAGCTTTTGCTGGAGCTTTTGTAGATAGAGTTTTTATTTTCACAGGTCACTTAAAGCATGTCTCAAGACATATTGTTTTGTAGTATTAAGATATTTATGTTGAACCTGTGAAAAAAAAATCAAAAAATCGAAAATGTGATGGACTTCTAGGAAAATCAGCATCAAACGGTATCATTTATAGAGAAAAACTGGCACAAAGTCATCATTGTGAAGGTTTTCTTCGGAATAATGTATGAAATATCATTAATTTTTGTAGAAAAATTAGGACATTTCTGCGATTAGGACGATTTTGACCGAAAATGACCGACGCTGCTTCTATAAGTGTCACGTGCGTACTGAATTAGGACGATATTCCGGGAACCAGCTATCGAAACTTAGAGTTAGCACGATTTTCACAGTGGCGCTGTGTTAGAACTTTGAACTATTTGAAGTAGACTTGTATCGATTTTTCTGGAAAAAGTATTGCTGTTTTGAAGTTTGGGAAGTGCTTAGACTCGAAAATGACTTTTTTCGATTTGTGCCGGTCTTCTCGGAAACAGGCGATATGTATTTTGATTTTTTAAATGATAATTTCTAAGATAGATTTCCGGATTTATTCTTAAGATGATATTTTCAAGTTTTAACACATGACACAACGCAACTTGACTACTGTCAAACTTATATCTTGGGTCATATTTAACCTCGTATTTAACAGAATTTGTAAAAAATATCTAAAAACCTAACCTCGCTAAAAAACAACTCGATTGACATTTCATCATTTTCAATAATCGAAACCAACAAATAAAGCATCGGCAAGACTAAATAATTGTATTCTGATGACTTTTATGATGATTTTACTTTTCAAAAATGGAAGCAGAGAAAAAAAATATATATATTTATTTAAACCAATGATTGTTTTATAAAAATCATGTGATTAAAATTATTGATTTGAATCAAGGCAATTCCTACCACATACCCCGATGTCACATATTCCAAACCAATTTTTTTGGCGGGAAAAGATTAGTCGCTTCTCATTGTTATTTTTTCTCGGGTCTAAGGTACTATCGACCGTGATTCACCCTGTACAAGTCAAGTTTTAGTTCGTCTTACTGCTGTTTTTATTCTCTGATTCATTAACCTCTTTTTCATAGGCTTTTTCATATCATTTCAAAACCATCGATCTGCCAAATTGGCATAGAAATCTATTAATTTCGATACAGCCGTTTTATAAAATAATTGGACCGAATTGGACAGTTTTTCAAATAAGATTTACGCAAAATAAGTGTTATCAGTATTAAAATTTTGTGATTCACGTGATGTGGATTTTAAAAATAAAAAAGGTACCTACAGAGGTACCTATACTTACTTATACAGAGTTAGGTATAAAACTCATTTGCATATCAAAGAATAATCATATTGCGATAGATTAGGTGTTTTCAGGATTGTTATGATCAATAATAATATTATGAATGTATGAAATTCACCTCATACTCTTTCATTTCAAAAGAAACAGCTGATCTATTAGCCAAAGCCAACCCATATTCCTTGCCATTGGGTGTGGCACAACACAAACTTTTAGTATAAAACTCCAAGCTCTTCAACAGGTCTTTTCTGGCATAACATTTATTTCCCTCTTGTCTATAAAACGTCGACAACTTATCATCTTTAACAACTTTACTTTTGAATTGGTTTTCCAGCCAAGAGTCCACTGGAGATCTAAAAATAGAGCTTCTGATAAATGTTACTCATAAGGCAGATAAACTTACAGGTCCAAACTATAAAATTTTGTGAACAGTTCAAATATATTGCCGTCAATTTTCGAGAATTTGTCCGTGTAATAAGCCAGAAGACAATCCATTTTGGGCAAAGTTGTATACTTATATTTACAAAGCAACTGAAGTAGGAGGGATTCAATGTTGTCTAGTTGGCTCGCAGCATTGGGCCTTGTTTGTTTTCAAAACACACGGGGATTTCGAGGAAAACCAGACAATTTCGGCAATTTTCTCTTTGAAAATGTGCAAAAAAGCCTGCAAGATTTTTTTGTAAATAGGTTAGGCAGACGTCAAAGTGACAGTTATGTTCAAATTGAACTAAAAGTACAACGCCCCCTACTCGCCTGACGTAGAGGGGTGGTCACTTGTAGCTTCGACTCAACGTTGTCAAGTCTTGCAAATTTTATTTAGATAGGCAGAAATCATTTATGTGAAGAAGGAATAATCTTTCACAAATCAATTGAAAATATGATACCTGATATAAAGCTCAATCGTCCACAGGATAGGATTTTGTCCGATCTCTTTTGCCATAACAAATGGTAATCAGCCACGTTAACGGTCAACGGAATGCCAAATTGCATCAGCAGGGGGCCGAGTAAACGGAGAAGTATACAGGGTGTTTCCTTACCTCTGTGACAAAATGAAAAGGGTGATTCTTCGCTAAATTTTTAGACGAAAATGTGGTATAACTTTTTTTCGAATTTCGCTTTGTTTCCAAAATACAGGGTGTTTAATTTTTTCAATTAATTTATTACGAATAAATTGAAAAACAATAGTTACTTAAATACATTATTGGAAACTTTCATATAGTAGGCAAATGTCATGAAGAAAACAAATAATGTGGTTGCCATGGATCATGGATCGAAGCAAAAAGCCTACTTTGCATCATATATTGTTATTTTTGTGTAGTCCAGAGACATGCAATAAAGTGGTTTATCTCAAAAATTACGCAAGATACGATAAAAATTTAAGAGATCAAAAAGTTGCGTTTTTAGTTGAATAACCTGAGAAAAAAATGAAAATGACACAAAAAGTCAGTGGCGTACATTTTTTTCACAATAATATTGGTTGAAGTGCCGCTCAGGACGCCACTGTATTCGATAATTTTTATTTGTTCATGGCAGAATGAGCCCGTTATCACTATAAATACCGTTACCAAACTTCAACAAAATCGAGTAAAAGATAAATTAATTAAAAATAAAAAACTAATAAAAAAAAATAATTAAACACCCTGTATTTTGGAAACAAAGCGAAATTCGAAAAAAAGTTATGCTACATTCTCGTCTTAAAATTAAGCGAAGAATCACCCCTTTCATTTTGTCACAAAGGTTAGGAAACACCCTGTATATGAAGGTGATCGACTATTTCTCTCGTTATGACCATAAAGAAACCACTGGAAGTTATGACCATTCTAACGGTCCCTGAATCGGTACCCTGATAGAATGTGAGTTGAATGAATCAAATTCCCATAGTACCTGGCCTGCTGGAATCACGCCTGTTTTTGTTCAAATCGATTTCAGAAAAAGTGTGATATCCTCTAGTGGGAGATAATAGGTCTGTTCGTAGAACAATCACAAACCAGTTAGAGCCAATCAGCATTCAGCATTTGCAATTTGCAAGCTATTTCTGATTATTTTGACCAATCGATGAAGCGCTGATCGATTTGTGATTGTTCTACGAACAGAGACCTATAGGCCATCGTTTTTCAACCTGAGGGGCCATTACTCTACGTGGGGAAAAGCATCACATTACAATGAAAAATAAAAAGATTTTAATTCACAGAAAGAAAAGCAAAACGATATTCATCATTCTGACATCACTAAAACTTAAGTAAGTACATTAAACGTTTAAACGACCCTTAAAACTAATATAACTATAACAAATGCCAAATGGAACTAATAAATGAAATAACTCATCAGTACTGAACAAATAGTAGGTAGCTTTAATAATTTTACTGACTCCCTTGGGCCTGTCTCGCACAAACCAATTTTTCAAAAGAGGGTTTCATTTCACTAATAGCCACTCTCAGTTCTTTGTCTATATTGAGTCGGTACCTATATTTTGTCTTTGCAAGCAGTCCTCACATCAAAAAATTTGGCTTTCCAAAAGGTAGGATGTTGAAAATGGCATAATGAGCCTGATGAATAAAGAACAAGCAATAATTGGTGCAAGATAAGTGCATAATTCCGAAGAAGTGAGATATCTGCTTATATGGGGTTCAAAAAGTTGCTCCTCTTGACTGGTGCAAGTATGGGATACGTCCGAGCAACTTTTTGAACTTTGATAAGCATCAGATATTTCACTTTTGCAGAACTATGCACTTATCCTCTTCTTGCAGCAGAGTCTTATTCATAACTGCTTTTGCTTAAATTTTTTAAAATAGACTTTTACTCTTCACAAATAACTGACAGAAAGAGTATTGTACTAAAAGCAATATATTGCTCAACTATTTATTAGGCTTAATTTAGGGATCAACATTTTCAACGTATAATATACGTCGTATTTTATTATTATATGATTAAGAAAGGTGGGGGGCGCCATACAAATTGGGCCCCGAATCCAAATACTGAAAGGTCGAGAAACGCTTATATAGGCGGTTTGAGGTAATTCAGACTATAATCAATGGTTTTCTATTCAAAGTACACAGATGAAACTTGCCGTGTTAGTCCAGGAGACAGTGATGATTTTTGGTTCTTATTTTCACAGTCTGCAAACATGGATAGAACTGTTCTGTTAGAAATTCTAAGCTAAATTCATTTATATTTTCCGATAAGTTGCGGCGGAAAATGCATCAGAACACTTGTATTTTATTCTAACGTATTAAAGACAGTTCTAATAGTAAGAGATCGAGGTATATTATAACATCGAAATTAACATAAAATGAAAAACTGACTTCGACAAAATTCAATGAATCACATCAACGATATGTCCACGTCCCTCTCAGAGGCTATTTGAGGCCACAACGCAGCCCGGGAGAGAGGGAGACATCGGCGGAATATACAGGGTGTCCCACAAGGTAAGGAACAATTGAACTAATTGTTCTTTAGCTGAATACGAGTCAAAAATGTTCTATGACCATGTGTCCGGAAATGCTTCATTACAGAGAGCTACGAGTTGTGGAAATTTTATTTTTAATTATGTTTTTTCTAAATAATTTTTGAACCAATTGATAAAAATTGATAAAAATTGGTGCCTAAGAGTTCCTTAACATGCAAAATTTCAATTTGATCTCAGTGTGTCTCTAACTTGTAGATGGCACCACCTACACCTATTTTTTCTGTAATATACAGTCATAACTTTTTTGGATGTACCTGTGTCACATTTTGAAGCATTTAAACAGATGGATTTGTATATCCTACGCAGAAAAAGTATACCGGTTAAAAGCGACGCCATGGGCAAGCATTATCAAGATATTCGTATTTGAAATAATAAATACATGCGATTTTGAAAATATGGCGGAGGTTACCTGCTAGAATTAAGTTATAGAATATTTTGTATTATTTACATATTTTCAGTAAAAAGAGAAAGATATTCAGGTAGATTGTGATGTGAACAACAACTTTCAAACAAATATTATTTAAAAAAATATCGAAAAAGTGTGTTTGGGGCACGATGGTACGTATATGAAGACAAAGACTACTCCCACATATCCACCCCGAAACGGAAACTACCAAAAATGACGGCTGCGCTGTTCCGATCTCGACATATAGTTTTAGTCTTGAAGATGAAAATTATCAACTTCAAGGCCACTAGTTATGCTTATCATTATGTTTGTGAAAGGTTGCATACACGCGTTCATAAGAAACCATACGTTCAACTTTTGTGCTAAAGTTATGCTTATGCTTATGATGTGCTTATGCACGCATTAGATGAACTGTTCAAAGTGTCCCCTATCTCAGCCGAACATCAGTAATCCTAACGGTCAAGAACGTTGACATGTCATCGGTCACTAATGGCATGTTTTTTATTGAAAATGTTGACAATCAATAAGTTATAGACGCGTTAAAAAATTGGTTGTCGGCATCATATACAAGACACATGTAAGAAAGAGTTACTTATTTCTTGTTCTAAGAATCGAAATCGGAATATTTTGAAGGACGTTTGCTAGAAAATACGCATCCGAATGGGTCATCACCGTTTGCCCTTTTTGTGAAAGCAAATTGGGAATACCGAAGATAATATATATCATCAGTATTCATCAATTTATTTACCATGTTATATTATCATTAAATTTATAGTTTGATTTTCTTGTGCTCAAGTTATGTTTTGGAGTATATTCTCATTGTTGTTTTTGATATTGGGGAATCCCCGTTAAATGAATAGATTAAAAAAAAAAGAAATTTTCGAGTTTTTTTCCTAACAAAATAGGACTTCCCAGACCAGCGTTTCGCATTAATATGACATTCTTTCCACTCATTCTTTTCTTTCAGAATATTGCGGAAATAATAAACATTTCAGGTTTACATTATATTGTTATGTAGGAACTTGGTACAAGTTCCAATCTGTTGATATGCATATGGTCTGTTTCGAATTATTGTCCATCGTTGATCAAGTACTTGAAAATAGAAGTCCTAGGTATATCAGTGTTTACATATCATATTTTAGCTAATGTAGATATATCGCGGTGAAGAATGCAAAAGTTCTGCAAAAGTGAGTGCATGGGTACTTATTGTTGGATTAGCAAAAGTTCATTTTAATTTGTTAACATTCTCCCATAACAATCTTTACTTTATACAGGCCCGCTGTAACTGGTTAAGTGATAAAGCTGTCAAAAAAAGGCAAAGTTGTTTTGGTCTCTATAACTTTTGTTGAAATTATTTTGCCCTAAAAAATGTCTAGGCAACCATATATTCAGCTTCAACGCGAAATGTAACAGTTCTAGTAAGATCTTCTAGTTGGATACTCAGAAGGCAGTGCCCAGGTATCCCTGAAAATATCATTCGTTTTGTAATTTTTTTTGTCGACCTCTATATAAGTCGACGACAGCTCTTCTGAACAACCTAAAGTACGCAAGGCTACGAGGCAAGCGGCGAGCGGCAAGGCGGCAAGCGTTAGAGCGATGCCGCTAATCTTTATGTCTGCATGAAATTGAACGTATTTTGAAATCAGGCGGCTACAATAACATATCAGCGGAAAAGCAGCGTCGATGAACGCATTTATCGTGCCGCTTGCCGCTCAATCCGAACAAATATTTCTCTTCGACGCTCAGCGGCAGTCAACTGGTTGTATACATGAACATCAGAAATGTCCACTAAAAAAAATTCTGTGATGCAGAGATATTGAAATGTTGATATCAGAGAAGTGAAGATAAGGCAAACTTTATGGAATGATTGTGACAGAAACTTCAAAGATACAATAACTAGGTATAACAAGAAACTTATTTGGTTGATGATGCTTAAATAAATATATCTGGTAAGTAAAACAAATTAAGGCAATTATTATTGAATATTTTTTTTGAATACAGTCTAGAAACAAGTAGAGATACAAATTGACGCATTGGTAGATATTACATAAATAGTAAGACTTGTTACTCAAACAACTCATTCCATACTTTATCTTTCTATCAACAATTATCATTCTACTCAGTCGAAATCGAAAAGATGAATTATCAGAATAAAGTGAAAGTCTCACGACGTCATTTGAAAAAGCAAGGCTGATTTCAATGACTTTTATTTCATACCTATACTGTACCGAGAAGTATCATTCACCGGAACCAAAACCAGTCCGATAAATGACACCTTATCATTATTATCAAATTACTTGACTACTCCAAAAATGACATTTTGCATCATCAAAGACTGTGAAATTGCATTGGTAGCATGGTTCGGCGCCATCTCATGATTTTAATTAATAAATTGACATAGAATGTTGGTAACAAAAGTAACATATCTATATTATCAAAGTGGTGACATGGTTTGGCTGGCGCCATCTCTTGGAGAGAATGTGAGGCGGATTGCCACACTAAGGCCCGGTTTCTAAACAATGGTTAAATGTTGAACTGGGTTCAAAGATGCACAATCCAATGTTCTTGAACCAAGTTCAACGTTGAACCATCGTTGAGAAACAGGGCCTAAGTGTATGATCTGACAAAAAACGCTCCAAACCGATTTAAAAAAAATATCACAGTATGAAACAAAATAATGTTCGATACACAGCCGTTAAACGTCATTAAACCACTCGTCTAGAAATTTCAGACTCGGCTCCTTTGTCACCTCGTCCATAAACATCTCAACTAGTAATTTAAAAAGTCATTTACCGCCTTAGTAACGTGAATTACTATTGAAGTCGCTTACATATTGCTGCGGCTATCCTATCCAGTACCGCTCATCGCGGCAAAACTTTGCCGCTCTACCGCTTAACCGCTCACGGCTTGTATATCGTAGCCGAAGCCTAATATCTTAACTTGGCGGCCTCGGCCTGAATCATGATTGGAGCTGTTGAAGTAATAAAATATTTGAGTGATTTTGGAAAAATATCCACCTCAACTTGTGAATGTTCGCTCCCAAATTGAAATTTGATGTTGAAAGCTTGAAGAATTGCAAACTATAATATGACATGACAACGCCGATTGATCCAAATCCAGACATAAACGGTTCATTTGAACTAATTTGTGGCTCCCTCTGTACTGTCGCACAGCTAAGTGCTTCTCAGCTGTTTATGCTACGTCAAAGTGACAAGACAACAATATTGCACGTCAATTTTCCAGTCATGAAGAATTTCTTGTAAAATAAACAATATTTCCATTTCAATTAATCAAAAGAATACTCTGTGAAGATACGTGTACATATCATAGCCTGATTGGAGCCTTCGCAACCTCAAATCAGATTTTCAGTGTAGTTTTGGCGTAGAATCAACACGTCACAAAATGCAAATCCCCACAGCATTTCCATGGGGCTTCTCAGGTTGAATGTATTTGATTCTCTAAAACATGCAATCAAATAGCAAAACAAGAGAAATGTTCATTTTACGGGCGTTGGAGAAAATTTTAAACGATAAAGAAATAAAACGGTCTCATCATTCGCAGTTGAAAAGGGCATGTGAGGCTGCTCTGGGTGAGTACTTAACAAGTTTACAATTATCATCGGTTAACTTTCCAAAAAGTCAACTGATTTTGTTTGTTTGGATTTTATGTATTACGTTAATGGTGTTTTATTAGGAGCGGAAAGTTTTAGGGCTTGGCTGTGACCTATTTTAAGGGTATTTTGAAGTTCAAACATGATGATATTTTATTGACCTTTCTAGGGAACATAAGGGATACGTTAAACAAAGGATGGGGTGAATCTGGTGTCAGACATTTCACGAAACATTCTAATATTGCATCAGATGATAAATAGAGGATGCAATATTACTTAGTCGATTAAGTACTTATAATAATCATACATTTTTCTTGATTTGTTTTTTTTTAATTGGAAGAAGTCGAGGAAGAAGTTTTTAGTTAATGGCCTACCTATATTACGAAAGATATAATTTTAGTCAACTACCAACTTACTTAGTTATGTTGATTTCAATAATTAATGAAAACTGATTACGAAGATTACCTTATCTTCTATTCAGTTGTTTGCTCGGTTGTTTGAGAATATATTTTGACGATACCTTTTCAACTTGACGAGCTTTATAGGAAAACCAATAATTTGTATATAAAGAGCATACAGAGTGACCCATTTGAAAGCTGGCCACCCTCATGACATTTTAATTTATTGATCGATTTTGACGATTTTTTCTTTGAAATGTAGAGAGGGAAAAGGTGTATTCTGCAGCCATACGTCGCCCAGTTTTTTCCAAAAACCATGGCCTACTAGACTAGAGCATATTTAGAGGCTGAAAATCCAGAAAACATATTAGCGATTTTTTCGATGATTTTTTTAAAGAAAATCTGCCTACGCCACTGGATTTTTCATTCCCTGAAATGGGTCTGTACCAAATTTCATGAAAAAATATATAATTCAAAAATAAAAATATTATTTCTGTGTGTAATTTTTTTTCTATTTTTTTTGTCAGTATCGTTTGTTTCCATTGTATTTTGACATGAGAATATCCAATGATCTAATAACTATAGATGAAACATTTCATTCATAAAAATTGTGTGGCCAACATCGAACATAGAGAAGAGACGTGAGAAGGAGTTGAGCGGGGCACTGAGTGAGGATACGTTTGCACCTCACTAGAATGTGCTTCGGTTACTACACGCGAGACTGCCAGTGGCGTAACTATTTAACAGAATTCTTAAATTCTTATTTACTGCAAGCTTGACACCTGCGAGTCATTTCAATATACCAAATAATGAAGTAGGACTACAAACTAAACCAGAATAAAAACACAATAAACATTCACAAAATCAACACCAAACCCCACTCAAAAAACAAGAGACGCCAATGAGACGAAATGTGAATGAAACGTGTAGACAAAATCCGATCGATAGGGGCGGACCCAATTTTGGTGTGTTGCCGTACTTCAGCTTTTTTAATTTTCAGAAGAGAATACTGTTTTTTTTTAATCCCAAATCCTAAATACCTAAACAAATCTTGAAGAGATGTTTCAATTTCAACAAAAAGGTTACCATCAACTTATATTTAATTAAATTCATACATAAAATGGTTTCAAGAATGATTCCAAACAATGTTTTAATCTTTTTGCTGCGTAGTTATACTTTTAATAAAGTAAGTTTGGCAAACAACGTGGTGGGAGAAACACTGCACCCTAGTCCACAGTTCGATGTTGTCCTCATGTTTATCTCGCTATGTTTCATCTATAGTTATTAGATCATTGAGAATATCCTTGAGAATATCTATTGAATGTTTATATTTATTTTTTCTCCTGATAGATTTGCTATCGCAAGAGTTTCGAGGTAAAATACCTATTACTTTGTGCATAAAAAAATTAATTGTTAATTTTTAATATTTTTTCATGAAATTTGGTACAGGGTATGATGAATCCAGTTGCGGCGACAGATTTTTTCTAAAAAAATCGCTAAATGTTTTCTTGTAGGCTTTGGTTTTTGGAAAAACCTGGGTGACGTCTGGCCTCAAATAAACCTTTCCACTCTCCACATGTCAAAAAAAAATCATCAAAATCGCTCCATAAATAAAAATGTTATGGAGGGGCCGCTTTCAAATGGGTCACTCTGTAGGATAATGAAATATTATACCAATCAGTTATGCCTATTATTATTCATTTATCATTGACTTACTCAGGCGGCGGCTACACTGATCAAGTGATATCGAGTGGCGCCGTGTCGCGTCAAGTAAAATTTGAAGTGCTGGTTACACTGATCAAGAAATCGAGCATCAAGCAACAATTTGACAATAAAACTGTAGCTGTTCTAACCTCTTTACACTGATTATCATTTGATCAAACTGTTGTGAATTTTGATTTACCTGAGTAGTTTTAACATCGCATGTCTGTCTGAGGCTGACGTAGCCATTTATCATTTATGGCAAAATATATAAATATAAGAGAAAAAAACAGAACATCAAGCTTATCGTTCGCAGAAAACAAGTCTACTTCCAAATGGAAACACTATGACTGGTTTTCCGTGAGCTATGAACTCGATATTTGCTTTCCTTTTACTATACCTATTTGTGGGGGCAATAATGAGGACATTTGCAAGAGAATACGTATATAGGTTGTAGGTTCTCTCTGACGAGCGATAGGTGGACACTTTTATCTAGTTCAAATGCCCTGAGGTAGCGAAAAAAATAAACCTCCCGTTAACGCAAACGGACCCACTTTTTTTGATAAATGTGAATGTGTAAAAAGGTAAGTCAAAAAAAGACTGAACGAGAGGTTAGAATAGAATGCCACTTCAGTTGAAGATCGACATCTATACACATGCGTCGCCGTATCAAGCGTCGACTAAAATTAGAACAAGGTTGAAAATCAGACAACTCGATAGCTCTTGACAGCGATTGATCGATCAGTGTGACCAGTCTCATACGGTATCGTGCGTTTGTTTTTCACTCGATGGCAATCAATCGACACAACTCTATCAGTGTAACCGCCGACTTATGCTTGAGTTTTCCCTGGAGTTTTCCAAATGAAATATCAAGTCAATAAAGAAAACTTGATAAAAGTTTTTTGTCTTTCATGTTTCCCTGGCTAATATTTTTTTTCTCTTCATCATTCTATCTAAGAGTTTCACTGAACAAGCTGTCTAGACGAATTTTTTATTAAAAGTACTAAAAACGCATTTGTTTGATCCTAGGTTTGATCATTATTTACTACCAATAATTAGTAAGTTCTGAAGAAGTCTTGATAAAACAATATTCTCATATAGTCCAGTAGCCATATACATCAGACCATGCGTTAGATCCGGTAGTTCTGATTTTTTGCTGACTTGTTTATGATGTTGGCCCAATGAATTATCCAAGTTTTCGACCACGAGTGCCGAACGCAACATTGTCAAATTTAAAAAAAATCCTCAAATTTCTACCTTGTATCCAGTTTTTGGCAATTTCAACACAGAAAGACTAAGTTTTCGATCATAACTATGAAAAACTTTTTTAAAGTAGACTAAATTTGCTACAATTTGAGATCATAATGGTCTCTGTAGACCTAATAGTTTACGAGAAACAGATATTCAAAATTTAGTATTATTTTTTCATACTTGCAAATGTTAACATAATACAACTACATTATACATTATACATTATACCATGATGCCTGGAAGGTGTCTCCAGGCTAGTTACCATACACATTTATTATTCTGTGGCAATTTCGACCCTCTAGACATATTTTCTTCGGTAAATTCACGCCTTGCCAATGCCGAAAGAAAATAAGAATCATGCATGATTGTTTTAATCTCATTGAAAAAAGAAGATCCAATACATGTTTAAAATCAACTGAAAGTAGACTTTGCCCTCTTTGAAGGACCCAGTTGAGTGTCGACGGTCTCCTCACTCATATCTGCAGTAGCAGGGCTTAACTTAACCTTAGATGCTTGAAACGATAGAGTAAAAATGGCCGCAGACTCTTTCGATGTAGATATAATGTTGTTTTATTACCGCAGAAAATAGGTTTAGATAGTCGCCTCGATAGTCGCTTATTTAAACATTTTTAAGCTTTAAAATATAGCGCTAAATTTTGGAAATCTGTAGCTCAAAAACTATTGGGTCTACAAAGACGATTCTGATCTCAAATTGTAGCAAATTTAGTCTACTTTAAAAAGTGTTCTAGAGTTATAATCGAAAACTTCAGGGTTTTAATGGCCAAAAAGTGAATAAAAGTTAGAAATTTGGGGACTTTTTTGAAATTTGACAATGTTGCGTTTGACGCTCGAGGTCGAAAACTTGGATTATTCATTGGACCAACATCATAAACAAGTCAGCAAAAAATCAGAACTACCGGATCTAACGCAAGAAACCCCCATTTTCAGACGACAGGGTTACTGTATTAATACCAATCGCATTTGATTTTTTTTTTATCAACCCATCTGTGATTTGCCAGGTTATGTTGAAATTGGTCCAATTCTTGGCTTGTCAAAGAGCTTTGTTGCAACATTTTTTATAGAATCGATAGGTAAATTCAATGTAGAGACAGAAAACTATTTATTCAATTTCCACAACAAGAGTCGAAATCGAAAATCTAAACATCGCCGTTTGCAATAATTTTTATGACAGCAATATAATGTTACTTTCACTGAATACCAGCTGTGATTTTTCTCTGAAATCCACCTAGTAATTGTTCCAAAGAAATATACAGGGTGCCACAGACTCGAGTGCATGCATGGGGATCTCAGTTATTATAAGAAATACAGGGTCGATTGAATGGATGCAAAGTTGAGCATTTTTAAGCTCAACAAAATGTCATTTTGACATTTGAAATATTCCCACTACTTCCGAAGATATTCGAAAAAAAACAAAACTTCGCAAAAACTTTATTCTCATTTTCCAAATTTATTTGAGAAGATTTTTTAAAATGAATTGCACTTTCTCATTGCCACTTGTTCTCCTTTACAATATGGCAGTATCCAATTGAAAATCTGACGTTTCGTCCATGAGCGGCCATCATCAAGTTCATTTTTTTAAATACGGACCTGGATTTTTTATTTTATTTTCAGTTATCTTTTGACGTCCTTGATGTATTGAGGTATCGCAACCGTAAAAAAAAAATCATCTAAAAAATAATACCGGAGAAAATTAGTTAGGCAACCCTTGTCTCCCTAACACATAGTTTGGTTCATTATTCCATCTTTATTCGACACGTTATTCTTATGAGAAAACCTGCACAAGTAAGCAAAACTAATTGACCGAACCAAAATCGAAATAACATCCAATAACGATACATTTAATGAAATTAAATTAAATCCACAGATGACATGGAAAGTTGAAAAATTACATATAAAAAACTGAATCAATTTCTGCAATAGTGTTCAAAAATATTGCTATTTTGAAAAAAATATTGAAAATAACAATAATAGTATAATAATAGTAGTAATAATATTTGAACATATTGAGGCTGCTATGGCTACCCATGCACCCTCATCTGATCACCTCAATGTCTCGAGGACGTCAAAAGATAACTAAAGATAAAACAAATAATCCAGGTCCGTATTTAAAAAAATAAAGTTTGTGATGGCAGCTCGAAGACGAAATGTCAGATTTTTCATTTGATATCAACATCTTGTGGAGGAGAAGGAGAAAAAGTTGCAATGACAAAGTTTATTTTTTTTAAATGTCTTTTTAAACAAGCCCAGGAGATAACGAAAACCTTTTTGCGAAATTTGGGTTTTTTTTCAAGTATCTTCGGAACCAGCTTCGGAAGTAGTCGGAATTTTTCAAATTTTCAAAATAGCATTCTCTTGAGCATAAAAATGCTCAACTTTGCATCTGTTTAACCGACCCTGTATCTCTTATAATAACTGAGATCCCCATGCATGCACTCGAATCTGTGGCACCCTGTATGCTTGTGAAGATAAGTTCCATTTCAGTAATTTTTGTTCCACACTTTTTGACGTTATCTATCAAAATAAAGTGAAGATTCAATGTTTTTTTTTTGTTGAAAAACAGCAGAAACTCCTGAACGACTGAACAGACTGTAACAAACCTGGATACATAATAATATCACATCTTACCTGTGATATGTCTAATTCTTAGTGATGCCGCTAGAGCGCGTTCTTTGATATCAATAACAGATAACTACAAAATTCTCGAAACAATCAATTGTACTCTTACACACAATAAAATATCCTTGTTTATGTAAAAATGTAATGAAATCATATTTGCGCAATCCGTATCCCGACATCTTATTCCTAGCCTTAAATAATGAAGAAGGAAAACTTAGTTATAATGAAATTTCAAAAAGACGCGATTACACCGGTGATTATTATTCATTTTTATTTAATTCAGGTATAATCAATTTATTTGTAATTTTTCCAGATTAAATGATAAAAGTCTCGATAAAAGATAATAATTTCATGATTTTTCAAAATAGAAGTAGGTAGGTTGGTAGGTATTCTTAGTTCAAAAAATTAAAAAGTTTAAGATAAAATATCGCGGTTCGATTTTCACTATTTCAAGTATCATTTCACTACATCCCTTTGAAAAATATTGATTTAATAACTAGGTATTGCATTTGACTTTTTAGAAGGTTTTGCTATTTCCTCTCATTATACCAAAAATGCACCAAAGGCGTAGATACGGTGGGTGGGGTAGAGGAAGTTATTACCCCCCAGAACTTAATTATTATCCGATGCGTCTTTAAAATTCGAAATAGCGTTAACGCTCCTTTTCAGCTACTTCATCCATTAATTTTTTTGTCTCAAGTCTCTACGACGAATAGTTTTCGAGATATGTACAGAACTTTGAAATACTTTGCATTCTGGTCTGACCACTGTACCAGACCGGGTGTCCCACCAAGAATCGCTTTCGGCTGTATCTGGGAAAGTATCAGTCATAATATAAGTAGCCTGCGGAAAAAATAATAGAGAGACAATGGGAAATTGCTGGAAATTATTCCCAAGTTTTTAGAATGGCCGCTAGAGGGCGCAGCTGCTATGGCGGATCATAAAATGGGATTTTTACAAAACTGCCTAGTTAAGGAGTATCATCAAGGGTATTATAAATGATGGCATCATAATCTTCGGCGGTGGATAGGAGACTGCTGAAGATTATGATGTCATTATTGACAGTAGAACTCTACAAACAATTCCCATTTTTACAATCATTTGAAATGCAATAGTATGTGTGATTTTAGCTCATATTAGAGAGGAATAAAAGCTTGAAAAGTCAAATCGCATCTTGATATCGTTTTTCAAACCAAATATTGGCAAAACTTCACTATTTATGTAAAAAAACGGTGTAACTCGTTTAGTTGTAGAGATCATGAAACATTTTATAAGGAAAAGTTGTTTAGTCTTCGAGACTCTTAAACTCTCAGTAGGACCATTTTTTTTTTTTACTTTTGTAACTATTCTTGGTACGTTTTGAGCTTTGAGGTGGTTTCTTCAACATTAGTTATAGAAAGACTGAACAACTTTGCCAGGAACTTTGCCCTATATTTGACAGTTCATCCTACCTAACGAGTTACAGCGCTTCAAAATGACAAGATTACGCTAGCACGTAGTCACCATGATACTAAAATACTTTGTTCCATGTGTTGTCCTACTCTATACCTATTTGATGAATAAAGATTAACATCAAATTATCAATTCAAAAATTAAAATTCGGTGCAATAAGCTATCGTTTATCTTTTCCAAATATCCTTCTACCTATGAAATATCTATCAATTTCCTACTTAGTCATAAATTTCTGTATGAACTACGATAAATTTGCATAACGACCGTCCGAACTCAAGGAAACTTCCAAGTTCTTGAATTTATATATATCTGTTCATCGAGAACCTTGGACAATAAAAGACGATCAATATCATTTCGAACTATTATCTTTTTTGTCAATATCAAAGGCCTCAGCGGTACTTTAAATGTATTTTTTTCATATTCTCCACAGAGGAACTCAAAAAGGACCCCCATACTCAATCTCCTGCAAACGATGAACAAGAAAAAATATCAGATGCTCTACCCTTACCTCAGAGTGGCGAAACGAACGCCCTTACCACCGAAAAATATTTCCTACCCTTTGAATTGGCTTGTCAAAGCAAATCAGCCAGAATTGTCACCACTGCTCTGGATTGTCTACAAAAGCTAATCGCTTATGGACATTTAACAGCTAACGTTCCCGACTCAACAACACCAGGAAAATTTTTAATCGACAGAATAGTTGAAACAATTTGTGCTTGTTTTACCGGACCTCAAACAGATGAAGGTAAAAATGTGACTTTGTGGAACAAGTAATTTGAAAAATTGATAATTTAAGGGGTACAACTGCAAATAATCAAAGCCTTATTGACGGTAGTCACAAGTCAGCATGTAGAGGTTCATGAAGGTACTGTCTTGCTGGCAGTACGTACCTGTTACAATATTTTCCTAGCTAGTAAGAATTTGATAAATCAAACAACAGCTCGAGCCACTCTAACACAAATGTTGAATGTTATTTTCACGAGGATGGAACTAGAGGCTGAGGCGCATCCGGAAATATTGAATGAAAACAGTTAGTGAGTTTTCTGGAAATCAATTTGATAACAAAAATAAATTTTAGAATCTCAACTCCCTCATTTGGTAAATGGTGATGCCAAGTTTGCCAAAGACGATTCAAGCAATAAAGAGGAATCCGAATCAAAGCCAGAAGAATCCGATTTTTCTGAAGGCGAAAAATGTGCTCTAGACATCCTGGATGGAATTTTGGATAACGTTATGACAGATGTTGATAGTCGTATGAGCTCTAATATGTCAAATTCTGTGACTTCCGTCAATAGTATTGAGGAAACAAAAAGTGTGTCTTCGTCTTTGACAAGGTAAGAATTTTAGTGTAGTTTATTTCTCTGTATCTAGGTATTTAGTATTTTTCGGATACATCTTTATTGAAACTGTTTTTCATATTTTTTGACGAAGAATCACCCTCCCCATTCATTAATTGTAAGGATATGATTATTTGTCCAGATTACTTGATATACCTAAGCCAAAATATAATTTTGATAAATAAACGAAAACCGATGTAGCACGGGATTGGTTCACTTGACCGCCAGAGCAAACATCTGGGAGGATCGATAGATTGGATTCTACTACCCATGATGAACATTCCCTAGCTCTACTGGAAAATCTCCGTGAATCAGACGCAGAAACACATATTTTCGCCCATGCCTCGCCACATTTGCTTCAGATGACGGATTCAATATGCTTATCCATTGGTTTTAGATCAGTGTTACCAACTAAAAGATAATTGAAACCCTTCAACCTTTATATTTAACTTTTTTCAGTAGCTCGTATAGTTTAACCAATAATCGACCGTTTCCAGACAATTGACTTACCCTGTATATCTTTCTCGCGTGACTTATTTTCAACATATTACATTGGTACCATAAATAACTATTTTTACTTCTGGCAAATGCATAATATACTTTTCTGCCGACACGACATTAAAACTGAATTTCACTGCCTCCACAGAGATGAAAAAGTAGGCGTTTCTAAGACTAGGCATGCAAAGCACTCAAAAATGGCTAGGCAGTAAAATCATTTTCAACGGTTTCTAATAGAAGGCGTTATAAGATTATATTGATTTTTTTTGTCTATATTATTATAAGCAAAAGGCAGTGTGGTAGGGAAGCAGTCAATGATGTGATCATTGACCCCACCACTCTGCCTTTTGCTCCAAACTTGGCCAGTCACTAAACCAATCACTATATCATTATAGACATGAATTTAATTTATTGACGTTTTGTTTGAAACATTTGTGTTATTTCTCAATTAATTTGATTCAAACTGGTTGGGTTCGGTTTTGATGTGGTGAGGTTATGTTTGCATAATGTCGTTATCTTTCAAAGGATTTTGTTCAAATTGAGAACAGGATTTAATTAAGAAATTTACAAAAAAAAGGATCATGTTCGTTTTTTCTCAACGCTTTTATGGGGGATATAGTTGATGTATTCTTATTTTAGTGAGGCTATGTTTGCAAAGTCATGTTACTTCCTAATGATATTTGTATAAATGTTGTATTTTGCTGGATTTTGTGAGCTTGTTTGCGCAATGTCGTTATCTTTCAAAGGATTTTGTTCAAGAAGTCTGTAGGTTCTATTGGGAAGTTTTCTAAAAATTAAAAAAAAATGATTTCGTGAGGTCATGTTTGCATAATAAGCGGCATAATTTTTGTTATATTTTCGAACGGATTTTGTTCAAATCTGGTATGTAGGTTCTATTTCTGATGTAATTTAAAAATTTTCACTAAGTAGGAGTGTGCAATGACAAAGTTTACTAATAATAAACAGTTGGACCACTTTCGAAAACGCGCGAAACCGGCTCCACCCTTCTACTTCGTTTTTCTTGGAGAGCCCAGTTCCCATTAGTTCGGAACGTCTGTCGGTCGCTTTGAACCATTTTCGCTGGGCGGGTTTCTTTGAGCGGCATGCTTTGACGCCGCGGCCGCGATTGTATACGGGTTTCAAAGAGCCGACTTCTGAGTGACCTAACTTATTGTATATTAGTAAACTTTGGCAATGATCAGCTAAATCTTGTGATGCTATTACCTACAGTTATGTGGTGTCAGCAGAAAATCAATGTGATAAAGTGATTTTCCCAGGCTTTAAAAAGTGTTCATCTCTTCTTTCAGTCTGTGCTGTAAATATCGCATATCTTAGGACTAAAATAGCAAAAACCGTTGGGAAGATGATTTTTGATGAGCTAGCAAAATAAATGTTTTATCCATATTCAAGAAAGCTACATCATTCACTTGGCAATACCTCGCTGGATGGGTGTCCACGGATGGGGTTTACAAGAGCACAAATGGATAAAAATTGAACTTTTCAGGAAAAACTCATTCTTGTTAAAAAAAATGGTTTGATCTATCTTAAATCTGAATCTACAAAGTGTAGAGAATCAAAAAAAACTAAAAAGATTATTGCAAAATCTCTTTACCTACAAGCGTTATTCTAAATAACTTTTCTAAATGACATCCTGCTCAAGAATTAAAAATTGAGGTAGTTTGATCTTGGAAAAAATTCTTGAAAGGTTTTGCGAACCCTGTAAAGAAATTTTGTTTTTTTTTCGTGGATCGTATTTTTTTTCAAGCAATTTTTTTTTAATCCTTAATAAGTTTTTTCCAAAAAATGTTTTTTTTTTTATCAATTTCTGTTCTTGTAAACCCCATTTTTTGGACAGTGTATATGCTTGAGCTACATTCAATCTTATTTCGAAGTGGAAGTGACAGATTTCCGCTTGCCAAACGGGAATCATATGCTACCATCCACTTTGAATGTGGTGTGAGCGTGACTTTGAACACAAATTCAAAGTATATGAAAGCATATGATTCCAGTTTGGCAAGCGGGAATCTGGCACTTCCACTCCGAAGTGAAATTGAGTGTAAGCCTCACATTAGTTCTCGTTGTCGAAATTGCGGTCTGATCAGAACAAATGGATAAGTATAATGAATGTGTCATCTGAAGCAAATGTGGTCAAACACGGATTCACAGTCATATTCATAAAGACCTCGGCATTGGATGTCCATGCGCAATCCATCAAACCGCCAGCTGATCATCCACGCTGTCCCGTATTACATCCGTGTTCATTTGTACGTTATCATGGCTTACGCCATATTGTTTTCTTTATGCTTTAATGATGCTTATATTGCACTAGAAAATATACAGGGTGTCCCTGAAATGACTGTACAACGCTTAACCACAAATTCCTTAACCAAAAATAAAGTGATCTAGGCAAACTTACCTATATCCAAAATTGCTTCGTTAAGTCTAGAGAGGGCGTCAAAGATTTAAAAAAAAATTGGTTTTTTCTACATTTTTCAAAAACATCAAAATCAATTTTGATAAGTTTTGGTACCTAGTCTTGGACCATGAAACGTTTTCTGTTTCTATAGCGACCAGTTGAAATTAACCGGAAGTGTTATAAAGGTGACGTCATATGTAGTTATTTCTTTTGATATTTTTTGGCATTGACTTTTTGATGCTTCAGATATTTTTTACTAAAAGTTTAATGTATTGGGGAGTTTTTCCCCTCTCCTGAAAAATTTTGCTAAGATAAGTGGTTGAGCCAAAAAAAATTTTTTTCAACTAGCCTCACAGATATTTTACTATTGATTTTTTTTTCTAGCATGTTACTACTTATCCCAGCATATTTTTTCAGGAGAGGAAAAAACTCTCTTACACACTGGGTTATTAGATGAAAACATCTGAATCATCAGAAAGTCAATTCCATAGAAAATCAGTGACGTCATGCAGCTATATCTTTTGATTTTTTTTTTTTTTTGATCTATAACCCACTGTGTGAGAAAGTTTTTTTCTCTTTTGAAAAAATTTGCTGGGATAAGTAGTTATGCTAGAAAAAAATAAACCAATAATAAAATATCTGTGTACCCAATTGAGAATATTTTTTTTCTGGCACAACCACTCATCCCAGCGAAATTTCTCAGGCGAAAGAAAAACTCCCCAATACATTGAACTATTAGATAAAGCATCTGAATTAGCAAAAAGTCAATTCCAAAAAAAATCAAAAGAAATAACAACATGTGAAGTCACTTTTATAACACTTCCGATCAATTACAAACGTTCGCTATAGAAACAAAACACGTAATTCCATGGTCCAAGACCAGGTACCAAAAATTATCAAAATCGATCTGTACGTTTTTGAAAAATGTAGGAAAAACCCAAATTTTTTGAATCTTTGACGCCCTCTGTAGACTTAACGAAGCAATTTTGGATATAGGTTAGTTCGCCTAGATCGCCTTATTTTTGGTCAAGGAATTTGTGGTTGAGCGTTGTACAGTCATTTCAGGGACACCCTGTATATCATCGTGCGTTCCCGTACACAGCTTTTCGTTCTGACATTACTGTCTTCCAGTGCGCAGAATCCTATATGCCGGGATTTGCTGGAGTTTATTTACATTTTTAGGTCGTTATTTAGCCATTTCCGAGATAGCTTTTTGCTCATCCAGTTTTTTAGTTCAGTGGCTGTAACACAGTTTTTGAAGTTGAATTTTTTTACGCGCACCGGGAGTAAAAATTTCAATGCCGCGACAGACGCTAGCGCCACACTGATCCGTCACGATAATAATAAGGACGACCGTTATGGGTCGGTTATGTGCCATAATTTTTGAACTTGAATTGGGGTTTTCAGATTTTTAGCTGTTTTAGGTTGAAAAGTTTCACTTCAGATATGCGCACTTAGAGCACACAATTTTTAATATTTTTCTTTTCTTTATAATCTGTTTCAACCATTGACTATAATGGTTTCAACTTATTTATAATTGTTAATCAAGTGGTAGTACATGAGAACAAAAAACATTCTGAATTTCAATGACTCACAACTGGAAGCAAATGAAAATGTTGGAAAACTTCATGATCAAACAAAACCTATGCCAAACATAGTATTTTGCCTACAAAAAGCGATTCATCCGCAAATTTTTCTCTAGAATAGTTAAACGAAACATAATTTTCCAAATTCAATCATGAATATTTATTACAAAATATGTACGTGGATACCTGATGTTTACAAGAACCACACGCTGTACTAGCGCATTATTTCTTTGCAGAATTCCATCTCAAGAAAGTCTGACAACAAACAGCGAAAACGACTCGGCCGTAACAGCAAAATTCACACATATCCTCCAAAAAGATGCCTTTCTAGTGTTTAGAGCTTTATGCAAACTATCCATGAAGCCCCTGCCAGAAGGCCATCCCGATCCAAAATCTCACGAGCTGCGATCCAAAATCCTCTCTTTACAACTATTACTGTCAATCCTCCAAAATGCCGGCCCAGTGTTTCGTTCCAACGAAATGTTTATAACCGCCATCAAACAGTACTTGTGCGTGGCTTTGAGTAAAAATGGCGTCAGCTCTATACCGACAGTTTTTGAGTTGTCTCTGGCAATCTTTTTGGCACTTTTATCCAATTTCAAGCTTCACTTGAAGATGCAGATCGAAGTGTTTTTCAAAGAGATTTTTTTGAATATTTTGGAGACATCTAATTCATCGTTTGAGCATAAATGGATGGTTATACAAGCGTTAACGAGGATTTGTAGTGATGCGCAGTCAGTCGTGGATATTTATGTGAATTATGACTGTGATTTAGCGGCTGCCAATTTGTTTGAGAAGCTGGTCAATGATTTGTTCAAAGTGGCACAGGGTGAGTTGAAAATCATGCTTTCAGAGTGTGATTTTTCTCCTCTCATAGGAAGACACTCCCAAGAACTCGGAGCATCTCTCAACCAAGAACGAACAATGAAACTACGAGGACTAGAATGTTTAGTGTCAATTCTGAAATGCATGGTTGAATGGAGCAAGGACCTCTATGTTAATCCCAACCTGCAAAGTACAGTGGGGGAACCAAAACCGAACAAGGAAAAGGATTCTGTTTCTTTGAAAAGTCATGGAGGTAGTATAGAAAGTCTGAATTCCAGTGATAGTGGAAATAAGGAGATTTTGGATTCTCCAGAACAGTTTGAGGTGCTGAAGCAGCAAAAAGAGGTGAGGATTTTGGAGATGATGATCTGTCTGTTTTGCTCTATTGTCGGTAATTTCCTTGAATTGGATTGGAAAACAAAAATTTAGATGGTTTCCTTGACCTCAACATTACAAAGAACGGGTTATCTTTCCAGGTTTGGGAAATGGGTATCGAAACCTTCAACAGAAAACCCAGAAAAGGCATATCATACCTCCAAGATCATGGTTTGCTTGGAGGAACTGAGGAGGAAGTGGCCAAGTTTCTGCATACCGAAGAACGACTCGATAAGACGAATATTGGAGACTTTTTGGGAGATAATGACGATTTTTGCAAGGAAGTCATGTATACCTATGTGGATCAGATGATTTTCACCAATTTGGACTTTGTAGCTGCTCTTAGGCATTTTTTGGATGGTTTTAGGTTGCCTGGAGAGGCTCAAAAGATTGATAGGTAAGATTTCAGTCAAATTTACAAGATCATTCCGCTATCTAAATGACCGATTGAGATTTTATGTTTCTTTTGATTTCTCTGGTGCTGATTGATTCTACAGTGATTTGTCGTTTGAATCGACTCTCCACCATCATTTCTAATAAAGTTATAGAGAATTTTGTCGAGCGTTGTTGGAAGTAGCATTCTTTTATTCATAACTACGAAACTTCACCTCATGAAAACTTTAAGAAACTTTCAAATTGTTTATGGGTTGTAATAAACTGAACTGTATTTAATTCATTATGTACAGTATAATCTCACAAGTAGTCAGTATAATATTGTAAAAGACTCAGTATTTCTGTTAAAAATGATAAGTAAAAATTGAATTTTTGAGCAGTAAAAGTACTATTTGGCCTGTATTTCTATGTTCACTATTGTGTTTCTAATGGTCAGTAAAAATGTATGAAATGTCAGTATGACTTAGCTGGTATAACTCTACAAATGTACAATAAGAGATAATAAATGGCCAGTATGCAACAGTCAGTAATAGTTTTAACCAACTCAAACTTGATACACATAATACCAATACAGTACACGTCAATTATGATATACAATAATAATTGTAATGTTGACCTAGTGCTAACCAACGAGCCGCTGAATATTTTTCATCAATTTCTATTACCAACACAAACTAACCCTAACTAACCCGAACTAAATCCTCCTCTCAAAAGAACCCATCTGTCTACTTCATCATGACATAAAGGCAGAGTGTTTTCTCTTTACCAAGTTGTGTTTCGTTCCGTTGTAAATTTTTTTGTATTTATACGAAATAAAATATATGACCAATCATTCATTATTTTACTGTCGCTTTATTAATTTTATGGACTGTCCATCATTTTCACCAGGCATTTACTAATTTATCAGATCGTTTTTTTATGATACTGACTCTTGATTATTTATATCTACCATTTATTATTTTTACTGACCACTTCTTTATGTTACTGACCCTTCATTATTTTTACTGACCATTTCTTTATATTACTAACCGTTAATTATTTCAACCGACCATTTATTATTATACTGACCATTTATTATTTTTACTGACCACTTCTTTATGTTTCTGACCTTTCATTATTTCAACCGACCATTTATTATCATACTGACCAAGGAGAATTAAATAATGGCAAATAGTACTGTCCATAAAATTGAAATACTGACCATTTAATTTGTTGCCATTGTTTATTGAGTAATTTGACGTTTAAAGAGATTATTTGTCATCATTTTTACAAAGTTATGTGGAATTTTGTCGGGCGTTGTTGTTGGAAGTTACATTCTTGTATTTATAACTGTGAAACTTCACCTGGTGAAGACTCTAAAAACATTCAAATAGTTCATTGAAGCTGATTGATTTCGGAGTATTTGGACGTTCAAATCGGTTCTTTATCATAATTTTCAACAAAAGTATGAGGAATTTTTTCGGGCGTTTTTGTTGGAACTTGCATTCTTGTATTTATAACTGTGAAACTTCAGCTGATGAAACCTTCAAATTTTTTATTGAAACTGATTGATTTTACAGTAATTTGACGTTTGAATCGACTCTCTACCATAATTTTTAACAAAGTTATAAGGAATTTCTTGGACGTTGTAGTTGCGAGTTGCATTCTTGTATTGATAACCGTAAAAGTTCACCTTATGAATACTCCAAGAAATTTTCAAATTGTTTATTGAAGCTGATTGATTTAGCAGTGACTTGACGTTTGAATCGACTCTTTATCATCATTTTTATTATATATTATCAAAAAAACCCCATACTGTACCATTTGAAATGGTGTCGGGTGTATACATGTCTACATTTTTTTTTTTTTCTCAATTTACATTAATTGTGCACGAATCTGGCCCATTCCTTCTTATTTCTGGTCAATGCTTTAGCCTTATTCTATGATTTTTCTCTTTTCTCCAGTGCCTCCCCCACAATCTGGTTCCATGTTTTTTTTGGTCTTCCTCTCATCCTTCTTCCTCCCGCTCTTGCTTCCCAGATTTGTTTCACCTGCCTATTGCTCCCCATTCTTTGTAAATGTCCCCACCAACTCAATTTTCTCTTTTCAATAAATTCTAGGATTGATTCTATATCCATTTTTTCCATGATGTCGTTGTTCTTGATCTTGTCCATCCTTGTTACCCCCATTACTCTTCTTAAGTATTTCATTTCCATGGCCTGTATTTTGCTTTCTTGTCTCTGAGATAGTATCCATGATTCACATCCATATGTCAGTACTGGTCTGTAGATAGTTTTGAATACTTTCATCTTTGTGTTTTTGGATATTTCTTTTCTGTTTATTATTTTTTTGTTTATTGCATAGTAAAGTTTTGTTGAGGTCTCTATTCGTCTGTTGACTTCTGGTTCTGTTGTTCCTAATTGGTCCAGTTCCACCCCTAAGTATTTATAAGTTTTGACCTGCTCTATTCTCTCTCCTTCCACTTGAATGTTCATTTGATGAATGTTTTTTCCAACTATCATAACTTTTGTTTTGGTTTTGTTGATTTGCATTCCATATTCTTTTGTCACCTGACTCCATATGTTGATGTTACTGTTAAGGTCTCTTTCATTTTCTGCAAATAATACAATGTCGTCTGCAAAAGCTGCCTCTGATATTTGTATATTTTGCATGTTTCTATAGCCTACTTGCAGTTTTTTTGTCCTGATTGTACACCTTCTTATTATTTCATCCATATATATGGTAAATAAGACTGGGCTTAATCCACCTCCTTGTCTTAGGCCCTCTTCAATTTTGAAACAGTTTGAGCGTCTGCCTTGGCTGATTACGTAATCATTTTTAATAAACCTATAAGAAATTTTGTCGAGCGTTGTTGTTGCAAGTTGCATTCTTGTATTTATAACTGTAAAACTTCACCTGATGAAAACCCTAAAAAACTTTCCAATAGTTCATTGAAGCTGATTGATTAAGCAGTGATTTGACGTTAGAATCGACTCTCATCATCATCATCATCATTTATGACAAAGTGATGAGAGGTGTGATGAGGAAATTGGTCGGATATTGTTGATGGAAGATGCATTCTTGTATTTACAACTGTAAAACTTTACCTGATAAAAACTAAAAAAAAAAACTTACAATAGTTCATTGAAGCTGAATGGTTTAGCAGTAATTTGACGTTTGAATCGATTCTCTATCATCATTTTTAACAAAGTTATGAGGAATTTTGTCGGGTGTCGTTGTTTGAACTTGTATTCTTGTATTTATAAACGTAAAACTTCACCTGATGAAAACTCTAAGAAACTTTCAAATAGTTCATTGAATATGCTAACCTTCAAGAGTGTTAATCCTTTAAATTATTTTATGAAAAAAAAATCAATTGAACCCATGTTCTGAACCTCCTAATTTTTTCAATCTACAGGGTGTTTATTAGTCGATTTTTTTATTTTTTGTTTGTTAGGTCCCGTCAAACACATTTTGAACATTATACCAAATCAGTTCCAGGGACGTACTTTTGGGTGATTATGGGGGTTCAAAGTGGGACCTCAATCAGAATGACCAAATACCTCCCTATTCACATTAAAAAAAAAACTTACTGTTTTGGTTTTTTTTTTGTTAATTTGTTGATTCAATACTTATACTGCTCATTGAGTCTTCCTGTACGTTCTAATTCTAATTTTCGTTCTAATTTGTTAATAAAATCCCAGAATGTGTGTTTTAAACAAAAAATCATCGATACCTAATACAGGGTGGGCGACTTCAGTGTGGGCACACCGTATATTTTTTTACCATAACTTCAATAAATACTGATCTATTTTCTTCAAAGATATCGTCGATGTTGATAAGCTACACGTCATCAGGTCACATGGTTTTGTTTGGTTTAATCACGTGAACTTTGTTTACTTCGTCGATGTCTTGGAAAAAATAGACTGTCTATATTTTTGATTTTTATTGTTTCATTGTTTACTTATAAACAAAGTTCAAGAATAAATCAGTTTTGCCTTGAAATGAAGAAGGATTTTTGACATAATTTATTTTCAAAAATAATCAGTGCCGTAAAAAATATTTTTTTCCAAAAATATTTAGTATACATCCTAAAATATCTAGTATACATCCTGTACGCACGCGAAAGATGAAAACAACTTATAAACTTTCTACATTGAAAAATGCTTGTTGTTCAGAGGGCCTGTACCAAATTTCTTCAAAATATCTAAGGATGTTATTAAAATTGTGCTCACCTACACTTGCAGGCATTTTTTTTATTACATTATCCCAATACTTTCTTTGTAAAGTTTTTTGGAAACAAATTACAAAATACTTACTTCTTTCTCTAGATTAATGGAAAAATTCGCCAGTCGATACTGCGAATGCAACCCCAACAACGGTCTCTTCTCCAGCGCTGACACCGCCTATGTCCTCGGCTTCTCCATTATAATGCTCACCACCGACCTTCATTCCCCTCAAGTCAAAAACAAAATGACTAAAGAGCAATACATCAAACTCAACCGTGGCAACACTGATTGCAAAGAAGTACCCGAAGAGTATTTATCTCAAATTTACGACGAAATCGCAGGACATGAAATCAAAATGAAAAATGTCGTGAATAAGCCTGGAAAGCAGCAGAACAATAGCGAGAAGAGGAGAAAAATTCTGTTTAACATGGAAATGGAAGCCATTTCCACTGCGGCCAAGAATCTTATGGAGTCAGTCTCACACGTGCAAGCTCCGTTTACTTTGGCTAAACATTTGGAACACGTGAGGCCGATGTTCAAAATGGCCTGGACATCATTTTTAGCTGCCTTCTCTGTTGGACTTCAAGATTGCGACGACCCGGAAGTTGCTTCTCTATGTCTGGACGGAATAAGATGTGCCATAAGAATCGCATGTATTTTCCATATGAGTCTTGAACGGGATGCCTATGTGCAAGCTTTGGCACGGTTCACGCTTTTAACAGCCAATTCTCCTATAATGGACATGAAGGCGAAGAACATTGATACGATAAAAACATTGATAATGGTGGCGCATACTGACGGGAATTATCTGGGCAGTTCGTGGTTGGATATTTTGAAGTGCATCTCGCAGCTGGAATTGGCGCAGTTGATTGGAACGGGAGTAAGGCCAGAGTTTTTATCAGGACCAGGACATAAGCCGCCGGACCCAAGTTATAAAGAGCATATAGGTGAGTGCTTGTTAAAGTAACAAATTAGGAAATAGAATCGTTGCCATGACTGAATTTTTTCAAACAGTCATAAGAAATAATTTGAAATTTCGGGAGCTCAAAATATCACGATTTAGTTACAAAAATACAGTGTGTTTTTATTTGGATTGAACACGCAAAAGACTAAAACATTTCTTGTTTTAATTTTGATTTGTAGTTGATCGGCACACACAAAAGTTATGCCAAATTAGATAGAATTTACCTGACGAATTTCGACAGGGTGAGAAAAATCGTGATCTTCACATAACTTGGGCGCCACCCTCTGTATTAAAGTGGTAGAGGACCCACAATGCCTATCGGGTAGCTTTGAAAGAGCGGAGAAAATCCAAGCGTGGATGTTTTCAAAATTTCGCAAATTTCCGCTCTGAAATGAACTACTGAACTTTTGAATAAAAACACGGGTGTTGATAGAAAATATATCAAACAGTCTATTGTTCCAAAATCATCATGAACAGTTGACTGGTTTCCTACCAGCAAATAAATAAAATAAATTAAGGGGGTTCATCCGGTCTGAAATTTCACTCAATGCAAGCATTTTTCCTGGAATGCGCCAATTTTTTATTCAATCACCATTCACAACAACTCAAGTTTTATTAGGTAGGTAAGACATCAAACTAGACAGCCCAATATCTTTAAAAAAAACGGTAACAAAAACTGTATTTGAAAAATTACGAAAAATCTTCATATTCCGCCCTCTTGTGAAAGACGTACAATCCGTTAAATCAAAAAAATCGACAGTGTATCAACTTAATTGAACCTTTCTGAGATCATTTCTGTCAATAATCTCCGATTGATATAATTGAACAGAAATTGGTAATACCTTCCATTGCCACCGTCTTCGAACAAAATCTAGACCCATCAATTTTGACGCGTAGTGTTTAGTTAGTTTAGTCACATAACACCTACAATATAAAGGAAAGTCAAATGGCAACTTGTGACATGTTTTTAGCCTGCAACCAGTATAACATGAAAATGCGTATTTCGCCAAACATCCACCGCAGCGCTAGAATTTGTTTGCTGTTTTGTCCCTGATTGGTTGATCGGTTGTTAAGGAAAGTTTGTTTTGCTGTCATTGTCAAAAGTTCTTCTTATAAGCTTATTTAATTTCATCTTTGTTGAAGTAAACTTTTTGAAAATGGAGTGTAATCAAAAGCGTCGTTATAACAGTTTTTGTGTTATTCCTAATTGTCATGATTTAGCAAGTAAGGGACCTAAAAATCATTGGACCTAAGGATAATGCGGAGCTTTTCGCAAAGTGGATTTGTGAAGTGCGGAATCCATTACTGCAGAATAAGACTTATGAACAAATCTATAGATCTTATTTGGTGTGTGATATCCAGAATCCTCCTGGTTCTAAAATATGGTAATTGTTAACCCAATTATTACGAAAAAAAACTTTTTCTACAACTGTCAAAAAATAGTTATTTTATGCAACCATCTATAGATATAAAATGTTCCACAAATTACACGGCCTGAGAGAAACCCGTAGATCATAGTTCTTTATCCACGGGCAGGTTCTTTATTCACGGGCAGTGGGCCTAAACACAACTATTTTTGGCTTTATTTAGTGACTTTTTTTCCAAATTTTTTGATAGTTGTAGATAAAGCATTGTATTTGACTCGCATAATATAATGAACATATTACACTCGAATTAAATTAATAACACTCGCCTTCGGCTCGTGATATAAATTTTAATCTCGTGTAATATTTGGCCCAGTATATGCTCGTTAAATAAAATACCTACTATTAATCGATATTTTTTTCAACTCTATCATAATTCTAGAATCATTTGTAGTTGTGGAGAAGTTATTTTGTGATGATTACCAAGATGATTCTTATTTAACAGATGTTGGAATTTCATCTTTGCCGCTCCGCCCGCTAATTCGTTTGATGATAAATGAAAAAAACAAAAATATATAATTTATTTTTGTGAAACCCAGTTGTCTTAGAAAATAATAACTCAAGAAGATAAAAATCATGTTTATTTTAAATGGAACACTTCGAACGCATCGTACAGAGGAAATAGGTGGCGAAAATTAATATAGTTGGACATTCTAATTGATCTCAAAATGTTTGTTTTATTATTTGAAAACGATTGAAACCGTCGGCAGCAATTGAGGTTACTATTCTAATATTGGGTGAATAAGAATAAATATAGATAGTGGATACATTTTGAAATGAATATTCCAAATACTTCCACTCTTGTGGGTATTATCACCATGTAATAGTCAAAAAAAGTAAAAACGCCATAAAAACAACTTTCTCCAAACCATTCATCATTAAAATAGTGTTTAGAAAGTTTTGATTGAAAACGTATCTATTTCGAAATTTGGGTTAAATATACATACATATTTTAAAACCAGGAACAAAAGCTCAAAAAAGTTATAAGCATTTGAAATTGCCGCAGAAATATGGCTGCGACAAAAACCTGCAGATGGCGCTGTATACTGATGTAGATTTCTGTTTTACCATATCCTGTCATGTGGTTTATGTGGTTATCCAAACAACCATTGTAGGGCGCCACTTGATAACGTCAAAACTCTCCAACAACCTTCATCATTGCAGTTTCCATTATATTGTAGGTGTTATGTGACTTTAGTTGCCAACGTGATGAATACAGTGACTTTTCGAGCGTAGGAATAGGAATCCCTTCAAAGAAAAATAGAAAAATCAGTTATCCTCTCCCGGTGGAGACTCAAAAATAGCAGCAAATAAAAACGCAATTTTACAGCAGTTAATTATCAGTAAAATAGAAATGTGAAGGAACGGCATGTGAACGAAGTTGTAATGGACGGGTTTAACACCAGAAATTTACATTAAAAACAGTGCTAATAGAAAAGAAAATTTTACGACGGCGTAGAGACAAAATGACACGGAAAAGTCGACGCGACAGGGTAGGTTTGCGCCCTGACAAGGTAGACTAGAGAGAGGCGGGGGAATTATGAAAGGAAACTCACTCAGACCTCGGCTCTCTGATTTCCGGCTGTGTGGAAAAAATTGATAGAATCGTCACGGGTACGAGTAGTAACTTGAGAAGCCTCTCCGTAATACTTTCTCCGGAACCATCTCAAGAATGTTAAGGTGCGTCCCCACTTGCAAAAAAACACTAAACAGAACGCCGTCGCGAGCGCCGCTGCGAACGCCGTCCCGAAAACTGTTGCAATTGAACGTTATTAATCAACATACAGGGTTAATCAGAAGAAACGGGCCATATTGAGTAGGTAGGTGTATTATCATTACTCACGTAAATGTTATGAACTTGATAATATCATCTTCTGAACCAATAATGCTTATAAACTTGTTTTCAAGTTATACAGGGTGTCCCTGAAATGACCGTACAACGTTTAATCACAAATTCCTTGACCAAAAATAAGGCGATCTAGGCAAACTTACCTATATCCAAAAATACTTCGTTAAGCCTACAGAGGTCGTCAAAGATTCAAACAAATTTTGGTTTTTCCTAAATTTTTCGAAAACGTGTAGATCGATTTTTATAATGTTTGGTTCCTAGTCTTGGACCATGATACTACGCGTAGTATCATGGTCTTGGACCATAAAACTACGTTTTTTGTTTCTTTAGCGACCGGTTGTAATTGACCGAAAGTGTCATAAACGTGAAGTCACATGCAGTTATTTGTTTTGATTTTTCTGGAATTCACTTTTTAATGATTCAGATGCTTTTATCTAATTGTTCAATGTATCGGAGAGTTTTTCTCTCTCTTGAGAAATTTCTCTGGGATAAGTGGTTGTGCCAGAAAAAAATATTTTCATTCTTGTACACAGATATTTTATTATTGAATCATTTTTTTCCAGCATAGCCACTTATCCCAGCAAATTTTTTCACGACAGGAAAAAGCCTTCCTATACACCTATATGATAATTCAGATATTTTTATCTTATAATGCAGTTTGTAAGAAAGTTTTTTCCTCTCTTGAAAAAATTGGTCAGTTATGCTGGAAAAAAATAGATCAATAATAAAATATCTGTGCAGCTAATTGGAAATATTTTTTTTCTGGCACAACCGCTCATCTCAGCGGAATTTCTCAAGAGAGAGAAAAACTCCCAAGTACATTGAACTATTAGATTAAAGCATCTGAATTATCAAAAAGTTAATTCCGAAAAAAATCAAAACAACTGCATGTAACGACACGTTTATAACACTTCCGGTTATTCACAACCGGTCGCTATAGAAAAAAAAAACGTAATTTCATGGTCCAAGACTAGGTACAAAAAATTATCAAGATCGATCTCCGATCTGCACGTTTTCGAAAAATGTAGGAAAAAGCATTTTTTTTTGAATCTTTGACGCCCTCTGTAGGCTTAACGAAGCATTCTTGGATATAGGTAAGTTTGCCTAGATCGCCTTATGGTTAAACGTTCTACAGTCATTTCAGGGACTCCCTGTAGGTAGCATAATTATTATTAAACATTTTCATACCATAATGTATTGAAATTTTTGTTTGGATTATACACGGTGTCCCTGAAAAGACTGTACAACGCTTAATCACAAATTCCTTGACCAAAAATTGGGCGATCTAGGCGAACTTACCTATATCCAAAATTGCTTCCTCAAGTCTACAGAGAGCGTCAAAGTTTCAAAAAAAATTTGGTTTTTCCTACATTTTTCAGAAACGTACAAATCGATTTTGATAATTTTTGGTACCTAGTCTTGGACCATGAAATTACGTTTTTTGTTTCTATAGCGAACGGTTGTACTTGATCGGAAGTGTTGAAAAAGTGACTTCACATGTTATTTCTTTTCAAGTTCAAGGTATTGGGGAGTTTTTCTCTCTTCTGAGAAATTTCGCTGGGATAAGTGGTTGTGCTAGAGAAAAAAATATTTTCAATTAGGTACACAGATATTTTATCATCGATTTATTTTTTGCTAGCATAACTACTCATCCCAGCAAATTTTTTCAAGAGAAAAAAACTCTCTTACACACTGGGTTATTAGATGAAAACATCTGAATTATCATAAAGTCATAAAAAATCAAAAGATATACCTGCATATTATGACGTCACTGATTTTTTATGGAAGTGACTTTCTGATGATTCAGATGTTTTCATCTAATAACACAGTGTGTAAGAAAGGTTTTTCCTCTCTTGACAAAACATGCTGGGATAAGTAATTACGCTAGAAAAAAATAAATCAATAGTAAAATATCTGTGAAGATAGTTGAAAAAAATTTTTTTTTTGGCACAACGAAATTTCTCAAGAGAAAGAAAAACTCCTCAATACATTGAACTATTAGATAAAAGCATCTGAATTATCAAAAAGTCAATTCCAAAAAAAAATCAAAAGAAATAACAACATGTGAAGTCACTTTTTTAACACTTCCGATCAAGTACAACCGTTCGCTATAGAAACAAAAAACGCAATTTCATGGTCCAAGACTTGGTACCAAAAATTATCAAAATCTATCTCCGATCTGTACGTTTTTGAAAAATGTAGGAAAAACCAACATTTTTTTGATCCTTTGACGCCCTCTGTAGACTTAACGAAGCAATTTTGGATATAGGTAAGTTCGCCTAGATCGCCCTATTTTTGGTCAAGGAATTTGTGGTTGAGCGTTGTACAGTCTTTTCAGGGACACCCTGTAGATAGATAGAGCTTTATCAAAAAGGTGATATTAACAATCTCACTTTCATATAATGGTGTATTTACAAAATATATCAAATTCATTTTATATACATATAAAAAACGATATCAGCAAAATAAATTATAACTAACCAATAAATTGCAAAGTAGTGAATACATAATTTATTTAACTTATAAAACGTACTTGAAAATCAGAGTACTTATCATGATAATTCCAAGGCCAGGGGCAGTTCTATAATGATCACGTAAACACTCTCATAAACACAACAAAAAATGCAAATGTCGAATGGATGACAAGGGACAAGGCTAGTTAAATCATGGCCTCTTGAGTCAACTCCATTAATTAAATAGGAGACGAAACTGGAAACAACCTTTCAATTGCACTGCAACAAAGCAACAAACCTAACAACTAACAACAGACACTAGAACATTCAAACTCCAATCTGTCCATCCTCGTTCCTCCATATTACAATGTAGCGATCGATATCTCCGAGAAAACCACAAACCGGTGAAACGCCCGTCGTGATGTTCAATACTTTGTTGTGCGACAGTGCTCGGGACTGCGTTCGCAACGGCCTTCGCGATGGGGTACGCAACAAGGTTCACAACAGAGATCGTGACGGCGTTCGGTTCGGTGTTTTGTTGCAAGTGGGGACGTGGATAAAAAAAACTATTTCGTCAGAAAACACGGTTTTGAACTTTTGTCTGAAGTTTTCCACCCGGCAAATATTCGTTACCCTGAAAATTAAAATAAAAAACAAAATCGCAGAGACAGAAAAGAATCTGAAAGGGCAAGTTCTGACCTGACTCCCCGATAATCAGACTGAGTGCCAAAACAAGCTCAACGAATAGTCTCAGATAGCTTACCAACTTAAAATAGAAAAGAAATTGATACAGAAAAAACGGGATTTGAAGATCTTGAAACGGGTCGAGGATCGGAGGCAAATGTCGCGGGCAATGGTCGGCGGGCCACCTCTGCTTGGTTTTGATCTATCAACTCGCCTTTGGCGTCTCGATATAGCTTGGTGGAGAATGTTATACCGAATTGCGCACGATTCCTTGTTGTCGAGCGGCTAGATAAAATTGAATAATCGTTTGATTGAATGATTGAAATCACAAGTTAGATCGTTCTGGACATCAATTAAGCAGCGGATTATTAATTGTCACACGACAAATATTATTTTAGAGAAAATACGTGGTTTTGCGACAGATAAATAAACGACTTTTGAGAAAAAGTGAATTACTTGATTAATAACGGGAAAATGACTCGGAAAATTGTGAAACCTCGTAACAAAGGCACCAGATATACCGTCAGTGGCGCCATCTACGGGATGACCAAAAGATAGTATCATATTCATATTTCTCGATAAAAAAAAACAATAATTTTTGCCGCAAAACACCTAAAAGACAATTCACTAGAGACATAATTTGAACTATGTACCAACGTTTGAACCAAGGTAAAAATCGTGATAATTTGAGCGCCTGAAATGTCGAACTATTGACTTATCAATGATCCTGTATAATCAAATTGACTTGAAACGGAATTATTTTGTATTTTTTTCGAAAATTTTATTGTGTTGAACCCAAAATGTATGTCATGAAAAAAATTCCAGGCCAAACCAGCTCCCAAAGTGTAGTTGTAGCAGTCGATCGCATCTTCACCGGTTCTACCCGCTTAGATGGAGACGCTATAGTCGATTTCGTTAAAGCGCTTTGTCAAGTATCTCTTGACGAACTAGCCCATCCGGGCCATCCACGCATGTTTTCCCTGCAGAAAATCGTCGAAATTTCCTACTACAACATGGGCCGTATCCGTCTACAGTGGTCCCGTATCTGGCAAGTGCTAGGAGAACATTTTAACACAGTGGGTTGCAACAAGAACGAGGAAATTTCGTTTTTTGCCGTTGATAGTTTGAGACAACTCAGTATGAAGTTTATTGAGAAAGGCGAGTTCAGCAATTTCAGATTCCAAAAGGAGTTTTTGCGTCCTTTTGAACATATCATGAAGAAAAATTTGTCGCCTAGTATACGCGATATGGTCGTCAGATGCGTAGCTCAAATGGTCCACTCACAGGCTAGCAACATCAAGTCAGGTTGGAAGAATATATTTTCAGTGTTCCACTTGGCAGCAGGCGACCAGGAGGAGGGAATTGTAGAACTGGCTTTCCAAACCACGGGGAAAATCATCTCAGACTTATACGAGAGACAGTTCCACAGTATGATCGACTCCTTCCAGGACGCCGTTAAGTGTCTGTCTGAGTTTGCGTGCAATGCCCGCTTTCCCGACACCTCCATGGAAGCTATCCGATTCGTCCGTTCATGCGCTTGCAGTGTTGCCTCATCTCCTAACTTGTTTGCTGAACATGGTGGCATGGAGAGTGACGTCACTATAACTGAGGATGATAGGGTATGGGTCAGGGGCTGGTTCCCCCTCCTGTTCTCCTTATCATGCGTCGTTAATCGATGCAAACTGGACGTTCGCACGCGCGCATTAACGGTTTTGTTTGAAATAATCAAAACTTATGGAGACACGTTCAAGGCGCATTGGTGGAAGGACTTGTTCAAGATTCTATTTAGAATTTTCGATAATATGAAGCTGCCCGAAAAGCATACAGAGAAGGCAGAATGGATGACGACTACTTGTAATCATGCTCTGTACGCGATTGTTGATGTGTTTACTCAGTATTATGATGTGCTGGGCCCGTTGTTGCTGGAAGATTTGTATGCGCAGTTGCATTGGTGTGTACAGCAGGATAATGAGCAGTTAGCTAAGTCTGGTAAGTGGATTTTTTCGGTGTATTCTCTTTTTATTTGATACAGATTGTCCGACTTCCATGTCCTGATATCACGATCGACGTTTCAATCAATTTTATTTTTAATCGTCTTGCTTCATCAATTTGGATTTTTGGTGTCAGTATATTTAGTGATGGGGGAAAAATGAGTACGGCGAGATCTTACTATCGGCTGGTTCATTACATTTATCACCATTTTTGTTGGCCGGTTAACTATCAAGGATGCCCCCCATTAATGCGACCAATAGAAAATGGTGTTCGCAATTCGTGATTCGCATACAGGGTGCCACAAATTCGAGCATGACGATCTCCGTTATTATAAGAGCGAGTATAAGAGATACAGGGTCTGTTAGATGAAGGCAAATTTGCGCATTTTTATGCTCAACAAAATGTCATTTCAAAGTCAAGAAAGTTCCGACTTCTTCCGAAGATATTCGAAAAAAAAACGAATTTTTGTAAATACGTATTTATTTTTTATTATAGAAGATGGAGGTATTGAATCGAAAATCTGACGTTTTGTATATGAGCGGCCATCATCAACTTTTGAATTCTGACCTGGATTTTTTATTTTATTCCAAGTTATTTTGACGTCCCAAGGCATTGAGGTGTCGCAACCGCAAAAAAAATCTCTTCTAAATAATAATGCTGTGACAGTATTTCGACGTAATAAATCTTTTGATAGAACAGAAAATGAAACTACTGGATATAAAAGTTATCTGGGACGTTGCTGCGAACTATCTTAGAAAAGTGATCCCACAAATATTCCCAAATAAGATAATCCAGAAATAACAAAAGTAAAAAGAACACAAAATTCAGAAAATCCCACCCGTGAAGTGAAAATCCCCTTGAAAGTTGAATCAGAATCAGAATACCAAGAAAAATCCAAGTTAAGTACTATAATTTGAGTGAAAAGATCATGAAAAACACCAACTGAGCTGAATACACGGACACATCTGTTCAGAAGAACAAAATAAATCTAAGAATCAACTATTTCACTCAAATTAAGAAACTAGCTAAACTTTTTCTCCCTGCATGGCCAATGAGATCGTTCCCTAAAGGTTCCAACCCTAAGTACCCACCCCCTTTTTGACTATTTAGTTTAAGAAAACGTCCCTGATGTCGCTAGTAAACTTTTGTACCAACGATACCTTTTCCTATAATAATCTTCCAAGCAATCTATTCTAAATCATAATACCATGGTAGAAATATTGTCAATGCTGTTAGGCTTCACGAGGATAACGTATTAGACAAAAATGTGGAAAGAAACCCTTTCTATATGTGGTGCTTACATATACTGTCTGTTCATGGATTTCCTGCGGTTACGTCATACTTTTCCATCTCTTACACAAGGAAAAAAAATCACGTACGTCTGGACGAGGGTCTTTCGCATCAATTTGACAAATGTCACATATGGAGCGATCAATCCACGAAATACTGTGACGTGACCGCAGGAAAGCCATGAACAGACTGTATATTTATATATCTTCAAGGGAAAAAAAAATGTCGAAAGACGATATCGAATTCATTTTCTCCATCAATCCGTATCTTACAAAGTATAACCGTTGCGTGATTCTCAATTACGATTCGATTGATTAGAAACATAGCCTCCATTCTTCTAAGGCCTTGGGTTAAGGTTTAATGTTTTTTTGAGTTGGGTCTTATTGCAGAATACCGACTCTTTGTTGGTTTTCAAAGAATATTTGAGCAGTTATTTTAATGGTCATATGGTGTCATTTCTAAGGAATTGATTCTGGTTCACTTTGTTATGCTTAAAAATGCGCAACTTTGCTTCCATTCAACCGACCCTGTATCTCTTATAATGACGGAGATTCCCATGCATACACTCGAATCTCTGGCCCCCTGTATATGAACCCCACTTTACTCGATTGACAGCGTTGCCTCATTGTGAGAGTCGATGACGTCACCGACCGACCGATTTTTCAAAGGGCGGTGTTAATTTTGGAAACTGTACCTTTCTTTTGTTCGTGGATATTTCACAGTTCACGCTTAATGACTATCAAAGTAAACAGTGATCAAACTGTCGTGGAAAACATACCGGAATGCAGTTACTGCCCAAGGACTTTTCACACCTCAGTTCCTTACTGTTACTGAGAAATCTTAGTTTGAAAAATCGATGGCATTTGTCATTTTTTAAATAAAATGACAAATATTCACGAAACTATTATCATTAGACATACAACATATTGCATAAAAGTTATTCAGAATTTCATACAGAATTCAAAAATCAAATAATATACAGGGTGTCCTATTTGAAATAAGAAAGTTACTAAGAAAAACTTGTAGATCCGGCAACGCCGCAATCATCAAAATATTTTTAAATGATGCATCACGCTTTCATAGAGACTCACCAAATTTCAAAAGATTCGGAAAAGCCGTTCTCGAAATACTTGTAGCACACGACATACGTGAATCACCATGTATTTAGAAAACATTCATTTCATTTTTGCGTTTCTTCCATCTATAAAGACGTCCTTATTCAAAAATTAATGTTTCCTTCAATTTTATGAATGTAAATTATTACTCATTAAAACTTGATTCGGCCACCTTACTTATTTTTTCAAAAACAAAGCAATCTTTTAGGAACCAACTGTCTGGAAAACCTAGTCAACTCGAACGGTCACAAATTCACCGACACCACCTGGGAAAAAACTTGCAAATGCATGTTAGACATCTTCAATACCACCATTCCCACCGCCCTTTTGACCTGGAAACCCGATTCAATGAAGACGACTGTCATTATCGAAAACGGCGAGCCCGGAGTAAAAAGTATCCTTAAACGATCCGTTAGTTTTGCGGATCAACAGTCGGCTAATGCAGAAGTTCTTTTATTCCAAAGTCTGGAAATCAAGAGTGTTGTTCAGTTGGAACTGATCCAAACCATTGACAATATCGTATTCTATCCTGCAACATCCAGAAAAGAAGACGCGGAAACTTTGGCACTAGCTGCGGCAGATATGACTGGAAATGGAAATTTAACAGAGTGTCAAAGGGAGGAGCAGGGTATGTACAGAGTCCTGAGTTCGCCACATTTGTTGAAGTTGACGGAATGTTTGCAGCAGTCACATAGGTAATTCAAAATGCCATATATTAGGTTCCAGCGTTTTTCAACGTGTTTTGCAGGTTTGCAAAGGCATTCAACCTCAATCACGAACAACGCAACCTACTCTGGAAAGCGGGCTATAGAGGTTCGGTGAAACCGAATCTACTCAAACAAGAAACCCAGAGCTTAGCGTGTCTTTTGCGAATACTTTTCAAAATGTACTGTGACGATGGTCGACAAGAGCACTGGCATTTGATTGAGGAAAAGCTGATTGATGTGTGCCAGGAAGCTTTCGACTACTTTTTGCAGTTGCAGAGTGAAATGCATCGGGATGCTTGGACGAGTTTATTGTTGTTGGTGTTGACAAGGATGCTGAAGATGCCGGATAATAGGGTGAGTTGATTGTTGAAAGTTTTGTTGAATATTGTTCAGTCATGCAGAAGTTCAATGTTTCCTCAAACCGGTATTCTTGTCATGTATAGGTAATCTAAAACGTGTTCCAATCGGAACGCACATTCAAAATTGCGCGTCATTTTTACATTATTTGCACTATGCCAAAAAACAAACGATAAGAATAATGTAAATGGTTTGCGAGTATATACGGTCGAACAACGAATTATTAGACAGTTTTCGTTGCTCAAAAAATGCAGAGACCGTATTCCGTGTACTGTGGAATTCCATAGCAACACGTCACTCTCTGTGTAAAATGATGGGAAAGCGACGTGTTGCTATGAAATTCCACAGTACACGGAATACGGGTCCAGGGGCGAGATTCCGTGTACTGTGGAATTCCATAGCAACACGTCGCTCTCTGTGTAAAATGATGGGAAAGCGACATGTTGCTAGAATTCCATAGGTACACGGAATACGGGTCCAGCTCCGACTAACGCTAATTGACAACTTTGACATTTGGATGTCATTTATCGTATATCGATACCGATAAATGCCGGTTGTTAACGGACGATAGTCATAGCGGTTAACGTAGCGAAACGCATGCGCAGTGAAAGAGAATATGTTATTTGTCATTTGATTGTGAATGTTTTGAGGTTTTGATTTCATTGTTTTTGTTTATACTTTCGCTGGATTCAAGACCAAGACAATTTACGCAATGAATCCAAATCAAGAAGCAGCAAGTTTTTCAAAAACAATCAGGCGAAACCGAGTTTAGTTTACCGATGAAGATGAACAGATCTTACTGAAATACTGGCAAATAATCCATATGGGGATGTATCTATATAGAGTGTGATTGTTTACAATATTTTTGAGGTCACTAGTAAAAAGGTTTCTTTGACGGGAGTTAAGAACATATTACATATGTATTGAAAAAGTTTGAGGAAAAAGAAAAGGGCAACGATTTCCGGAAAGTGTCAGATGATGTAAATGTCTTCTCTATATTGGATGACGTTGTTTTTCAATACTTCTAATAAAACGGCATCTTCAAAATCAGCATCTGATTCGTCACTGGAGTCCAATAATACCATATCATCAATCATTTTGGAAAAATAACACATACACATAATCAAAACAAGACTGTGATGTCATTTGCCATTGACTTTGGTAAGGGTTGAGGTTAAACGTAACGTTGAGTGGAATGGTTTCTTGCCTTCACCGAAAACTATATTTTTATCTGTCAAATAGCGGCTATCGACTTTCGTAACCGCAACCGGTGAAATTTCCAGGAGCAACGACAACTGTCTATTGTTAAAACACACTTCAAATATATGGAGAATGATATACGGAAACAGAAACATTTGCCAGATATCATTTCTCACGTTTGATTGCAGTTTAGTTACTTCAAATTAAAATATAAATAACACTTGGTTCCAAATAGATTATGACTTTTATTTCACAATCAAAATGTTCGTTCTTATTGGGACACCCTTAATTATCTCTTTTATAGGAGATTGGATCACTAAATACAAATACAATAAATTCGTTATCATAATATTATTGAACTGCAAACCATGAATAGGATGGGTAACATGCAATTTCACTTCGATGTGGAAGTGACAGATTTCTGCTTGCCAACGGGAACCATATATTATGCTGCCATCAACATTGAATTTGGCGTAAGCGTGACTTCTAACACAAATTCAATGTAGATGGTAGCATGATTTCCGTTTGTTAAGCGGAAATCCGGCACTCTCGCTGCAAAGTAAAATTGAATATAAACGTTATAGTAAAGACGCGGTTCAATGATATTAACCTATTTCTAGTCATCGATTTAGATCTTCAGTATTCGACTTATAGTGCTTTCGGCTTTTGCTCTGATTACTGCTTCCAGGGCTCTCGGTGTTGGAACGGTGACGTCATAGACGTGCGAGATCGACCAAAAGCGATCCTAATCGAGCTGAGGGCGCTCCAATGTGAAAAATAGTAGAACATGCTTTTTTCGCACTAGATCTCTTAGTGTTAGATAGCACAACTTGACATAACCCCAGAAATAGAATAAACAAATTAATATGTATGCGATTATTTACAAGCAAAAATGAAGAGAAAGGTGTGTGTGCAGCAAATCACCCCAACTGTTGATACGTCAAGACAACCAATAAGCTCGATGACGTTTTCGTTTCCTATCCATCTATTACTTTTACAAATCACATTTCTCGAAACAACAACGAATACATAATTGGTCAAACAAAGCACAAATCCTCAAATTCATCTGTGGCTATGCTAAATAAACACTGAAAAAATAGGGTTAAGTTTATTTTGCTTTGATGTATCGGCGATCCGTGAAATGTTTCGGAGCAGCTGAGAGCGATCCCTGGCAGATTTGGGAGCAGACATTTCGTAAGCCGAACGCGTGAATTTTTCCGCGAGCAGCGCTCCGTTTCAAGTCGAACGCGCAAATCCGTTTCAGACCGATCTTAGAAGATCGAAACACAGCGGTTTTGGGACAAAAGCCGAAAACACCACGAAACTACTCTTACTGATGAACTAATTGAAATTTGATGCATTGTTAATTAAAATATTATGCTACTATGATGGGTTTCCAGAAATAACGTTCGAATAATTTAAGAGGTAATTCTACATTGGAAAATAAGTTTTTTTTTCACATAAACAATGGTCCAGAAATGCATAGTTTAGAAGGTACAGGGTGTCAAAGTTCAATTTCAATCATTTAAATAAATCCCATAATTCTGATAATTTATAAAAAAATCGTTATACAGGTTTAGGTTAGTTTAGGTTGCAAAGGGTATGCCCTGCCCCACAGTTTCGCATTGCTTTCACTCGGAGGCCAAATGGCCCATTGTGATCCCTTGTTTGAAGAGGTGTTCCCTCGGTCTTAACCTGCAGCCTTTCTTTTCATCGGTCTAAACCATCCCATGGTTGTTACGAAGTTCAGAGTTAGCACGATGTCTATAACAGGGTTCACTCCAAGACCGTTCTGTCCTGCCCATTTGGAAAGTTCCTTCAATGCAGATCCCATGATTTCACTGATAGTTGACAAGCTTTTGCCCACTACCAGGATTGCCACATCGTCTGCATATGCTACCATCTTTATTATTTGTTCTTTGAAGGTTTTTAAGATCGAGTTTACTACGATCATCCACAATAGTGGAGAGATAACTCCTCCTTGTGGTGTCCCTCTCTTGTTGTTCTTTTCCTTATAGAACAATTCCCACTTTCTGAGTTTATAATCCTGCTTTTCAGCAGTGTTGTCCAGTAGATGATGATTGGTTCTATTTTCATCCTTCCCATTTCTCTTTCAATGGCCTCGGTCGTGACATTATTGAATGCTCCCTCTGTCTAAAAACGCGCCCAGCGTGTATTCTTTGTCATCGAGAGATTTTTCAATTGTTCATGAGTTATCTGGCCTTGTTATGCTTCTTGGAGTCACCCCCCTTGAAAGCATCTTTCTTAGCCTTGCAGGGTACTTTTGGCATAAGAAATTCAAATTTGATATAACTATGACCCTATCTTTTATGTGGCGCCATCTACAAGTATTTCTACTGTTTCAAATAGTCATAACTTTTCAGCCCAACCCTGTATCTTTGTTTTGTGTAAAAAAAAATGATCATAACATTATTTTCACATGAAATTGATAATCTTGTTGGAAGTTTGTAGGTGCAATCGTTTTAGAGTTATACTCACTTAAATTAATTCATGCGGTTTCAAATGACAAATTTTGAAAATAAACATAGATGCTTTCAAAACGGCGTAATCATGGTAATTTTCAGTTATTTCTTTGTTCGATTCTTAAAAAAAATGAAAAATAAAAAAACGAAATCCAAAACCAAATAAAAAATCCAAAATTGAATGTTTTTTTTTTATAAGAAACATTGGAAAAATTGTCAAAATAACCATGATGATTTTCCATTTGAACTACATTGCATGGATTACTTCAAGTGCAAATATTTCGAGAACGTTGCTTCTAGCAACTTCCAACAGGAGTATCATTTTTGCGTGAAAATAATGTTATAATCATTTCTTTAAATCAAAACCAAGATACAGAGTTGGGCAAAAATATTTTGAATAATTGAAACAGTAAAAAGACTTGTAGATGGCGCCACATACAAGATAGAGTCATAGTATTATTAAATTTGAATTTCTTATGTCAAAAATACCAAGTAGGTATACCGATTTTTGTTAAATTAACAGAATGTATTCAAATTGAACAGAAATATAAATATGACACACATTTATAAACTGATCAAAATCGAATCAGCTTCGCATAACTGTGTTGAAATTCAAGCATTTTTGTAAAATTAACTTGGATGTTTATTTTTTTAATGAATCACATATTTTTACTTGATATTTTACAACGATATTAAACAAAAATTTGAAATTTCGCAAATAATCTTTTTAGCATGGTAGAACATCACTTATCATAATATGCATAATAAGATCTCTTATTCAAAGTGCAAATTTTGTATTTTATTTAGGCATAACTTTTGATTCTGAACAATTTTTTTCGTAACATTTTGCAAAATTTTTTGAAATGAGGTCACTTTACTCTTGACAATTTTTATATTTTTTGGCCCTCCATGTATGATGTTTGACTCGCAACCATTCTAATTGCACCTATTAACGAACATGCACCAACTTTCGGCAATATTTGAATTATGGATCTGCAATGGACAATTTGCATACATTTTCAAATGACTTGAAATTTTATATACGTATTCAAGACATTATTTGAAAGTCACCAGCGAAAAAATTTTTCCGAAATACCCAAAAATATACTAATAAAATGAAAAAGAAGACGCGATATTCACTGCATGATCGCAAAAGGGGTGGGGCCATATTACCCTCCCGAGGGAGAGAGAGTCATCTCAGTCAATACGTCATACGGAGATAGATAGTGTATTCTGTGACGTATTGGATGTTGATTGGCGCTCTTTAATCGGTGATTACTACATTATTAGAGGTCGTAGGTTGATTTTTTAAACATCAATAGCACCAGTACTTACTTATTCTTATATTTTTCATATTTCCAAAAAATGTGCAAATTGTCCATTGATAAAAAAAACCCATATTATGTTGCACACTGTTATGGCCACACTGTAGGCAGATTTCTTGAAGCAGAAACAAACGATATAGAGCATCACTTTTCTGTAGTGAATTTCTTGTTCTATATTTTTTTTGTCCGTGCAAAAAGACATACGCTGCACGAAAAGCGAGATAAATGGGAAAGTAAGATTTCTATTACCTTTGACCTTAAATAACCTAAAACGCAAGCGCGATATTGCTTCCAAAGTTAAAATGAAGATGTAAAAAAAAATTGGGCTCACTCGGATTTTTTTCCGTTTATGCTGCTTTTCCAGTCTAATATAACTGAAGTATTCTATAAACTAGAAAAAGAAAATGACAAATCGGTCCGAATTGTCGCCAATCAAAATGAAACACACTGTATATTAACAAGAGCTTGACGAGGCCGTGAGCGACAGCTTTATCTCTTTCAATACCTACCAACAAAAATATGGTTGAAGTTTTATTTCAAAAATTAGCTTCATTTTTTTGGTAACCAAATATGAAGATTTTTGATTCTGTGAAGACTGGAACTCATGAACTTTAGTACTGTGGTAAAAGTCTTGATTCGGCCGCTTTTACGTGACTGCCTCTAACTCTAAAAATATCGCTTTCTGCGTTGATCACATTTTATAAACAATGTTTTTTTACAGTTTGCTGTTCACGTATCAAAATACTACCCCTACCTTTGCGAAATCGTATGTTTCGACCTCAAAGCCGAGCTCCGCTCCATTCTAAGGCGAGTTTTTCTACGAATCGGCCCAGTTTTCCACATAACCAGAACAGCGGCGTCTTAGCTGGTCAATTCAAAGGCCTTTTATAACTGGTAAGCTGTAAATTTTGCTACAAATCTGTATATACCGTTATGGCCATTCCGTACTAAGTGATAATTTGTTGGTAGATAATATCTTGATAATTATTGTTGTATTTATTTGTATCAATTTGCTAGTTCATTGTGAGTTATCAGTTATAGATTGTAAAAATTACGTGCCTTCAAATAGTGGTTGTATGTTTTTTTGTTGGTAGTGATAGAATGTACTGAAATGTGACGAAATGAGGGGTTTTCAATTGGGAGAACAGTTAATGGTTGTTTACAAATAGTTCGTCACTAATAGGTATTTATTTCCTTTTAGGTATGTTACTAAACCAATCATTTTTGTTGATAATTATCCCTGTAAATAGATATCGATTGCAATTGTTTACCATTATTAGAACTCAAATAAAAGCTTGAATTTTCAAAATGCATTTTATTGATCGTGGAAAATAAGACACAGTGGTAAAATCATTCAAAAAGCCAAAAATATCACAATTCAATAGAGGACGGAAACTACGTGCTCTAGACTTTGGTAAAACTAGGAGACTCGGAAATTCTACGTCTTGACGACGATGGTCGCGAGGAGCTGAAGGATTTAGACCCCTCTGAACTTCTTCCTGAGAGTGGATTATTCATTTTTTCCAGTTTGCGTTGACGGTCTGTCGAGATTATCATCATGCGCTCGGGTATGGATAAGTCGAAGAAAATTTCATGAAACGTACACAAGGCTGCAGAAAGCTAAAATATGACTTAGAGAAATTCTACTTGATGGAAGATACAAACCTGGTTGATCAGTCTTCTATGCAATTCCACGTCTTTCTCGTCAATGTTTTCAGAGTGATGCAGTTCGAGAGCACACATAAGCACGTCTTTTACAGTAGAGATCACATTTTGCACACGTTCGGTTCTGAAAAGTCGTCGGGTGAGGTAGCCTTTGACGTAAGCCGTGATTATTTTAGCAGCCCATTTCTGTGGAAAGTTTATTGTACTATTGTGGATAATTTGACAGTTATTTTGAATTAATCACGGTCAGATTTACCTTTTATCCTGGAAAAATAGGTGCGTAATTTCGTCGCCGCACTTACTAAAAGGTTTTCAACCTCAAAAGTTGGCCATTAATCAAAAAACGAAATTCAGCATATCAACCAACAGATAACACTAACTATTTGTATAAACCTGAGTGTATTTGAATCCAAGAGAATGGGCCCTTCAAAATACATAGCCCAGTAAAGATGTCGGCTTGTCAAAAAATAAATTCCAAACAGAATGATATTTTTAGGGTTGCTTGGGGACTGTCTCCTGATTATCCAACTAGAAGATCTGACTCGAACTCCTAGTACATTTTGCGCTGAAGAGGTGGTCTCCTAAACACTCTTCAAGAGCAAATTGATTTCAACCAAAATTATAGAGGATGAAAAAATTAACATCTTTGCTCTATAACATTTTTTGATAGCTCCAATACTCAACGAGTTACAGCGCATCAAATGACAAAATAAAGCTGGCAACAGGGGTGGTTTCAAAAACATTTTTTTTTGCAAAAAAAATACCTTGAAGAAAGTTTCAGAGAATCAAAGGCTGGACAACTTTTCCTTTTAACATCTTTCAAAATATCTCTAAAAAAAATGATTTCGAAACCACCTGGTTGCCAGCCGAATTTTGTCATTTGTTGCGCCGTAACTCATTAATTGTAAGAGCTGTCAAAAAATGTTATGAGGCAAAGTTGATCAGTTCTTGGTCCTCTATAACTTTTATTGAGGTCATTTTGCTTTTGAAAAATTGTTTAGAAAACCACCTCTTCAGTGCAAAACGTACCAGGAGTTCGAGTCAGATCATTTGGTTGAATGCTCAGTAGGCAGTCCTCAAGCATCCCTGAAAATATCGTTCTGTTTGGATTTTTTTCTGTCGACCTCTACAACTTCACTGGGATAACAGCCAAATCAGAAAAAGAATCGTTACAGGGTAAGCGCAGTTGGAGAGGGTAGAAAAAGGCATAACTTATGCTGAAAAAAAATTCAACACCTGAATACATGCAGTCGAGGAGTGGTGGGGGTTGAAAGAGGTGAAGAATGGTTTTCCGCTATTTGCGACGATATTACTGATTTTTTGAAAAAAGTTTAATGAGAAAGTAAATTTTCACATAACCCCAAAATTGATGAGTTGATAAGAAAAACTGAGTTTTTCGTTTTTTGTGTTTCATTTTTCAGAAAATCTTTCCAATATGTCGAAACTTGGAGAAATTGTATGCACTTACACTTATGTCGAACAAGCAGATATTTTTGTTTTGTTGAACAGTTTTTTCGTTTTTGAGTAATCAACAATTTTCGTGAATAAGGCATTTTTTCCAACCCTCTGGACAACCTTTTTTTTCTCGTTCGAGACTTCGGACGACGATGTTTTTTTTTGTTGGGACTTCAACATTCATATGAAAGAATAATGTAAGGTTCACATTGAATTGCACTTCGAATTAGAGGTGACAGATTTCCGCATGCGAAACGGCAAACTTATGCTACCATATACATTAAATTTTGGTTCAAAATCACGCTTATGCAAAATTCAATGTAGATGGTCTCATATGATTCCCATTTGGCGAATTTCTGCTTGACGGCTGCAAGCAAAAATTACATGTCAAATTTGGAGGTTCGATATACTATTCAACAATAATAATAATACATTTATTACCAACCCAATAATTCTACATCCACATCTAAACATAACTTGAAAATAACAATAGGATTGATAAAGGCAACACGGTAGGTAACAAGTAGTACCGATTCTTCACCATGTGCTAAAAAAAAGTATAATAAACAATGATTTAAACAAAGAAAATACATATTATCTTATGATATATAAAAATGAGTACCGATTTCTTCTGGAGGATCAATAACTTGAGAACGGCTGAGGCAATTTGAGTCATTTTTTTTTTGAATTGTTCCTTTAAGTCCGTGATATTGATCTGTTTTTATTTTGATTGTTAAAAAGTGGAAGTTAATTGATTTATGTTTCATGTATCTATGTACCTGTTTGTGCAGTTCGCTCAGCATTATGTTCTTTTGACTATAAAGGCACTGATGAAGGTGGTTTCACCGAAAGCGCTTTGCTAGAAATTTTTTTTACGACATACACGTTATACAAAATTCTTCTTTTATTATACTACTTCACGTGTACTCAACCATCCTCATTCCACTTTCTACTGTTCAAATCAATGTTTTAACTTTCATGGTGATGGGTTAAAGCATTAATTTGAATGCCGAAAAACCATTTTTTGACGAGATTGTATCTGACAAAATAAGACTCTGAATCAATGGGGCGAAATCATGACACCAGAAGTTGAAGATAAAGAAGAACAAGAGGACGATGAAGAAGCACAAACGAAACTTTCTAGAAATTTTTAAAATTATTTTTTGTGGAAAGTACATGATAAGTATAATGCATAAACCAAAATCAAAATATTATTATCCATAATCTACTGATCTCATAGTTTCCATGTTAAAAAAATGAATAATTATAGAACATTCTTTTATCGTTATTCTGTGTTTGAAATTATCAATAATTAGTTATTTCATCAAAAAAACAAAGCAAAATTCATGAATGTTGCAAATTTAATAATAAGGTTATCTTAGAATGGTTCCGGTTATTCATTTTTCCTTATATCACCATTTGTGCACCAAAAAGAAATAGAAAGAGTTAAAATTCAACACCAGCCGTAAAGGAAAATTTAACGCTTTGGTCAAAACAAAAGAAATTGTCGCTTCAGGAATTGTTTTTTTTTGAGCCCATGGATGTTAAAAAAAAGAAGTTTGCAGAAAAAAATGTATCTAACTGTTCAAGAAAAGTTGAATCAAAAGTTGCTGCTGGTGATATACAAGGAGCGATCCGTTTGCTGTATAGTGAAGATGTGTTGTCTGCAAAAGATAAACTTACCTCAGAAATTGCAAGAAAAACATCCAGAACCTTTGCAAAATATATCTATGATCAATTTTCCCACAAGAAGCTCTCCCATAACATATGAACTTTCTTCGTCTGAAATCAACTTTGCAATATGTTCATTTGAGCCCGGATCAGCTGGTGGTTTGGATGGTTTGAAGCCTCAATAATATTAGGTCATGCTGCAGAAAACCTGTTAATCTCCCTGACAAATTTTATCAAAAAATGTATGGAAGAAAAGTTGCCGCCTGAATTTCGTCCAATTTTTTTTGGTGCCTCTCTCTGTGCTTTACATAAAAAAGATGGTGGAATTCGTCCAATTGCGGTAGGTTGACTAATAGCTAAGATAATTTATATCAAGTTGAGAGATCGTCTTGGTAGTTATTTAAGACCGTTTCAATTGGGTTCCAGCACCAAGTGCGGAGTCGAATGCTGCACGTCGCTTCATTTCCACACAACATTCCAATTCTAAATGTTTTCTGAAAATTGAATTTTTCAATGCTTTTAATATGATTGATAGAATTTCCATCCTCTCTGAGTCTTCTAAAGTTATTCCTGAACTCTACAATTTCATCTCAGAGGCATAAAAGGAACCTTCCATTTCAGCTTCTGATGATGAAATAATTCTTTCTCATAGAGGTGTTCAACAAGGAGATCCTCTGGGTCATCTTTTATTTTCGTTGACTATTCATCCACTAATTTCATCCCTTGAAAGTGAATTTATTGTTTAGTATCTTCACGATGGAACTTTCTTTGGAAATTTAGAAACTGTTTTTGAGGACTTCCAAAAAATTATTTCAGAATCTTCTAAAATTGTTTTGAACATAAATCTCAATAAATGTGAAATATTTTCAATTACATCCAAATTTGGCAGTTGTTTCGATGATCATTTATCAAAGTTCAAAGAAATTTCTTTCCTCATCAAAATAATTGATGAAGACAACCTCAATTTGTTAGGCTGCTCTCTTTCTCCGTGAAGAACTCAAGTCCAAAATATCCACGTTGAATAGATTATCAAGAAATTTGAATGTTTTAAATTCTCATACTGCTTTTTTTCTTCTGAAAAATTCTTCATCAATTCCTCGTATGATTCATCTTCTCCGTTGTGCAACTTGTTGGAAAATTCCAGAGTCAACTTCAAAATATGATTTACTTCTTAAACATATTTGCGAAAATAACACAAACTGTAAATTTGATGACAATTCTTGATATATTAGCAAATTTCCAGTAAGGTTCGGAGCTTTGGGAATAAGAGATCTTTCAACTCTCTGTTATTCTTCTTTCATTGAATCTTTAAAATATGTTTCAACTTTTCTAAATTTCATTATTCCGGATTTTATTCAAAAGTGTCCTGATGAGATTTTTATTGTGGCCCAACTTGGCGACAGCTAACTGATAATTCTTTCCAATCAATGAAATTGGAAAAGAACACAAAGTCTAAGTCTAAGTCCTCAAGTGTTGTCACTTGAGGACTTAGACTTTGTGTTCTTTTACAATTTCATTGATTAGAAGACAGTCCTCTTTAGGAATAATGGACGATTTATCGTTATTTGATAATTCTTTACTAGCTGATAATTGTAATGATCAACATCAACTTGATGACGCTTTATGCAAATTTCAAATGGTTGAATATATCTCTAAGTGCCAAGAAAAAAAAGCAAGATTACTAGCCCTTCAAGATCTAGAAAGTATTGCCTTCTTCCGCCTTAGGAACACTTTTGGATGACTTTTCGTTTCGCATTTCAGTGCCGATCCGTATGGGACAGCCTAGCCTGTGTGTGCAAATCATACTTGTGTTTGCGGTGAGAATGTTAATACTGATGGGTTTCATGGCCCTTCTTGCCGTAAATGCCCAGGTAGGTTTTCAAAACAGTTGTCTTAACGATATAATTAAGAGGGTTAACTTCTATCGATATTCCTTCTATTCTTGAACCTGTCGGGATATGCAGACCAAATGGCCGATGGAATGTCAGTTATCCCATGGAAACGAGGCAAACCTGTAGTTTGGGATGCTACCTGCTCGGATACTCTGGCTTCCTCCTATCTTGGTTTCTCATTACATATAAAAGAGCTGGCAAAGCCGCCCGATTGTCCGAGAATGCGAAGGAAAGAAAATAATATGACGGAATTTCTAAAGATTATATTTTTGTTCCATTTTGTGTTGAAACTTTTGGACCATGGGGAAATGAACCTAAGCATTTTTTATAGAACATGGTTCGAAATTGGAAACTGGCGAGGAAAGGTCAGCATCTTTTTTGAGACAAAAAATTAGTTAAGCTATTTAGTACCCCTCTGAATACGGCTTCAATTTTGGGTACAATTCCGGAACATCATCAATTGAAAGTTTTTTTTCTTCAATTTATTAGTTTTAGTTATAACTATTTTAATTATACAGTGCTTTTCTTTAATGTTTATTTTTTGAACGGCTCAACTTAGAGACTTCAAATTCTAGGTGCTGAAAAACAAGCATGTTTACTATGTTTTGACATAAAATTGACATTCAAGGCTGGGCGCCATCTTGTAATGTTTTTTTAAATAGAAATAGGGGTCATGTGACAGCTCATTTTGAAAGTCCTGATTAGTACTTCATAACCCTAAAATATTGAGTCTATATCTTGAAGTACTACAAAATGGCGGTACATTCAATTACTACATTGATACATACACTTTTAAAAAAAATCGTCGAATTCAATTCAAAAGATGCTGTAAATATTTTGACATAAATTTTGGGTTAGGAATAAATGACAAAAATGTCAAAAAAGCATCTTACCAACATACAATTCAAGTATGTATCAATGTAGTAATTAAATGTACCGCCATTTTGTAGTACTTGAAGATATCGACTCAATATTCTAGGGTTGTAAAGTACTTATCAGGGTCTTCAAAATGAGGTGTCACATGACCCCTATTCCTATTCAAAAAAACATTCCAAGATGGCGCCCAGCCGTTATCTTGAATTTTTCATGTGTCAATTTTATGTCAACACATAGTAAACATGCTTGTATTTCATCACCTAGTATTTGAAGTCTCTAAGTTGAGCCGTTCGAAAAATAAAAGGGAGGGGGACATTAAAGAAAAGCACTGTATACATATTTTTATGATGAAAATAAATATTTTTATTTTTAAAAAAGGTTATAATACATTTTGTACATTTCTGATCCGTATTTCTATTGATAATAAAAAAAAATTTAGTGAGAAAATGAATATGACCAAATTCGAATTTTCAGTTTTTCGTAATTTACACAATATTTTACCATTGTATGAATTTTACCATTGAAGTGATATACTTTTATTCTTTCAAATGAGTTCTAACAAAAAACAAGTGACGTCCGAAGTCTCGGACGTGAAACAAAAAAACGTCCAGAGCATTGAAAAAAAATGCATTCTTCAAGAAAATCGTTGATTACTCAAAAACGCAAAGACCTTTTTTTTTTTCATAAAATCACTAATAACACCGCAAATCGCGAAAAACTATTCTTCACCTCTTTCAAGCCCTACCACTCCTCGTCTGCATGCATTCAGGAATTGTTTTTTTTCAGCATTAGTTATGCCTTTTTCTACCCTCTCCAACTGCGTTTACCCTGTAACGAACTTTTTCCTAACGGAAAGGTAAACATCCTGGCCTAATACCCTTTGAGTTGAAACAAAATAAACGATTTCAATGAATAGAATTCTTCAAATAAATCATCATAATCGGACTTCTCATTTCATGAAAATTTACAAAAGTTTACGAATAGCGGCTCCCGTATAGACCCACATACTTATTACAATCGACTCAGCAAAAACGGATCTTTTCCAACAAAATAGATGTACTCACCCTTTTGGCTGCTTTGATGGTAATGGGATCCAACTCCGGAAACAATTCCCTACTACAATCATTCCCATTTTTCCCATCATGTTTCAACACTCCTTCCCAGTATCCATTTTTCTCCTTCAGCACCCCAAGCTCCAACGGCTCCATTCCATTCTCCTCGAAACTAGTTGGTGTTATATGAGCATCAGTCGTCATACTATAATACAAAGACTGACTTGGCGACATGGAGAAAGTACTGCTCTTTTTCAAAGTATCAGTAGACCCTTTGGATAAAGTACTCTCAGAGGTATGTGGTCTTGTCAATATTGGTTCACTAAATGAAGTCAAGTCTATCAAGTCATTTTTCAAAGGGCTTTTGAAATTTATTTCAGAGTTGGATTTGAGATTGTCATATCTCTCCAGCCTGTCTTTTTGTTCTATGCGCTGTTTTTCTAAAAGTTGTATGATTTGGCTAGAGTATTCTTCAGGGATTTCTTTTAGAAGATTCAACAGCTCACTGTCAGGTTCCAAAGAGTCGAAGGGGTTTTTAGTAAAAAACATTTCTTTTTTGCTTTGTGCGCTATTTGAATTAACAGTTATTTGTTGTACTGATATGTCAGTCTGATACACCTCTATAGTGGGCGACTTGACTTCATTGACATCTTTTGATGAAGTGTCAGGACTATCGCCTTTATATATGACAGTATTGATGCTGCTAAAGTCTCCACTGTCATGAGTTTTCTTCATCAATTCTAGCACAATAGGACTGGGACTCTCCAACGTATACGAGTTGCTTCTTATGAGTCGAGGTTTGGGAGTACTAGTTTCCATAATTTCCTCCCTCCTAGGCACCGAGGCACTTCTAGCCCTATAACTTGCGTTCGGACTATTAGTGGTATAGGTGCCTCCTTCTACTACCGTCAATCCATTGTCATTATACTGACATACATCGATCAAGTCTTTGCTAAGGTTTATTCTCTTATCAATTTCCAAGGCATCAATGTGACTGTCGTCATCGAAAGTTAACTTACTGCAAGGTCTATGAGATTCTAGAAGTTCTCTCAATTCGCGACATTTTTTGAGGCGCTGTTCAAGCTTGATTGCTTGGTTTTTATCTTTTTGGAGCTGTTTTCGCAAGTCTGGGGTTATCTAGAAATAGAAATGTCTCGGTTGGCAAGCTTGTTATAATAAGATTGGTTAATGATGGGTATAATTGAATGGGCAAATGCATTGTGTTGGATTTGCATGAATGAAGCTGATATAGGTGTATTTTTAGAGGAATTTGATTTATGCGATCATTGAATAATTTTTATTTTGTATTTTCACCTCTTGTAAAGAAGTGTAGTGAGTAAAAACGCAGAAGCCTCGGATAATATTGAATTTAAAAGAAAAATAGCTCGAAGTATTTGACAAAGATGCGCAATAAAAAAAACTAGCAATGTATTCACCCCTTAAATAATTCATGTACACTAACTTGCACAAAAAAGCGTACATAGACAGTGAAATCTGTTTTTTTTTTAGCAGTGTAATAGGCAGTCAAAATATTTACATGTTATGCACTCAAACTTTTTATTATTATATCAGAAAATGACGATATATTTAGGTTTTTGTTAATGATTCTTGTCCTTAGTATAAGTATATGGTTGGTGGTTCTTGGATATCAGGACAATAAGAGAATAGAAACTACAGTTCTTGACGCGACGTTTCGTCTATATTTAAAGACTTCTTCAGGCTATAACAAACAGACACAGGTGTCACAACATTGTTGCCCCATACAATTTAAGTGTAAATAATTGACGTTAAAAAACAAAATTAAAATTGCTGAAGTTTGCTGGCAGTCAATGCTTGGTATTAAAATAACCAAACATTGGAAAAAAAGGGAAAAACAAAAATGTAGGTCGAGACCGAGATTCGATCCTGTGACCCTTTCATTACGAGACGCATACTTCACCATTGAGCCACGGTAGATGCTCTGAAGAAATCATCTGAACATGTTACTGACGACAGAAATTGACTTTTTTCAAGTGAAACGAAACTTACAGAAAACGTCCAGAATACAATAAATAGCAAATACAAAACAAGTGAGATGTAACAATTCAAAACAATACACTCACCGGTAGAAAAATAATAATAATAATAAAGCGTTTATTAGCAAAAATGCTATACAAGTACATAGAAAATAATAAAAAATAAAAAGTGTTATATAATACAAACAGTAGTACAAAGAATAGGTGAATGAGGGCGACACACTTAAACTAGGATCAACTATGAAAAACGAAAATAGGTATTTAAAACTATAAATGTGGATCACAGGCTACTTATTAGGATCAAAAACATACCTCCTTAAACTATTTTTAAATACACCTACACTAGAAGAGTTTCTGATGTCGATGGGAAGTTTGTTGAACTCAGAACTCTCTTTATAAAAGATGCTTCCATGCTTTTTGTTTGAGCGGCTTGTAGTGACATAAAAATCTGTTGCAGCACTGCGTGTTTTATATCCGTGGACATCACAAACATATTTCAATTCTTTACACAGATATTGAGGTACCAGTCCATGTTTCATTTTATATATAAATACATATGAGCGAAGTTAATTGTTTGCTTAACGTCCATAATACCCAGAGTATTGAGCATCAGTTCGATTGGAGTATATCTGCTACAAGACAGTATAATTCTCATTGCACGATTCTGGATCATTTGAAGTTGTTTAAATTTTTCCTGTGTGAAGTTATACAATATGCTTGAGCAGTATTCCGGATGTGGTGCTATGATGGATTTGTACAGTAGTAGTTTGGTGTAGAGTGATAACTGCTTACCAATTCTTTGTAAAAAATAAACTTTCCGGGACATTTTAGCACAGATATAATCAATATGACTGTTGAAGTTAAGATGTTCGTCTAGCATTACTCCCAAATATTTTATCACTCTTGTCCTTTCGATGTATTGGCCATTTAAAAATATGCTGATACTTCTCCCTTCAAGTTTGTTGATCATTCCAGAAGTTCCAAATACAGCAAATTTGCATTTGCTTGCATTCAGTGCCTTATCGTTTGAAAGCCATTTATCCAAACTTGCAAGGTCACCATTGATATACTTCAGCATCACATCCATATCAGTCCCACACAAGTACAACATTGTATCGTCAGCAAACAATTCAATTTTACAATGCTCAAGATGCTTGAAAATGTCATTGATGTAAATGATAAACAATAATGGTCCCAAAACCGTACCCTGTGGGCCACCAAATTTTGTATAAGCTTCATCGGAGAAAGTATTATTGACCTTCACCTTCTGTGTTCTTTTCGTAAGGTATGAAGAAAACCATCTAAGCACTGTTCCGCGAACACCAATCGTCCATAATTTTTGTATCAGTAAGTCCCTGTTTACAGTCTCAAAGGCACGGCGAAAATCAAGAAAAACGGATATCACAAACATCCCGCTCTCCAAACATTTAAACCAATCATTACATACTTCTAGTATCACAGATTCACAGGAGTGATTACTTCTAAAGCCTGACTGGAACTCGTGTATCACAGAATGTTCATCACAGAAATTTACAAGTTGTTCCTTTACCACAATCTCCAATAATTTTTCGTATGTCGGCATATTATTTATTGGACGAAAGTCTTCTACCTTGGCACTGTTCGGAACTTTTGGCACTGGTGTAATAATCGAGCACTTCCATTCGTCAGGAAAAACCCCGTATGTAAGAGAGTTGTTTATAACGTCCAAAAATCTATTTCCAACAATGTTAAAAACGTCTTTCAAGATCTCACTTGAAATTCGATCTTCACATCCCTCAGTTTGCTTGAAAGTTTTTACAATTTTATTTAAATAAGACATTTCCACAGTTTTAAAACTACTTAAAACATTATTAGCCTGGTCCACAAAACGCAACACATAATTAAAATTGTTTTTTGGCTTAATTTCTGAAACAATGTTAGCTACTCTCAATAAAATATTGGTTAAAAAACTCGACAATATCACAATCCTGATTTTTACTAGGCCATTTATCACTATATTACTAATATCACATTTTTTATTCGGTAATAGCGTTTTTAGATTCTTCCACAATTGTTTTGAATTTTTCCTGTTACTATCCAGTATTCTATGTAAATATTCATTTTTCGACCTTCGGATCAATGTTATGACCTCATTCCTAATTGATTTGTATTCTTGCCACAGGTTCTCTTCTCTCATCAAAGTAAAAGCTCTAAATTTGTTGTCTCTCCGTTTCATCATTTCTAATATTTCAGATGTGATCCATTTATTATTTTCGTACTTGGAGTTGATAACTTTTGCTTTGATAAATGTCATGGATTCCAGTGATTCTACGATCGGTGTTAACACATTTTTCGATAACAATTGCATGTTTGTTATAGAGTTGTTCCAATCATTCTTCCTCAAATCTGTTTCCATCTGTTTTGGATCGTATTTTAGTTCTTTAATAATGATTTTCTTGCGAAGAGATGTATGTTGTTTAACCTTTATTTCTATAATACTGTGATCACTGATTTTTGGAGTTGTCAGAACATTGCATTTCAATGTCTTGTGATGACATAGTCAATGAGACTTTCACTCTTATTAGTGATCCTTGTGAATTCCTTTACAATCTGAGTGAGCCCATTAATCCTTATTATCTGTATGCATTTAGACGTATAATACGAAGCCTTGAGGTAATCATAATTGAAGTCCCCCATTATTATTTGCAATCCATCGATGTTCATTATCTCTTCCAATGAGCTTCCAAACTCCGTAATGAAAACCTTATCCGATCCAGATGGCGATCGATACAATCCTGTGAAGACATAGTTGGATTCGTCAATTTTGAATGTAATAGTCAATAACCATAAAACCCTTTCAACATTTTTATTCAATTTAACTTGATATGAGATATCACTTTTCAAATATATAGATACGCCCCCAGTTCTTCTATTGTTCGTAAACAATACCCCCTGAAATCAGGGGATATTGTCGTAAAGCAGTTTATAACATTGTAGTTCGGAATGGCCATCTCATGATCAAAAATATCCCTGCTCACATGAGTTTCCGATAAACAAAGGATCACTGGTTTAAACTTATCAACTAACAATTTGATTTCAATAAAATTATTTAAAAGACCTTGACAATTTGAATATAAAAACATACCCTCATTCACCTTGGTGACATCTTCGTTGTCTAATTGTCATTTAATAAACTTGTTCCTTTGAATGCTTTCAATCCTCTTGTAGGTATCACAGTTGTTAATGTCCCACACCATATGATCAGTCTTCATCCTGAGTCCATATTTATTGTTTGAAAAAATGCAGTTACCGCACTTATTCACAGTACTTTTACATTCACTAATTTCGTGGTTATCACTACACTTCGGACAAACTCTCTGCTCTAGACAATCCTTAGCAATATGTCCATATCTGCAACACTTATAACACCGTTTGATTCCGTATTCATTGAAGACATTGCAGCGACTCCATCCTATTTTTTGGTGTTTATTGATGAACGCATCATATGTAATCGAATCCACTTCAAAAACAATACTAAATCTGTTATTACTAACTTTAGTTCGATTCAAGATATTCAATTTGAAATTGCTTCCTTGTTGAATATCATTATGTTTGATCACTTTCGATATTAACTCCTCATCACTGCTCTTATGTTCATTTCCATCGATTCCCACAACCTTGATTCTATGGTCTAATTTTTTTGGTCTGTTCACAATATATTTTTCACCAAGATTACTTTGAATTTTAGATTGAATATTCGATATTTCCAGCTCGTTTCCACAACACAGAATTAGTCCCCCATTTTTTGTTTGTCTACCCATAGTAATTCCAGCGCCAATGTCAGTCGGGTTAACTTTTCTTCTCAGCTCTTCCTTCAATTTGTTGGTATCTGTTCCAGAATATTTTTGCTTGACGACTAATATTTTATCATCTCTCATAACTGAAGAATAGGATTTGGCAATAGTAGAATTCGTAGCGGTGGGAGGGTTTGATGACGTATTTTTAATCAACAACTCTTTCAATGATGCAATTTCTTTTTTCAGATTCAAGTTATCAGCGACAAGGGTCTCGATTTTTTTATTCATTTCAACAGAATTCAGCAGTAATTTTTGCAAAAAAACACTGATGTTTCCAATATCATTCAAGTCCATAGCATAATCATCCACTCTATTACGTTTCCTTGGTACCTTGTTTAAAATGCTTTAATTTTTATGCATTTCCATGACGTCCTCTTCAGTGAAAACCACGAAAGTCATCAATGTTTTCACATTTCCCGTGGTACAGCTTTTTGCATAATGTACATTCTACACTAGTTTTTGGATCATCTATAGTAATTTTGCACTCATAGCATTTCATATCATCAGCCAAATTCCACCACGGGTCAGTAGTAGTTGATCCAAGTTTTTTCTATATTGTAACACACTGCACACAATAAAACATAACTGTACTGTATAAAATTATGACTAGTTTGATCACTTTGATCACTTATTGAGATATAATTGAGAGCATAACTAAAACACGTCCGTCCCGCACGATGACTGAACGACAAACAACAGCAACAGGTCAATTATTGTTGAATACATAATGTCTTGGAAACGAATTACATCATCTACTCAACATTTTCACAACTCACTGGTATAAGTAAAATAACATAAAATAACGGTACTATCAAATAGATTCAGATTCGTTTAAACAGTACAAGTACGACGTGAAAACGGTGTCAGGTTGTCTTCGTGTAGGAGTAACTATGGTCCGATGAGCGCAACATTAGAACCACGTACCTGTAGTGTCGTGTCCAACATTGGACACAGCGGACTTGATTAAATTAACATAAATGTCGCTCAGATTTTCGGTATCCATGTGGCTGTTGATGGAATTACCCGTTTTATTGATATATATCATTTGTTTGATAACTCTTTTTTGGTAATGTTTTTCGGTCTCCAACACCCTCACATTGTCAGAGTTGAAGTTGTGTTCAGTCGACGTGTGATGTTAGTTGTGATAGTGCTGTTTTTTCACTTTCAAGTCTGCAATCGTTATTGTGGTTGTTAACTATGTTCTTCAGATAATTTTTTGTTTGGCCAACGTACGTAGCCGGACACTCATTACAGGATATAGAATATATCACGTTGGATCTCCGATCTTGTGGCTCCTTCGTTTCCAGTTTGGAGTATATAGTTCCAAATGTTTTCTTATAGTATGGTACTATCTGTGTCTCTTCGGTGCTCAAAATGTTGAGTTTGGGAAACAAATCAGGAATGTAGACCATTGGTAGCCGTTTGATTAACGTATTGGATGTATCTTTTCGGGGTTGTGCGTCATGGTTGATGACGCTATTGAACAAGTTGGATGGGTATCCGTTCTCTTTTAACATCCTTTTCAAGGCTTCCTCGTTTTTCTTCCAAAAGTCTTCATTACTTAGTCTTCTGATTCAGTTGAGATACGTCTTAATCAGACCAATTTTGTGGCAGGAGGAATGGGTGGATCTAAAGTTAAGGCACCTACTAAACCCTCTCGATCAGATGGGTCATGACCATTTCAGCAAAAATCGGCGATGAAGGGGATCCCATCGGGGCTCCTTTTGATTTAGGGTACGACTTTGAATTTATTTACTTAGTTCACAAAGAGAAATTTAGATTATTTTCCTTCATATCCGTTAGCGGAATCATTTCTAGCCAAGACTTCTTGTATTCGTCAAACCATGGAATTTGATAGATACATGATGACAATATTGAACATCATTGGCGAGCTCATTCCACGCATGGCATACCTATAGTAGTTTTGCCTGATTCTGAGCTAAGGCCTCCAGTTTCATTGCTGATAAATTTGTACCTATCGTCTCCACACATTTTCCATCGTTGTTAGATCTGGTTATTTAGTTATATAGATCTTCTTACCGACCATAGGTCTTCACTGAGGCGCGTAAAAGTATTCGTGTTTTCAAAAAAGTGGATAATAATAATCATAGTATAATAAACAAGTAGCGACAGCTCACTTCAACCCGTTTCTGTGTCAATGACAGAAATTCGCCTCATTTATCCCCTGCCAACATTTTGAAAAGCAAAATTGTTTTCTAATCAAGAATTTTAAACTTCGCCTAAATCTTTGGACATACTGCATAGTGGGTATTAGGCTTTTTGCTTCGATCCATGGCAACCACATTATTTGTTTTCTTCATGACATTTGCCTACTGTATGAAAAATCAACAAAATCGAGTAAAAGATAAATTAATTAAAAGTAAAAAACTAATCAAAAAAAAAATTAAACACCCTGTATTTTGTAAACAAAGCGAAATTCGAAAAAAAGTTATGCCACATTTTCGTCTTAAAATTAAGCGAAGAATCACCCCTTTCATTTAGTCACAGAGGTTAGGAAACACCCTGTATAACTTGACTGGTAAGTCACCTATGTATCAGTATCATTGAAATCATGGTATAGTTTTATTTTACATTTCATAATGTTAGCAGTGTATAAATGAGGCAAATTGTTGTAATTGAGACAGAACGGAATTTGACCACGTATAGGTATATGGAGCTGTCGAAACATGTTGTTTATTATACTGGTGATAATAATTGTCTCGGCATATTATTGCAACTGACAAAACATGACGTTTACTTGTCATCATAAAGAATTCCCTAGGGGTTTCTTTATGCTTGTCATCATAAAGAGTTCCTAGGGGTTTCTTTATGCTTGTCATACACTGCTCAAACCAAAACAGTTTTATCATTTCAATGTACGCAATTTATGTGCAACCTAGTGTACTTCCCAATCACAAGGTAGATTCTAAGGATATCTGTAGAGATATCGGTCGTCAACCTTTCTGAAATTTGAAATTTCAATTGAAATTTTGTTTTTTCATGTTTAGTACAGGGATCTTGGAAACTATAGCAGATACGAGAAAGTTGCAATGGGCAAAGGGTGACAATTGCTTATACGGTTTTCTGCTATTTTGCAGTGTTGTAAGCTCTATTCAAAAAAATCTAGACAGCTGTCAAAATAAATTCAAAAAAATATATTTTTGGCGTTTTTTTATAACGCCCCTAGCTCCGCGAATATTAATTGCAGGAGAAAATGTTAAATACAGAGGTTTTAGAGAATACAATGAAACTAAAACATTTTTCGTCACATCCATCATTTTTGACATAATATGACATAAACTTATGTTTTTTTTTTAATAGAAATCATATTTAATTGTATTCTTATTAAATAGAGCATTTTACGATTCTAACGATATACAGGGTGTTAGTTAAGTACTTGTAAAAATGTATCTATCTTTTATTGATTGATTGTAACAAAATTAGATCATTTACAAGGCTAAGACTAAATTAGTTAATACCATTTACAATAGTTGCTGAAATGTTCACTAATTTGGTGATATTGATATTTAATGTGTCATGTCACAAAGCACATGACGTTAAAAACGTATTTTTTTCAAATTCGGGATTGACCCTACTTAAAAATTTCAAGGCAGGTTCAACTTCAAACCCGTTTTTATCCAAAACTGCAAGAATAGAAGTTAATATTTGGGTTTCTCGTCAGCAATATTCCCAGTATCCCGAATTTCGTTGAATTTTCATGTTAATTACCAAAAATACCAGCAAACCAAATAAAATATTATTTTTTTCACGGGACCAAGCCGTTGTAGTTCTCGTATTAAAAATCAGTCAAAGATTCACCACTCAAAATTTTTACAAAAGTACTTAATTGTATTTTTGTGATACAATATGCAAACGTTGCATCTTTTCAAAACTGAATTAGTTGCCTTTCTCAGTCTGCCCATTAATTTTATATGTGTCACTATGGTAATCATCCTACATATTTTTAATTCTTCATTTCATTTATTAGTATTTTTCCATAGATAATTGCAACTACGTTGAGGTGAAACATGAATCAGAAAAAACTATAACGCCCATAAAAACTTTTTTTTTAAAAATAACCGATTATATGCTATATCGTTAGAATCGTAATAAAGACATTAAGAATATGATTTTATATGTTTTCCATTCAAAAAAACATAAGTTCTGTCATATCGTCGCCTGAGAACCAGGTTTCCAGGTTATTCTATGTTCATTTTCCAAAATTGTTCAGTAGAGCATTTTTAAAATTCTCCAGCTTTTATCGTGTACTAGTTATTATTATTTTTTCTTTTTGGCACTGTAACTAAGTTAGGATTAAGGGTTTACAAAATGGGGTGAACCAAAAAAATATTAAAAACTTTGACTGTCTAGAAAAAATTTTCACAAAAAAATAATCTAGTGCGGACATAAGTAGAATAAATTGCTTTTTCAAAAAAATTCAACTGAAAAAAATTACCTGTTCTATGTCAACAACCACTCTTTCTAATACTGAAAAATGGCGATAATTGAAGTTTTTAATACATTTTTATGAACAAAAACACTGTCAACACTGCTAATCCGCACGTGCCTTTAGTTCAAAATGTTCATGATTGAAATAGCCAAATTAGCCATTTTTTTCAAAAATTACACAGAAAAAAGTTTTGAAGTGTCATTTTTTTTTAAAAAGGCACTAAACATTTTTTTTTTAAATCGACAGGTCACGTAAGCTGACAACTGGATTCAAGTTTTTGAATGCACATCACTAGTTTGATAACTGGTGCAGGATCAAAGTTTCCTCAAATTTTAGGCGGTTTCTCTATTTTGCTTTGATGTTGAATCAGCCGAACTTCTTATGAAATCAAACAGTGAAGGATATGAATAAAAAAATACCGTTTGGTCGGGTCTCTGGCTGTACACATGTCCGTTTTTTCACATTTTCTGGCCATCAGAAAAATACGAGGAAAAATAATTAATTAAATTAACAAATATTCACTACGTATAGTTATTAGTTCGCCTATAGTTAAATCCTGAAAATGATGATTCTATAAAATCGTAACTGCTGTGGAGAAAAGGATATGGGTACAGTTAGAGACAGGACAAGACGGTGTTTTTTAATTTATATCCCTTGAATGTTTTATTGCATGAGAAATTCGACTGATTTAATTAAACCGATGTACTTGGTTTAGTTGAGTAAAGTTGGTTTTAGAATAGAATCATCATTTTAATGGAAAGGGTAAATCAACCAATTTTTTGACATCAAAATGAAGTTTTTGAAAAGTTTTCGTTAAACCGAAGATCTCATGACATGTGTCAAAGTTGATTTTTTGGTTATCGGACATGCACCAACTATCCCCGAAGAAGGTTTCTTAAAAATATGAACAATAAAAATTCCCATATTTATCCAACTTTATGGCGAACACTGTATAGACAATGTTCCGGAAATGCATAGTTTTCAGCATACAGGGTGTCAATTTATCCAAGACCAACTTTGTTTTGAGGAGTATTGATTAGGGAATACAAATGACAAGACTAAAAGAGCAAATTATTAATTATATTAACTCTCGTCAGTTGAACAACCCATTTCTAACTGCAGGATTTCTGTTCTTTTTGCAAAGCGCTAACTCAAACATGTTTTTTAGAAAAATGGATAAAATACAAGTTTCAAAGGATAGATTGGATGAAATATCAATGGAAGTAAAGTTAGTTGATCTCACAAATACTTAAGGGACTCATTATCCTATGTTGCCTATGATAATCATACAAACATGTCCACTCTGAAGTGTCCCACCCCTGTAACATTTTTGTTTATTAACTGATTTTCATTTTTTTTTTGTTTGTTAGGTCTCGTCAAACACTTTTTGAACATTATACCAAATCAGTTCCAGGGACGTACTTTTGGGTGATTATGGGGGTTCAAAGTGGGTCAAATTTCAGAAAATCATATTGGGGGATTTTTTAGGAAAAAACTGACAACGGAATCTCAATCAGAATGACCAAAAACCGCCCTGTTCACATTTTCAAAAAAAAAAAAAATACTGTTTTGTTTATTTTTTTTTTGTTAATTTGTTGATTTAATACTTATACTGCTCATTGAGTCTTCCTGTACGTTCTTATCAATAAGATGTTAATAAAATCCCAGAATGTGTGTTTTAAACAAAAAATCATCGATACCTAATACAGGCTGGGCGACTTCAGAGTGGACACACCGTATATCTTCAAGTGAAATCACCGTAGTTCTTCACTTACCAAAAATTGAAGATTTTGCGAAAACAGTTCTTCCCAAATTATTGGATGTCACAGAGAAAGAACAATATCGGATATTTTATAAGAAACCCGATTTGTTTCAAATTGGTGGAGATATTAAGCTACTTGACCTACAAGAAAGGTTGCTCGCAGTGAAACTGTGAAAAAAAGAATTGGATGAGGTCTTCAGACGATGATAAAGGCAAAAAACATCAAGTACAAAAAGGAATTCTGATCTTCCATCTTGCTCAAAACTCAAGAGAGAGCAAAAAAATTAAAACTAAACCTCGAAAGTGATTAATTGGAAGATCGTAAAATTATGTTTATAAAAAACCGTGTTACTCAATACTTTAATACCCTTATTAATTCCCCAGCTACTTCCTAACCTAATTAGCTGCCTCAAACTGTGATGAAAGAAACTTTGCATATACCTAAAGATATAGTAGTTGAGTTGAAATAAGATTGCGCTTTGGTTACTTGTCCAAAATATCCCCATAAGTCAAAGGCATACCAAGATAAAGGTAAACTAAAATGTGTTACCTCAAATGTAAACAGGCGTCTTAAAATCCATTTTAAAACCCACCTAAAATCAGACGAGTCATCAACACAACCTGAACTGAACAAAAAACAACAAGAAGAAAGCCTAAAAAGAAAAGTGGATAAAGTTAGATGCAGGAAAACATCGAATCAAACATTTGTTTGATTTGAATACGGAATCCCGAAATGATTTCTGAAAACAGCTAGCACCTCCAATCAGTACTTAAAGTACATAATATGAATAGGTACCTACTAGCCTACAACAACTTGACAAAATTCCTAACTATCAAAAATGTTTTTCAATAAAAGTACCTGATTGTTCATTAAATTCTAGTTTAAGCTTTTTATACAGGGTGTCCCGGAAAATGTGGGCAATCTATATACTGATAGAACATGAAAAAGAAATGATGATAAGTTCCTAAAATTCTTTACCCCAGAGGCCCTCCCTACGCCAGTGTAAATTTTCTTTCGCAAACAGCTTTCAAAGTACTCAATATAATTTTATAGAAATTTTATATGATGAACACTCTGTATGATACGTAGAGACTTGAAAAATTTGGATAGCTTTAACCTTAAACTACAAAAACTCTTGTTCATTATCGATAAAATGAACCATTCAGGAGAAAAAAAGCAATGATGAAGTGGTGTCCTTAACGAGATTATTTAAAAGAATGTTAACCTTTGTTGTCCTTCAATTTTACATTCTTTTTAGGTTATTTTCCATAAACATTTCAAGGAAAACATACATAGATTTGAATTTTTTCAGAAACTTTCGTCAAGGAATAGGACCACATGGCTATTTTCGATGGTTTTTTTAGTAAAAATATGTTTTTTCTCCAAAGCAGTTCATTTTATTCATAATGAACAAGAGTACCTTTTTTGTAGTTTAAGGTTCAAGCTATCCATTTTTTTTTCAATTTTTTATCATACAGGGTGTTGAAAATCCAAGCAATAAATGTAGAACCTAGTCTGCCTATGGTGAACTAAATAAAGTAGATGTGTTTTAAGGACACTATTTTAACAAGTCTTGGATAGTGTTCGTCATATCAAATTTTCATCAAATTATATTGAATACTCTGAAAGTTATTTGCGAAAGAAAATTTCCACCGGCACACATGGTGGCTTTTTAATGATCTAGCAAATGAAAAATACTTGATTCAGTAAGCAAACGTATATATTTTTTTTTCTGTTTCAAATTTGTTAATTACATCCTCTATAGGTCTTAGATCCAAACAAAAAAAAACCTTAAAACAGAAATATAAACACTAATATGAAAAAAATATATATATTTTTCTAATAACCCTGAATTGCTGTTCTTAATTCCTACAACTTTCCATGTAATTATGTAAATATTTTGAAACTTGAAAACAGACCCCAATATAATACAGGCATCTATTAACAAAATAAAAATTACAGATATTTTTATTTTGTTAATAGATGCCTGGAAAAAGAAAAGAAGTGCAGATAATATCGGTCGCTCGATTGGTCGTTATTCACTTTCATAATCACTAGTACTATTGCTCGCTCACGGATTTTCTGACGTGTCGTATAGGATGAATCGCCCAGTTAGCCGGCCACCACCATCTCTATATAAAAAGGGCTTTCCAGGAACGGTCTGTGGCGCACATGGTGCGCACCCGGAACGACTCCAACTCGATTTTGATCGTCTGCCCCTTTGTCCCTACTGTCTACTGTAGAGAAGGAGTTATTGGTTAGTGATGGAGAATTTCACAAGGTAGGAAACACTCTGTTATTAATCAAGCGCTCGCAACGCAGCGGGGAAAGAGCTAGTAGTGAATAAAATGTGAAATACTAGTTTTAGAGGTAAGTTTTTGTTAGTTTTGATAAGTTTCATGTTGAAATATTTTTATTATAATACAGAAAAAATGATAAATCATGGATTTCAATTGTTTATTGGGTGGCCGATAAAGTGGATTAGTTAAAGCGCCCAATCCCTTTCTCAACCGGGGTGGCCGAGAACCGGTCTTAAAAGTAACATCTCTATCGATCTTTTTCTGATATACTGTTTCCTGATGAGGGTTATCTTGTTTTATGGTGTATTCAACACAGATACTTCTACAAAATAGCCAGCTTTCGGCCGTACATTTTGCAAAAACGGCAGAAGTACAAACGCTAAAAAGAATGTCCGAGAATAGGCATTTTGAAGGTTTAATTTGCTTTTTTACTATTATTGTCTTGTACAAGTCTGGAAAACCTTAAAACTGTCTAATTAATTAATATAGAGTATAGAGGACATAATTAAGTAAAGTAAATATCCATAGTGGAGTTAAGCCGAATCTGATCGAATCTTGTGATCGCGAGACCAACAAAATAAAGCATTTTATAAACAAACCTTTGAACACTGTTTTGCTTTAATTATTTTTAGAGCCACTGTGAACATACCTTTATATACTTGCATGAGAGTGCAAGTGAAAAACACTGGAAATGCCACCAGCAGAAAATGTTTTCCTCTATGTTTCCAGTCTTAACCAATAATATACCAAGTCAAATGATGAATGTGCTAATAAGATACTGCCGAAACAAACACTCGGCATTTTGTTATCACCTGCATCTCGGCCTGCATGATATGTCTCTTGTTTCTTGAGGGTCATAGTCAGGGGTTTGCGAGGGGGTTTGACTACATATACGCACAGAAAATTTTGAATTATCGGCGATAAATTATTTTGATTTTTTATTTGCTAGTTTATGAACGAGCCGAGGAAAAAGCCACACTGTGCGGCGCCCTTTAGGGGGCCATATCTGCGTAGGGAGAGCCTCTAGGGAAAAGAATTATACGAACATAATCAATTTTCTTCATGTTCTACCTGTATCCGAGAGATTGCCCACATTTTCCGGGACACCCTGTATATTCCGGATTCCGGTACATAGTTGCTTATCGTAAACATATGAGAAATAAGATTAGTTAACCTTGTTGCTAATCACTTTGCATCAATAAAATCACAATTTCTATAAATATTACTAATACCATTTTTGTCTTCGACTTGTGAGTTTGATTCACGATTTTATGTATTAATTTGCGTTGTTCAAAACATATAGTTCAATTTCCAGAAGTTTGTTCAGCTTTCTACAACCAGAGAAGTACCCGAAGTACCTATATCTCGAGCTATATGTTCAGTATAGTTAAATGTTAAATGCGAGGTTGAATGTGTCATAACTGCAGTGGGACTCTGATGAGTAGAAAAGTGTTATCGCATGGAAAAGTGACTACTCGATCGAAAATTGGCACTCTCATGGAGTTTTCGACCGTAATCCTTTTTTCCTTCATAACATCATAACCCTGTTAAATAGAAACAAAGCGATTAAACCTACTTGGTCGAATTGTATAAGCGGAGTGAGAGAGTGAGAGTGTTACAAGTTACAACACAAAAATCCCCAAGTATTTCCGGAAATGGTCGAAATTCGTTTCTACTTCTGAAGGTATTTGATGAGAACTGAGAGTACCAAAAAGCGATTCTATCAGTCTACGAGCTGAACAGTATTTTGAGCAACATATTATTCTGTAAATATCGTATCTATTAAAAATTACCAACAATTTTTATTCTTGATTCCACATTCCACACTACACCAAATAACGATCTACTGAAATAGGTTCTTCACTTACCAAAGGTGGCAAAATAGATTTCCCATTAATTTTAATCACAGACACATATTTTTTCTCTTTGCTTACTTCCATCATTCATCTAACGCCCATGTAAAAGTTTCATAAAAACAGAAGCTCACAATCACACATTAGCAATGCAAATTAATGAATGTTTGATCTATACGAAAGTCGGGATTAGTCTGGTAGTTTGTTTGTTTTTGTCTTGTTTATATTTTGAAGAAAGGCGCCATTGGCACTACTGGCAGCTGTCAAAATGTGGATGTATTTGAACTATTTCTGTTTTTTGGCAACATCGGTAAGGGCTGGGAAGAATACCTGGTTTTGGATCTATGGTATATAGTGCGTACACGGACTATTTTATTATGAAGACTTCAACAGAGACAATTTGTGACTAAAAACACAACATAGATAATAATAATACAGGTTTTTGACTTTTGAGATCAAAAGACTAGAAGAGATTACTCGCTGAACAGAATAAGATAAAAAAGTTCATTTGAGCAAGAAGAATTTGAAGTATTGCGGGATGAGGGCAGTCAATACTTCAAATTCTTATTGATCAGAAAGCGTGAAACAGTACAACGGTATGGTTCATTTGAACATCTGATAATCCTTCGTTATCAATTTGATGAAATACTTCAGGCTGAGTTCGGGGAGCACGCTATTTGGCCCCCGAAAACAGAATTAGCAATCATTATTCTGGAGGACGTTGGTCCGAAAAAGGGTTAATTGCATGGCTATCAACATATTAACCTTGACTTTGGAGAAGAAAAGCTCAAGAGAGCTTTTTTGTTACAGATTGAGCGAAAACCTGAAAAATCTATTTTATTTTTAAAGAACTCAGTCGCGTATTCTTTTTCTTCAAAAATATCAAACGTGACCACTGATGGTGGGAGCTGTAAATGACGTTTGTGGTGGAAAAATTAAGCATAATATATTATATATCCTTATAAGTGTCTCGATCCCTCCCACCAAATTTTCTCTCAATATAGTCCAAGCGGTTTCGAAAATATTAATTATTTCATGCTGTTTCTTTTTTGCAAAATTTCAACACCCTCTCTGCTACAGGGTAAGAACCGACACACAGCCGAAGCAGCTCCGGGGAAGCGCCGGAAATATTCACTGCAATGTAATATGTCTTCTTCTTCTCCTTCTTCTTGAAATAGGCTTTGCAACCTGTTTTTCCAGCCTGCAATCTTCAATGTAATATCATGTGTGGTCACTTTTAAGTGTGCAACATATGGGATTTTTTTTTATTAAGTAACTGCACAACCAAAATACAAATAATGCCAAAAGTTGGTGCATGTTCGATAATCATATTAGGTGCATTTAGAATGATTGCAAGTCAAACAGCATACAGGGTAGGTAGGTAGGCCAAAAAATATGAAAATTGTACAAGAGTATAAAAGAATAAATAATAATTTCAGAAAATTCGGCGAAATGTTATGAAGAAAAGTTGTTTAGAATTCAGAGTTATGCCTAAATAACAATCATGTCCTTCTAAAAAAAAATGATTTTTTTAAACATCTGCGATCATTTCTCAAAAAAAAAATCTTTTTTATTCACCCTAAACAGTTTCATAAATTATTCAAAAACAAATCAATTTCGCATAACTTTGTTCAAATTTAAGCATATATCTTTAATTTTTTAGGGAATCACAAAATTGCTTAAATTCGAACTAAAAGCTATGCGAAATTGATTTGTTCAACTCACCATAAAATAATACAATATAGGAAATTACCAGTGAAACCAGTGCGACATCCACACTCCGTTATGGTGTCTTGTCGGGTATTTGGAGGAGCATGCGCGAGCGGTACAACGGCGTCGGCGTACGTAGTCACATGAGGCGATTTCGGCTTGTTTGATACTTGTTCTGGTCTGTCAAACACCTACCACCTACCTGCACCTACCAACCAAATTCGGATCCCTAAATGATGACGTCACATCAAGTTTATGGTATAGGTATGTGGTTTGGTCTGTCAAAATGCCTACCGCGGTTTGGAGCACGGTTCTTTGGTTTGGTATGGTGGTATATTTGTCTTTTATTCTTTTGTCTCGCTCGGGAGTAGTAAGTATAGTAGTTATGAATGATGAAAACATAGTTAACAAACAAATCGACCAGTTTTATTAAAATTTCAGCAATTACTGAATTTTTTTAGCAAGCAATTTACTGAATGTTACGGGATTCATTCTGAATAAGGCAAAAAAGTGCTCTGCAAAGTCGTCTGTAAAGCGACGACGTTTATACAATTCCAAAACAGCGAAAACGACAGCTGCTTTTCTTTAAGGCATTTTGAATAATATATATACGACGTACGGCCACAATCTTTTTATCAAATCACCAAGCAGTTTAAACCGTATGTCAAAAATGAACTAAACAGTAGAATAAACTGTAACCTTGTAACTGAACATAAAACCTAAACAAAAAAGTTGGGTTATATAACCACGGCTGTTTTGACAGTTTTGAGCGTTTTGATTTTGACCAAAAACCTACCAAACGATTTCGGTAAAATGTTGGTCGTGACGTCATCACTATGACGTTGCACTTTGCAGTTACCGTTTGGTTAACCAAAATATGTAACCCAAAACCACTCGAGCCGAAATCGACTCATGTGAATCCCATGTGTCGCAGTGTTGCGGCATCTCTGGCGCCATTATTTTACTCCTACTCCTACTTGTGAAGCTATTGTGAAAACCATAGTTAACAGTTAAGATGCATGGACATATCATTCTCAGTTGGTGTGAAGTAGGTATTTTCATTATTTTTGTTAATTATAAGCATCAGTGCATTACTCCATATTAAGGTAAAAGTAATTGTCAAATAACCAACTTTATATCGAGTTTTTCTTTAGGGTGGAGTTACATTATGAAGGAGTTTGAAAAGATCGAGGTCCAATTCTCCACAGTTAGATAACCATAACTAGGGTGAATCGTTCACCCCGGCCACCACCAATTTTCGGCCACTTTTTGATATTATAGTGAATAAATAAGGAGATTTTTACGGCTCCCGAGATTTTTTTATTTATTCATTATCTCAGACTTCTTAACTTCACCACTCTGCACTAAAACCGTCATTTCGCAAGCTTTGGTAAGAACAAGAAACGTCGGTCAAAAATAATCAAAATTGTAATTTAAGCAACTTGGTTAACATGAAAATTCAGTGAAGTGGCCGACAACCGGGCGATTCACCCTACCTAGAATATTGCGAGAATTCTTAACGTCGGATTTCAGTTTCGACCATAATACTTACCTATATGCTGCCTTTGAAGAGCAGAAAAAATGGCCATGAAAATGTGTTATTCGTTTTCAATTATCTTTTTAAATAAATTCATGGCAAAATAAAAAAAAAACATCGAAAAAATCGGTTATTGTCGGATATCTCCGGAAGTCGTTGGAATTTTCCAAGTTTCGAAGCGACAATTTTTTTAGATTGAGATTGCGCAACTTTCCCTCCATTTAACCGACCTTGTATCTTTTACGGTTTACGAGATTCCCATGCTTACACTCGAATTTGTAACACCCTGTATGGTACCATAAGCACAGCCATCCATAATAGAGGCGAATTCAACGAAGAAGCACGAACCACGTCGAATGGTAGGTTCGAGGAAAGATGGTCTAAAAATAGATTGATAAAGAGCAGATCGGGCTCGGGCATGCTGTAATAACTGTATGTTGCACAAACTGCATGTGAAATTTTAGATAATAATAGGATCTGTTTCAGTTCTCTGTCGACAGTCAGTTTGGTTTGATATCTGATAGTGCGATAGTGCAGAGGTCAGACTACCTAGGTAATCTAGGTATAAGAAATAAGATTAGAAAGGTGAGTCGAGTGTAGTTTTTTTTTATGTTATACCTCTAGGTGTATTCACACAATATTTAAATTTTATATTAATATTTATATATTCAATGATTTTCATTTTCACAAATTATCAAACACACAGATGATTTTTTAAAAAAGAAGAAACTGATATGCGATTTTTTTTTTTTTCAAATATGATTTTTGTAAAGGTTATTCCTCGGGTTATTCCTAACGGGTTATTCCAAATTTTAAGTTTTAAGTTTGGTATAATATGCATTGATTTATATTAGTTATTTGAATCAATTAATGGGTATATGTATACAGGGTTCCCCAGAAGTATTGGGAGATATTTGTTTGTACCTTGGTTTGTACAAAAAATAAGACTAAAATATTCTATAAAATATTTTCGTACGAACCTTATTTCTTCCGGAATTATTCGTAATTTAAAGTAACATCATGAAGAAGAGAAATTTTTAGTGAAACATTGGTATACTATGTCCACTACGCGCAGTAGGACCTATCCTATAAGGACTGATGATAATTTGAGACTATCCTACTATAGGAGTATTTCAATGTCATCTTGGAAGTCTCTGGGATGGATCATCCCGGGGATCATCCCCTAAAACTTGATATGCTTTTTTTTTCGAGATGCATTTCCGATTCAGATTCGTCAAATGATTTACAAGAGAGATAGGTACGCAGACAGGCAGGTGACAAAGTTGAATTTTAAGTTTGATTTCTTCAAATAACTTTCGAAATTATTAAAGGTATTTTGTTGAAATCTGGTGTCAAATCTGGTCTTACTTTGGTTCTTACTTACCTCTTACCATTTTATAATATAGTCTTTATAGTCTTATTATAATGATCTTACACATAGGTATGCACCTTTTTACTCATTCAAATATTCATAACTTCTCTGTACGCACTCGAACATTTTTTTAAAATAAAAAAACTGATTTTTCCATCATATCTACATAGGGAAGGTACCTTTGTAGAAGTGGCTGAAGGAGTTACCTTTTTCAAGATATTTGCACATAAAGTCCATGCAATGTGGTTTTGAATGACAATTTCTGAAAATAAACATATGGGCCTTTGAAAGCTGCGTTATAGGTAGTATAATGGTAATCTTGAAAGTAGTTTCAATGTTCAATATTTCTTGTTAAAAAAAAATTAGTCCAATTTTTTTTTATTATTATTTTTTAATTTTTTATAAGAAACATTGAACATGAAGACACTGGTCAAGATCACCATGACAACGGCGTTTTCAAAGTCATCTATGTTTGTTTTCAGAATTTGCCATTCAAAACCATAGTGCATATGGATGGATCACTTTAAGTGCAAATCCTGGGGCAAATATGTCATGATGAGGTTGCGGTTGTAGAAGCGACTATCTGCAAAGTATATCTTTATTTCTATGTAAATTGAACGGAAAAATCAATTTCTCAATTTAAAATATAAAAAGAAGTGTATACGAGTATCGTACAAAAAAGTTATGACTATTTGAATGAGTGGAAAGGTGTGTAAGTGTCGACCCCACAAGTCAGAGCTATATCAAGGCCAGATTTGAATTTTGCATGTCAAACCTCCCTTGAATACCAAATTTCATCAAAATAACCTAATTTTTCCAAAAGTTATTTGAAAAAATGAAAAATCAAAATTTAGCTAACTATATATATATATATACAGGGTGTTTACGGTCTTGTGATTTTTTCTTTAATGTTCTTTTCTACACGTTAAAAGAATATGATTAACGCTAAAACGCCTTAGCAAAAGTTGAATAATAAGAGAGATAATGAATTTTTTGTACGATTTCATTTTCAAAAATGATGACAATAAATTGCAAAATTACTGCTTTATTACAGCAGTTGTTCAAAGTTATCGCCCTGTTGTTGAACGCAAAGTCTCGCTCGACGTATCCATGAATTATTATTATTATTATTATAATAATTATTAATTATTATTATTATTATTATTATTCGACTTTTGCTAAGGCGTTTTAGCGTTAATCATATTCTTTTAACGTGTAGAAGAGAACATTAAAAAAAAAATCACAAGACCGTAAACACCCTGTATATCGACTTTTTTCATGAAATTAGTTAAGGAATTCAATGTACTCAATTAGAAAAAACCCTGTCCTGTATGTTCATGTTCGTACAGACTAGCCTAGTTTACATCGATAACTCGTTTAGTTCGGTCCGATAGGACCAAGTGGGTGGGGATAGTACGGTAGGACCAATGATTGCTTTTCGCCCGTTTACACCGTCTTGCAACGCGTGAACTGAATCTGTACGCCCGCAATTCGTCAAATGTCAAAAACAAGTCGAAATTATTCATCAACACAATTCGTAACCAAAAAAAAACATGAGTAAGTACGCTCAGATTGCCTTAGAAACTCAGAACCAACACAATTCACAATAATAACAATCAACATAACCTCATAATTTTGATCCAGATCGAACCAAATTTAGTTCGGTACACTTGCTGGCGAGTACCGAACCAAGAGCGGACCAGCCTACTCCGCAACTGTTTACACCATTCGAACCAAATATTTCGTTCGGATATAGTCCGAATTTGGTACTTGGTCCGCGGACCAAGTTGTCGGTATAAACTAGGCTACTGACAGGGAGGCATTTTCGTTAACTGCACCAATGATCTAATTGCACCCATTATAGACCGTTCGGAAAGCCGAACGTCGACGTGTTAAATGCAGATCATAGACAAATTAATGATGCAGATGATATAGACGCATTTTGCAACTATACCGTCTGCAGTTAACATCACACATTATTATGTGTTAGTTTGGGCTGGTTTGGGTTAGTTTGGGTTGGCAATTAAACTTGATATGTCGCCTTAGCGACATCACATAGTGCGTGAGCTGAATACACTTGAAAATATGCAGCAGTTCGTTGGTTGCTTTTGTTAAGTGCAGACGATATAGCTGCAAAGTGCGTCTATATCATCTGCATTTAACAAGGCCAAGGTTCGGCTTTCCGAGCGGTCTATAATGGGTGCAGTTAACGAATACGCGACCGGGAGACTGACCACGGATAGGGTTTACAAGAGCACAAATTTCATTTTTCGGGAAAAACTCAATCTTGATAAAAAAATTGCTTGTGAAAAAAATACGATTCACGAAGAGAAAATTTTCATTTTTTATACAGGGTTCGCAAAAACTTCAAAAACCTGTTTTTTTTCCAATAGTAAACTAGGTACTATACCTATGTGCTATACCTACCTTCATTTTTATTTTTAAGCAAAATTCCAATTCAATTTGCTTTTTGACAGCATCAATGTAGGGGAATCAAAAACTTTCAAGAATATATTTTGTTTAAACAAAAATATATATCTAGAAAATAAAAGACTCCGTGTTTTTCCAAAAGGAGGTAGGAATGCAAGTTTTTCTTAAATCAGAATATCTTTGAAATAGTTGATCGTACGGAAAAAATGTTTATCAACTATTATTCTGCACAAGTTTTGTAATAACCTCCATAGACGTCAGACAAACAGGAACCGAGATTATCGCAAGAACATGATTTCAATGGCGTTTGACTTTCGATACTACTTTGTAATCAGCATACGGATGAGCATATTATGTAGTATGAGACTTTTTGGTGCTTTATTAGAACTTCAAAACTCAGCTTGCTTTCTCCGATTGCGCAGAGGAAGGAGAAATTCTCAATTTACTGGGCTATGGTGAAGTATCAAAAAAGGTACCTATAGGTATCTCCCTTCAAGTGGGATGTGATGTATTTAGCGTTTAATTTAAATTCAGAGTGAAAAAGGGTGATAAAAAAAGTTCTCTGTGAACATCCTATTTCGTTTGTAAGTCGTGATCCGATGCGATCTTCAAACATGGAAAGTAAAAGAAGGGTTGTAATACCAGATACGAAGTGAAAAAAATGTTTATTTTGTGAACATGTTCTTGCGCATATATTGCCAAAATTTAGATTTGGAAAAAAATGCAATATGTAAACAGAACGTACAGAATAAGATAAAATGTATGGCTAGCATTTTATTGGTCAGTCATTTTTCTCCATAAAAAGAAGATTTATGAAGGCCAGGCTAAAGCGGCTTCTTTGTTCTTCTTCGAAAGTAACTAAAATAGCATCAACTATTTTCCTCTCAAATTATGTGTGTTTAGTGATTACTTACCACATATAATGATATCATATCAAAGACTGTTTCCTGCAGTTTGATAAAGAATGATACTTGGAATTTAACATATTATCCAAAACAGAACGGTGGTTCATGTCCTGCTTTCATCAAAACAATACATCAGAAGATCCGCCATATCTACATGGTTTATTTTATTCCTGAGAAACCAATTCCAGCGCGTGATATATTTACATAATAGTGAATAAAGTTTACTTTGCCTCGGATAATTCACCTACTTCCGACTATAGGATGTCCTGAATTTGAGATATGACGTCATCGACTTCTTTTACAAATCATGACAACCCCAATTTTTCTATAACTATTTTTCGTTCAGGCAACGATCGAAGACCAAAAAATGTCGGATAGGAGAAAAAAATTGCGTAGTAGTGGATTTTAGTATAGATGTAGGGTTATAATTTATAGTCTAAGAGTCTAAGGTGTAGAGTGAGGTGTCCCAACATACTAAAACAAACGTGAAGGGTGTCTCTGTAGTAGTCTGTAGGTCACTTTTTTACGTTTCACCTGAATTACTTGAAAACTAGACCACCCAGCGGAAAAATACTAGAGTATAATTTCTTACAAAAAAGATCTTATAAGTTAACTCGCCGTAGCTAAGCGGTGGGTTTTTAAAAAACTATTTATTTCGACAAGCTAACAAATACATTGATTAAATATGGAACTGATGAACATTAGATTTGATCTGAATATCTTTACGTCTGAATTCGTGCTGAACTGCTGAACTCGTGCGAGAGGCTCCGTTTGGTTTTATATGGTTGGAGTGCTGAGTCGACGTTTTACTTGTCTAGGTTGCAGGAATTGGGGATGTAACTCCTCCCTCCTTAGGATTCAACTATAGGGGTAGTTGAATGTCTTCTCCTGGAATTGTGAGTTTTCTTCTTCTCAGTTGGGAGAACTTCTTGTAGGCAAAATAGGTACAACAGCAAAGGACTGCAAAATATATTAGAATGGTCCAAATACTGGGTGCTGTTGAAATATCACTAAAAGTCAATTGGGGATTATTTTCTAGGGCTTCGTTCTTCAGTTTATGAAGGTCATCTAGTTTCAAATCGTCCAAGTGAGTAGTGAGATTTAAAATTGGAAGTTTGGTGATGGTATTGTCAAAATCGGGAAATAATATTGGTTGATCATTGGTCTCGATGATTTGCTGGTCATTGATGATTAGTTTCAGATTGGTGATGATCTGACACTTATTTGGAATTGTTGTGAGGAAGGTTCCAATCAAACTTTGGACTTCTTCTTGATTGTAGCATTTCAGTTTTACTGAACTTTTGTTCGGGAATACCAATATCCACTGATTTGTCTGATCCAGTTGATGGATTATTGGTTGGCTAATTTTGACTTCGGTTTGTTTACAATTTGATTTGTTGGGTTTGGATTCGAGTAGTTGTATCATACAAGGGCTGTCATCTTGAGTTTCCTTGAGGTCGGCAATATCGCATAAATGGAGATCTTGCTGGACTTCTTGGCATTTGTTTTCATAATATGCAAAGTGCAATTTGTTTTTTATCAAATATTTATTGTTCGGAAGAACCACTTTAAACATATTTTTGTGATAGACTGGGATTGAGTGAATATGAAAATATTCAAAGGTTTCTGATTGAGTGATTGGAATTTGCAAAATATAAGTGATTTTGTTATTCCATACGAATGATTCTATTTTTATGAGCTTCTCAAAAATGGGAGTGTTTTCTAGAGTTAGAGGAATGGGCATTTGTTCTGGACCAAGTTTAATTTTAAGTTTATTCAACTCAGAGAAAAGGTCCTCAACTTTTATTATGCTTGGATGCATAATCTTCAATTTTGAGAATGTTAGTGAATTTTCTATGTCTTGTAGAATGGAATCAATTATTTCATAGATGTTGATTAATTGATTTAAAATATCTTTAACGTATAGAGAGTTTTGAAAATTAGTTACTTTTCCTACAATCAAAGCTATTTGATTTAGTTTATTCTCCAAAACTTTCTCGTTATGGTTTATTTGTTTGATGGTATCATTGAGTTTTTCTATGACTGAGAGTGATAGCGAGTATTGATTGCTGATTGATGATCTTAACTTGATTTGGTTGTTTTGCAATTCTTGAATTAGTTTTTTGTAGCGCTCTCCGTCTGAGGCGTCTAAGTTTCCAGTGACAGATTTGAAAATTGAACCTATTCCGTTTATAAGTCCTCGTTTCTGTCTATTTGGTTGGGGTAATATTTCTCGGATTTTAGTTTCGACTCGATCTCGGGTTATTTTGAGTAGTTTGACATAATTTGATGCGTCTTCGCTATAAGCGTTATCATTGTTGATTGTTGTTATCAAATTTGTTGTTTTGATTCTTAACTTTTCTATTTCTGTTACTATAGGGTTAAGATCAAAGAAATGTATCATTGTATGTACATAGTCAATTACTTTTGCGTGTCCTAAATCTACGGGTATGATACCTGGATTATCATCTAGTTTTCTTATTTCTATGCGTTCATCCGTTCCGGAAGCGAGTGCGATTAAGCTGAAAGTAAATACTATGCGTTATAAGCGAAAGCGGGGATTAATAATTAATTATAGTATATGTTATTGTGAATACTTATTTTATTTATTTTTAAAAGTATAAGTATTCTTCAAGGGTCGCTTCAGGTTATCCATGTGGATTTTACCTAAATTTTCGGTGGTTACAGTTTTCATTGCTGGGTCTACTGTGTTGATCGTAATAGGCGTAAATCTTTCACCTAGCTTTTGTCGACTAGTGTTTTTCTTTAAATACGATTCTTGTTGGGGGTAAAAGAATTCGGGTTTATCACGGTTTTCGTTCAACTTAGCAATAAGTTTCTCTTTTTGGTCAATGAGCTTTTCATTTAATTTTGATTAAAGTAATTTAGTTCGGTCCCTATGTTCTTGTATGTAATCTGATAAGAATAATTGATCTAGTTTAAGATTAAAGGGATCGTTCGAGCTAATGTGTCCATTTATTATGTCTATCGGCTTCATTTTTGTTGACGAATGTATTGTGTGGTTATATGCTAAGATTGCATATTTGATTTTCTGGTTAATCGATGTTTGATAATAGCCTTGATTATTTAGTAATTGTATGTGTTCCGATAGGGTCGAATGTAATCGTTCTACGAGTCCATTTGATTGTGGATGGTGAATATCTACTTTATGTAGTTGTAATAACTCGGTAACTACAACATTCTTGAACTCTGTTCCGTTATCCGCAATTATTTTTCTTGGTACACCATGATGGGTGAAGAAAGTTATAAGGTTATGTGCGATGTCAGGGGCGGTTGTAGAGATTAGAGGGTATGCTTGAGCATACTTAGAAAAACTATCAATGATGGTTAGGAACTTTGATTTTTCTAGGGTATATGTATCTACATGAAGGGTTTCGAAGGGTTTGGTTGCCGTAGGTGTGACGTTCATTTCCATCTGGATTGGATTTCTTTCGTATTTACTCCGTTGGCAAATTTCGCAGTGATTGATGTATGTTTGAACTGATTTCTTAAGATTAGGCCAGTAATATTTGTCTTTGAGTCTTTGTTCTGTCTCGTCGATTCCTCGGTGGTTGGTTTTACTTTCGTGGTAATTTTTGATTAATTCTGGTATATCATTTTTATCTACCACGTCGATTAATTTTTTGAGACATCGTTTGAATTTTAAAGAGGGCCATCTGAAGTTTTTGCGGACTATTTCGCAAAAAGGCTCGAAGCATTCATCAGGGTTTTCGAAATAAAGGAAGTATTGTTTCTCGGGTACCACATATTCTCGTATAAAGTTCATTAAGTCTGTTTCGAAGTTATTTTCAGAAAGTTGTACTAAAAATCAACGTTTTTGTTCAAAAAGAATAATTCTTCTTGATTTTGCAGGTGAGTGTAAAACTTTAGTTATGAGTATTTGGTTTGCTCCGAAATTAACAGGGGTGGTTTCTAAAATGGGGATTCCTACGATAGGGTCCTGCTCATTGTTAGTATGAACAGTGTTATTATCTGAATTATTTTCAATAGCTTCTTGTGACATATTATCGTCGGGAATTACTTGTGTTGATAAAAGATCATTGTCATCGTTATTGGGGTTTTCTATTTTTTCATTAAATTCGTTAATATATTCGATGAGGTTTGAAATGTCGCCATCAGTTGTTTCCTTTGTGTGAATTTCCACTCTGCTTAATGCATCTGCATTCGTGTTAAGTTTACCTTTCTTGTATATTATTTTATAGTCGTATTCTTCAAGTTTTATACGCCATCTTAATAATCTAGAAGCAGGGTCTTTTAAATTGAATAACCATTGCAGAGGCTTATGGTCAGTGATAATATTGAATTTTCTGCCATATAAGTATGGTCTAAAATATTTTGTAGCCCATACAAGACCTAGACATTCTTTTTCAATCGTGGAATAGTTCAATTCTGATTTGTTTAAGGTTCTAGAAGCATATGCGATTGGAAGGTCTTCGCCTATTTTTCCTTGCGAAAGTACGGCTCCAATTGCTACATTACTCGCGTCGCATGTGAGATTAAATTCTTTTGAAAAGTCCGGATATTGCAGTAAAGGTTGATTTGAGAGTATATTTTTACATTTTTCAAAACAATCCGTAAATTCTTTGTCGTGAATTATTTTTGCACCTTTTTTTAAACAGCTGGTCATTGGTTTTGTTAATTTTGCAAAACTGTCAATGAATTTACGATAGTAACCTAACAAACCTAAAAATCCTTTTATCTCTTTCGTGGTTTTGGGTATTGGGTAATTTTTTATCGCTTTGATTTTTTCTGGATTTGGACGAACACCGTCCGGTGTGACAATATGACCAAGATAAGCGACTTCGTGTCTGAGAAATTCTCTTTTGTTTAGTTGGATCTTGAAATTTGATTTTCTGAGTCTTTCGAAGACTGAACGGAGACTTTCGATATGCTCTTGTAGTGATGTAGAGAAAATTATAATATCGTCTAAATACACTAAGCATTTCTCATTTTGGATTCCACGTAAGATATTGTCCATTATGCGTTGGAAAGTTGCCGGTGCGTTTTTTAATCCGAATGGCATGCGTGTAAATTCGAAATGACCATTTTCCGTACTGAATGCTGTTTTTTGTATATCTCTTTTATTCATCTCGATCTGGTGAAAACCACTCGCAAGGTCGAGGGTCGTAAAATAATGACACTTTCCCAATTTGTCCAATAAGTCGGTTATATTCGGTAAGGGATACTTATCGTCAATCGTTTTCTCATTTAGTTTTCTAAAATCGATAACAACACGAAATTTTGGTTTCCCGGAAGCGTCGAGTTTCTTGGGTACCACCCAAATTGGTGCGCTCCACGGTGAATTACTGTGTTGAATTATTTTTTGTTCGAGCATTCTCTGGATTTGTGATTGGACTTCGTTTTTGTAAATAAATGGGTATCTATAAGACTTTGTGTAAACAGGGAGTTCATCTTTGGTGTTGATTGAGTGTTTTATTTCATTGGTGAATGATAAAGGCATATTTTCTCTATAAAATATGTCGGAAAAGTCTACAAAGATTTATAATCATATGTCTTTCCTCAACGTTTAAATGGTCTGTTCTCAATAAACTGGGATCAAATAATGGTTTTTCATTCAATGAAATGGAATTTACATTATTCATATTAATTTCTTCAATTTCATTTTCATTAAATGATTCGACTTGAAAAGCATTTGATGTATCGAGTGTTATAGGGTGATTTGTGTTGTTTATTATTGTGGTTAACGCATAACCATCTTTTGCTGTACTTAAGCAGTTAGGAATTTCACAATTATGCAGTTTTGTATAAGGTATTAAGATATCACCGTTTTGAATATTGGTTTTTATTCTTATGACCTGTTCTGTTCTTGCAGAAATAACTATGTTATGTATTTGATTATTTATTTTCTGAAATTTCAAAGGTATTCTTGCATGAGGGGTTATTAACATACTTTTTTGGAAATCAATATTGATTTGTAATTCTTTCAGGTTATCGAGGCCTATTAGTCCGTCGAAAATATTATGAAACTTGAACAGATGAAATTTCATTTTTTTCTCATGGGGAATCTTAAAGATTTCTGAAGTAGGTATTAAAGCACTATACTTATGGGCTGACGACTGGAAGACAGTATTTACAATAAATGGGTCGTCAAATACGTTATTAGGATAATGTTTAAATACGAAATTAGGGTCGATAAATGACTTAGTTGATCCACTATCGATTAAAAGTTTGACATTATTTTCAGGTAAAATAATGTAAGGTAGTTCGCTATTATTCAACGCTGCATTATTAAAGGATATTGTGTTTCCAACTACGTTGCGTCTAAGGGTCCTCTGTCCTGTTGAAAATTTGCTTCATAATCAGGATGTTGAACTTGTGGTTCATGGAATGCATTAGTTTCTTGACGAGATGTGCTTGGTATAGCATTATCTAAATGTATTGCTTCTTCATTGTAAGCTTGAGTATTAAACAATTCTTCACTTATGAAATTTTTCGGTTGATTGTTTTGGAAATGATTATATTTTTGGAAGGGTCTGTTGTTTTGTGATCGGTTGATTTGAGATGGTTGTTTATGGAATGTTTGAGTAGAGATACCACTCATAGGAGTAGGCTTTGGAAGTTGCTTGTTTGGATCACTTCGAAAAACATTTGACTGTTGTCTATTAAATGGGTTCTGGTTTCCAAATCGATTTCCATTTTGAAATTGGAAATTTCCGAAATTAGGTTTGGAATAATTAAAATTATTACCATAGTTATTTTCAAATCTTCGATTATTATTGAATCTATTATTGTTATTATTATAATTGTGATTTGATCTATTAGGAGGATTGTTATTAAACTGTGGTCTATTCAAATGTTGAAAATAATGTGTATTATTTTCTGAAACTTCAAATTGAAGAGCCTCTGGTAAATCTTTTGGTCGCATACAACGGATCGTTGTACCAAGTGGTTCTTTTAATCCACTTAAAAACGTTTTTAGAGCTAAATCATTATATAGGTTCCTTTTCAAATTTTTCGCATCATTATTCACTTCATGAATATCTACATACGAACATAGCAAATTCAAGATATGCATAACTTTATCATAAAATTCTCCTGGTTTTTCATTCGTTTGTCTTAGCATAACGAGGTCGCGATTTAAGCATGCTTCGTCACGTTGATCGGCAAAATGTCTATTTAATATGTTTTTTAATTCCTCCCAGGTAGTGACGTTCTGGGTTCCCAATACTACTTTGGCATTTCCATTTAGTTTTCCAATTATTGAATTTAATAAAAAGACATTTTGGAAGTTATTCGGTTCAGTTATAGAAATTGTCAATGATACTTTGACAAATAGCCTGAAATAGCCAAATAACGGTTTAATTCATTTGGGTTTCCGTCAAAATTTGGAATACAATTCAGATATTCAGATTTAAACATTGTGCTTTGATTATTGGATAAGTTCTGTTGTATTTTTAGTATTGATTGGTTCAGATCAGTTTTGTCTATTAATTCAAAAAATTGTTCACTCAGTTTCGTTAAATTATTCTTGTCTTCACTATTCGAAGAAATGTTTACTTTTTGTAATTCTTCCGTTATGTCATCAATATTCGACATTAAAAATCATAAAATTGCACATGCATAATAAAATTGCACTTACATTGAAAACATTATCTTGCTTATCATCTTATGAGGTGACTGGTTCTGGTTGGCAATGTTTCTCCACTCCGAAAGGTCCAGTACTCGCAATTTCCAATATTGATTGAAAATTCGATTATTGTCCAAATTTGGTCCACGATGGATGGGTTTATCGATTTCTTGATAGCCGCTCCAAATTGTTCAACAAACACTTAATTAACTTAACTAGATTTATGGTTCACTCCGGTTAGTCCAATAGATGTCTATTAGTCCCGAAATTCACTATAAACACGATCTCACGAAGATCCGTTTTTCCAATTCTCTTAGGAAAATTATCCGAACGACTGCGCCAGTTAACTCGCCGTAGCTAAGCGGTGGGTTTTTAAAAAACTATTTATTTCGACAAGCTAACAAATACATTGATTAAATATGGAACTGATGAACATTAGATTGGATCTGAATATCTTTACGTCTGAATTCGTGCTGAACTGCTGAACTCGTGCGAGAGGCTCCGTTTGGTTTTATATGGTTGGAGTGCTGAGTCGACGTTTTACTTGTCTAGGTTGCAGGAATTGGGGATGAAACTTATATATTTTTTCGCTGGAAGGATGATATGGACGGGAGAAAATGGATTCATTTGAAAAAATCAACTATCATATTATGAAAATATAAATGGAGTTTTAATTGCTTCCTCTTCACAAGCCACCGACCACTCCCCACTGTGTCAGGTGGTCCACTAAGAGTCTTTGCACACCCCCATCTACACTCAACCCTTCCAGTTTGGTACGCCTCTGATGAAAATTTCAAAATTTTGAGCTCAAATTCTGATTCTACTGAGATCATCTTAAGACTCACACCCTTTTGCGAGGATCATCACATCATCCAGTTATGATACACCCTGTGTATTCATGTTCCGTTTTAAATTGCTGCTGTAAAAATGTTCAGGGGTCGTTGTAATTTAAGGCATACGGTGCTGTGGCTAGTGACCTAGTATATTATAGGATATCGAGTTTCTTTTCCAGTTACACGGTGTTAATAAATTAAATTTTTATTTATGGCCGGCTGTGACGAAAAGACAATAAGAATGTATGCCTTGCGTTAGCTCAATTCTTGACTAGAAACAGTCGTTGACTTGTTTTTTAGTAATCTTTGCTGTATAATGGATTTTGTTGCGTGACCACCTTCGTTTTTGTGAAAAGTTGAACATCAAATCTGTTGAAACAGGGTTCTCAATTCCAGTGAAAAATGATATCATGTGTTCGGGCACGTTTTGCTGATTGGTGTTGTTCTAAACTGTTATTTATCGCTAGCTGGTGCGACAGTTATGAGAACCAGTGACTGCATGGATAAATTCCACAACGTAGGTTTAAAACGGGTTTCATCATTATAAAAGATAAGCTCGGAAACTTCACCAGAAACGAAGTATGTAGTTCAAATGGGCGCGAAGATCGCATCAGTTTCGTAAGATCTACTTGAAACCAATTTTGGTTTTACAAAAGATATTTTGGAAGAACTCCATAAACATTAATTTTGGAAACACATGTTGAAATTCAAATGTTGAAGAATTTTATACCTACTCATCGAAATGACAAGAGACAATAAACTTTGTTCCACTCATCCTTATCTATGTTGTGATGTGATCCCCAATATGAGCACGTTCTGCATTTCTCTTCTTCAGTGGTGACAGCTGAGGCTGAGGATGTCAAAACGGCAATCTGGAGCCATTTTGAAAAAAAAACTGCCTTGATATTGAAAAATAAAGAGAGACAGCGACTTCAAACTTTCAGGGTGTAATAAGGATGACCCCGCTCTTTCCATTTGATTTTCCCGTTTCAAGTGGCGCCAAGCTGTTATTTTGACATTTTCAGCTGTCACTATATACTATGTCAAAAAAGTCAGAACGTCCTCACATATGGTTTGTCTAGATTTCGTTCTGATATATTGAACGGTTACGGGACATCAAAGATATTACACTGTATAAGTATAAACTGATTTTTTTTGCAATGGCAACCATATTAAATTATAATAGTTTCTTTGATTAGGAAATTTTAATCCGACTCAAATGATATAGCACGTTTTTGTGGCATCTTCAATTCTATTATTAGTTATACCTACTTATATAGTTGTGGATAGGCATGGATCAATGTATGTCCTATGTACTAAAACAAACAAGTATTCATGAATATCGCATGAAGAAAGAGAAGTATAAGGGGGGAGTTGTTTGAGTAAACTGTTCATTAATATCCTTCCGATTTTGATATTCCCTTTATTTCGTGATTTTTTTAGCTTTTTTTTCATTTTGTTATGAGATAAAGTTTTATGAACAGTAAAAACGTCAGTAAGAAACTACAGAAAGCAATCACGCTTTCATCGGCAGCTGAAATCCGGTTTCTCAACTCCTCAATCTTTTGTAACTCTGATTGAAAAGGCGGTTGGGGCGTTGTTTTCGAGTCGAGATGTGAATATATGGTATCGCCTTCTGGGGCTTTACCCACACAACAATTGCTTAACCTACTCTTTGTCATCCAGAAAAAGGGCAATTATCTGCAGAGTCCACAATAAAGAGTCATACAAACCTAGATCATAGGTAGGTTTTAAAAATGATGATGAAAAATCCAGGTCCGTATTGAAAAATCTGATAGTTATTTGAATACGAAACGTCAAATTCACAATTATTTAAAGACATGATTTTGTAGAATGGAAAAAAATATAAAACTCTCAAATATGAATTGTGTCTCGAAAATGAATAGTTTCTGAAATATATAACGGAGTTAATGTGGTATGATTTCACACTAAACCAACTTATAACTTATCTCCAATTCAACCGACCTCGGAGAACTTATTGTTTCGAAGATAGCAATGGTGGTTTATGTATCACTTAAAAAGGACCCCTCGCCTTTGATGCCTTTTTGATGAGCCGTTTAGGTAATATTTGAGTTTGAAATTTTTCATGTCAAAGGCTGAAAAATTATTATTTTTCAAATCTCTACCTTGTTGAGTAAAAAGTGAATCTATCGTTACAGGGGGGGTCCAGAAATAATGAGGAAAAAAATGAAGGAAGAATTCTAGACCGAGAATTAAGGCTATTTTTACATATAACTTTTTTTTTTTAAATTGATTATTATTAACGGACTTATAGGGTGTTAAGTTAAATTTGCAGTTCTTTTGCAAAACCTTTGGCTACGTTCATAATATTTTGACGAAATCTCTTACCTGGTCCCGTACAATAAAGCGGACGAAAAATACAATTTGCTCACCGTTTTTTTCTCATTTTGTAGAGGGCTCCACATAAGAGTCTATACTCTGAATTGAATGTTGAATGGTCAGAACTTTTTTGTGCTACACTGTATGCGACTTTTGAGTGCATATTTTAATTTTCCCAACCTTTTGACATAGAAAAGTACAAAAGCGTAGCAGGGCCGCCAACAATATTTTTCATGGAATTTCGACTTTGAAGTCGGTACGGACTGGTCCAAAATCAATCAACTCTATGCAACAATGTGAGAAGAATAAAAAAATAAAAATAAAAAATAAATGGATGCCACGCTTTAAAAAAAAAACATAAATTGAGCTAAATTTAACTTCTAAAGAATTTTTAATTTTTTTTTACGAAAGTCCAAAGATTCAAAATATGGATAAAAGAATGTCAAGATCAAAAATTGGGAATCTGACATAGCACCATACTTTGCTAAAAAACATGACCTTTCTTGACAATACGCTCCAACCTTAGAACATAGAGTGGTTGGAAAATCATTGGCTCCAACCATATCATATACGTGTTTACGAAAAATTGGTCGAGGACATCTCAAAGACCGCAACTTGATATTTCTCTCCGTTTCGAAGATGTCGAGATTTGAATTTCCATCTTGCAATGCAAAATGCAACTTTCCAGCACTTTAGAACAGATAATGACGTGTCGAATCTAGTCTGCAACGTGTCAAAATATTCACCAATTGCAGTGAGTATGACGTTTTTTTTTTAATTCGTGAGTCATATACAGGTACAATGTCGCATTAAGGATCAAAATAATATTTATAATGGACATTTTGCACATTTTTTGGAAATATGAAAAATATAAGGTTTAGTAAGTACTGATGTCATTGATGTTTAAAAAATCCACCTACGACCTCTATCAATGTAGTAATCACCGATTAAAGAGCACCAATCAACATCCCCTCCGTTTCGGAACACATTATCTTCCTCCGTCTGGCGTATTGACTGTAATAGCTTATCTCTATCGAGAGAGAGAGAGAGAGAGAGGGTTCGTTTAGCTCCGCCCCGTTTTCGATCCTACAGTGAAATTTGCGTTTTCTTTTTCATTTATCTAGTATATTTTTGGGTATCTTGGAAATTTTTTTCGCTGATTACTTTAAAATATTGTCTAGAATACGTTTATAAAATCTCAAGTCATTTGAAAATGTATGCAAATTATCCATTGTGAAAAAAACAGATTAAAAAAAAATGATTTCAGATCAAAATTACTGGGTGTAAATCTTGCATTACAATATTCGCTGGCAATAAGACGCCCGCCAAATTAAAAAATGCTTTAAAAACATCAGGATTTGTGACGATTAAATTTATCATAAAAGACAACGTCAGAAATATGTAAGCGTAATGTCAACAATTATACCTTACATAGGTAAAGTTCATTTTTTATTCAAAGCTACAGTGACAGATCAAAGTAGGTTAAAGGTTGGCAAACATGTTTTATTACGATAGTCATAAATTGAACTGTGATTGGTTTCATTTTCCTATTAGTATGAGTTTGTAGGGAGGGCAATATAATACAAACATGTCTGCCAGGAATATCCTGTGCTTTATCAATTAAAATAATTAATGAAATATTTAAAAACAACGAAAAGTTTCGTCATCGGGGATGTTGAAAATAACTATATGGCATTGTTGTTAGTATAACGAGTACATCAAACAAATATATGTCTGCCAGCCAAAAGTCTGTGTCAAACACATGTCTGCCAGGATCAAAAGGGCTGTTTTATGAATGAAAGTTTCGTCATCGGGGATGTGGATGTTTTATATTCCCTCGCCTAGAAACTTCTTCCTAAAAATTTTTTTTTTCACATCCCTTATGACGAAAAGTCCAGTGTCGCTGGCTCTTAGACTATATGTTCAAAATGTATTTGATTCGACATAAAAGAACGTTCGAGAATAGAGAGTGATGATAATTTTGGAATTGATGATCAAAATCCTTATTTAATCGAGAAAATTAGGTTAGGTTGGGTTAGGATACGAAGGGGTATGCCCTGGTCCACAGTTTCCTGCTTCGGAGTGCTTTCCCTCGGAGGCCAGATGGCCCATTGTGGTCCCTTGTTTTTGAGGAGGTGTCCCCTCGGTCTTAACCTGCGAGCTTTTTTCTCTTAATCGTTCATTAACCATTCCATGGTTTTTACGAAGTTCAGAATTTAGCACGAGGTTAGGGAGGGGGGACCGGTTTTACATTCCTTGCAATGGGACCTACATTTTAAAGTGGAATCCGAACCACTGTGAGAATACCACTAAATGTCGAACAGAAAATAATCTCTGCCCACCTCGGGTCTCGAACCCGATCACCGGCCGGTTCCCACTTACTGACCCAACGCTCAACACGTTGCGCCAGCCCGGCGTCATCGAGAAAAATTAAGTCTATTATCAAATATTTCATCTTTTCATTTCAATTAGCGAGCACTTTTATGTCATTTTTTTTTGCCAACCTTCAACCCCGAATTTTGATCTGTCACTTTAAATAAAAATGAACTGTATCTAAAACTAACATCAGATAGATGTTATAAAAAAATATAGTTAGAAGTATTGAGCCAAAACGACATTCTGATGCACCAACGAAGAAAGCCCTATGAAACAATTTCTCTACTTTTCGTTTCAAGTTCGATAGTTGATAATAAAAATTTCATTATCCAAGTTCTATTCCCAGCTCTCTATACTACTATAACAATAAGTACACTAACTTGCACAAAAAATGCGTACATTTAAATGGTGATATTGCTTTGGTTTGAGCAGTGTATGAAGGTGACAAGTAAACGTCAAGTTTTGTCAGTTGCAATAATAATCCACTTTTGTGAAAACACAAATTCTTACACACTTCAATGAAGACCTATGGTCGGTGAGAACAATTAAAAAAAAACTAAATGACTAAATAGCCAGATCTACATCCGATGGAGAATGTGTGAGGACCATTGGTAAAAATTATTTACCAAAGAAACTAATGGAGGCCTCAGCTCAGAATCAGGCAGAACTATTAGATGCCATTCTCAATGCGTGAAATGAGCTCGTCAATGATGTTCAATATTGTCAAAATGTATCAAAATCCACGGTTCGACGACTTCAAGAAGTTTTGGCTAGAAATGGTTCTGCTACCGGATTTTAAGGAAACTAATCTATATTTTTCTAAATGAACTGAGTGAGTCGTACCCACAATATATCGTTTTCATTGTAAAAAAAAAATAAAAAGTTCGAATGCATAGCATGTAAATATTTTGACAGCCTATTACACTGCTAAAAAAAAAACATGTTTTCACTGTCTAAGTACGCATTATTTGTGCAAGTTAGTGTACCCACCACATCATGATGTGGAGTAGAAAAAAAAATTAATCGTGAAAACAACGATTCTCGATTATTGCAAATAATAAATTCCTAATGCTAGAAAAAGAATTTATTATTATACACTGTGACCCATTTGTTTTGGGAACACCCTGATAAAAAGTTTATTTCTTAACCGATTTGGTTCGTTTTTTTTTGGATTGTAGAGCTCGAAAAATTGTATATTCTTGGCAAAAAGTGACCTTCGCCATTTTGACTTCAAGGCCTACTATGTTAGTTTTTAAGAGCAAAATTTCAGGAAACCATATTAGCGATTTTTTTAGAAAAAATCTGTGTGCGCCACTGGATTCAGCATCCTTTAAAACGGGTCTATACAAACTTTCAACCGAAAATATCAAGTTGAAAAAAATAAAAAATTCGCACTTTAACAATCTTTGATTCTATCAAAACAAATAAAAATGACATAAAACTAAAAATTTGTAACTTCTACCAAACCACCATCAACTTCAATGCATTTATCATTTCTTTTGATAGAATCAAAGATTGTTAAAGTGCGAATTTTTAATTTTTTTCAACTTGATATTTTTGGTTGAAAATTTGTATAGACCCGTTTTAAAGGATGCTGAATCCAGTGGCGCAGACAGATTTTTTCTAAAAAAATCGCTAATATGGTTTCCTGAAATTTTGCTCTTAAAAACTAACATAGTAGGCCTTGAAGTCAAAATGGCGAAGGTCACTTTTTGCCAAGAATATACAATTTTTCGAGCTCTACAATCCAAAAAAAAAACAAACCAAATCGGTTAAGAAATAAACTTTTTATCAGGGTGTTCCCAAAACAAATGGGTCACACTGTATGTAGCGGACTTTGTAAAACTTTCTTCAAAGAGCCTATTCCATGGAATTTATCGATAATCTATGTCGTTTGTTTAACTCGATTTTTGAGGCTTTTAGAAATAGTGGATCTATGAAAACATTTTGGACCTTCTTTTGCATTTATTTGGAGAATTGGAATATATTTTCACTTTTCTTGATTATCGTAAAATTATAATCAAAAAAATCAACGAGGAACTGCAAAAGTTATTGATTTTGCAACGACTCAAGTTGTATGATTTTACTAGAAAAATGAGTCAAGTAGTATAATCATGCAGTATCAATAGTAACTTTCAAAGTAGGGTTGAATCGATGGAATGATGATCTCAGTGGGGTATCTACCAGAAAGACCGAGTAAGCTCATTTCTGATGATAAGGTGCTTGATATGTGTGGTGTATTGGCATCACCGCCGCCGGGGATATATGCAATTTATGATTCTGTGGACCGGGATTGGGATACTACCGTTTTTAGAAAATAAGGTTAATGTTGATCTGGAAAAGTTATCAGGTTATCAACGGTAACAGCAAACATGTAGATATCATAGTAAATATTCAGTTAGTTAATGATTAAAAGCGGTACCAAGTATTGTGTGTCTCATTTACGACCTAGGCTGTGGATGCAATATTTTGGCGACGAGGATGGGATGTAACTAAGAAAAAGGCAAGCCCAGAGGAGATTGCTATTTCTATAATGGTTTCGTACGGAAGCATAGAACAGTTCAACACAAATGACCCAAAGGGGTGGGAGTCCTACGTCGAGCGTATGAATTTCTACTTTGTGGCGAACGATATTACGGAAGAAAAAAAAAAAACGGCAATATTGCTTAGTATGTGCGGGCCCCAAACGTATGAAGTACTCCGATCCTTAATTGCCCCGGTTAAGGTGTCGGATAAAAGCTATAATGACATTATCAAGATATTGGCTGAGCATTTCACGCCTCGTACATCAGAAATAGTGAACCGATTCCAGTTTTATCGACGAGATCAACTGAAAGATGAATCATTTTCAATATATTTGAAAGAACTTCGACGTTTGGCCGAGACGTGCGGTTTCAACGCAAGTTTAGAAACGATGCTGCGTGACCGGATCGTGTGTGGAATCACCGATGAATCCCTACAGAGGAAGCTGTTATCAGAAGACAGATTAACTTTTAAAAAAACTAAAGAGATTTGCCTGGCGCATGGAGTCGCAACCCATAGTCTGGCTATGCTAAGAGACAAGGAATCGACAAGAACAGGTGAAATAAACGAGATCAGAACACGTTCATTTAAACAGAATAGACCAGATCAGCAAAAATGTTTCCGTTGCGAAAAGGATCATTCGGCGAACATGTGCGGGCATAAGGACTCAAAGTGTAATTACTGTAAAAAAATCGGGCATATTGAAGTGGCGTGTTTTCTTAAAAAAAAGGACAATAACAGACAGAGGCTAGGACAGAGGCGTTCGCAAGGACGATCGGTACATCACCAGGACGGCAGTAGTTCGCAGGAATTAGGTGAGCCTCAATTTATTCAAAACATTGACCCTAACAGTGCGGATTATGACTTTACAATAAATAATATAGGTTGTGACGATTTGTCGGGAAAGTACTTAGCCGAAGTTTCGATCAATAAAAAAACAGTTTGTATGGAAGTGGATTCGGGTGCCGGTTACTCCGTAGTTGGAGTAGAAACTTCCAAGGCCCTGTTTGGTGATGATACATCTATGTTAAGAGCTACTAATATTATTCTAAGGGACTATCAAGGGAAAGTTATTCCCACGTTGGGAGAGTGTTTAGTGAATGTTAAACTGGGAAGCCAGGCAGCCAGTCTGCCACTTATAATAACCAAGGGTGACCGAGCAAGTCTGCTCGGCCGGAATTGGTTCCATCAATTGGGTTTATCGATCACAGAGGTGAAGCAAATTGATTCTGCTTATAACTATGCTCAAGAGTACCCGGAAGTGTTCGCTGAGACATTAGGATCTTACAAAGGACCCCCCGTCAGTTTTTCCTTGGATAAAAGTTTTCAGCCAATCAGATTGAAAGCTAGAAAGGTGCCATTTGCTTTGAAGGACAAAATTGATATGGAACTTGATAGACTTATATCACAAGGTGTACTGGAACCTATTAGTCACCCTCAATGGTGTACCCCAATTGTCGTCGTTTGCAAAAATAATGGAGAAGTTCGTCTGTGTGGTGATTATCGCAGTACTTTGAACCGTGCTCTGCACCCAGAATCTTATACGGTTCCGTCAGTTCAAAGTATATTATCTGTGCTAGCAGGGGGAAAAATATTTACAAAACTGGACATGGCACAAGCATATTTACAGTTAAGCGTCGATCCTGAAGCTGCCGAAGTACAAACCATAATAACACATAAGGGTGCGTTTAAATGCAATCGTTTACAGTTTGGAATTTCAGTAGCACCTCAAATATTTCAACGTTTCATAGACATGCGATTGGCAGGAATTCCAGGAGTTCTGCCATATTATGATGATATACTGGTGGTTGGACAATCCGAAACTGATTTAGACAGTAAGGTGCGCGCGGTGCTTTCGAGGTTCAGGGAAGATGGACTCAATCTACGGAAAGACAAGTGTGTGTTTAATACCAAGTCAATAGAATTTTTGGGGTACCAGATAAGTGACGATGGAATTCGTCCCACTAAAGAGAAAATTCAGGCAATAGTTGATGCACCAGCACCTAAAAATAAGGCTGAGCTCCAGGCTTTTCTCGGTCTTTTGAATTTTTATCATGTTTTTCTTAAGGACAAAGCAACTATAGCCAACCCTCTACATACTCTTCTTCAGAAGGAATCACAATGGCAGTGGCGGGTCAAAGAACAAAAGGCTTTCGAGGCGTTGAAGGACATTTTAAGTAAGGAACCAGTGTTGGGACATTACAGTGATGTAAAAGACCTAATTTTGACATGTGACGCTAGTCCCTATGGTGTGGGTTGTGTGTTGAGTCAACCAGATGAGGAAGGAAGAGAATTGCCAGTGGCATATCACAGCCGTACACTATCACATAGCGAGAAGAATTTCGCTCAAGTGGATAAAGAAGCCCTCTCCATAATCACAGGAATCAAGAAGTTCCATGATTATATTTTTGGCCGTAAGGTACTTATCAGGACAGATCATAAACCGTTGTTAGGTATTTTCAATCCAAAAAAGAGTATTCCTGAAATACTTTCTCCCAGAATGCTAAGGTGGACCTTGATGTTATCTGCGTATGATTATGACTTGGTTTATGTTCCTGGCTCAAGAATTCAAAATGCAGATGCTCTGAGCAGACTTCCTTTAAATAAAAATTTGCCAGATGCCCCAGCGGCGGATGAGGTTTTGATGCTAGAAAACATCCCAGAAAAAATGTTCTGCTCCAAGGACATTGCTTCTGAAAGCAAGAAAGATCCAGTTTTATCCAGGATTTTACAATGGGCATGGAAAGGATGGCCAAATGACAAAACGAGTTTGACACCGGATTTTACACCTTTTCTGCAACGAAAAAATGAAATAACCTGCTATCAGGACTGCCTATTATGGGGCACAAGACTAATAATTCCACCTCGGAGGAGAGAGGCAGTGCTGAAAACACTTCACACTGCTCATCCTGGCATAGTAAAAATGAAAGCACTGGCTAGATCATATGTCTGGTGGCCTAGCATGGACAAACAAATTGAAGACCTAGTAAACAAGTGTGCCGAGTGTCAAGAGTCAAGGAACATGCCTATAAAATCTGCTGTACACCCTTGGGAATGGGCACGGGCACCGTGGACTAGGATACATCTGGATTTTGCCGGCCCAATGAACGGAAATATTTTCCTTATTGTTATTGACTCCTATTCAAAGTGGCTAGAAGTGAGACTGGTGCCGAGTACATCTAGCGTTTCAACCATTACAGTGCTACGTGAACTTTTTGCCACTCATGGTATACCGGACGTAATTGTCTCAGATAATGGTTCAGCGTTTACTTCTGTGGAATTTCAAGAATTTCTTGGAAAAAATCAAATTAGGCAAGCCCTAGTAGCGCCTCACCATCCCAGTAGCAACGGACAGGCTGAAAGAATGGTGCAGAATGTGAAGAATGCCCTCAAGAAAATGGATGACACAAATATTCAACGAGCCCTTTCCCGATATTTATTAACACAGCACATAACTCCTCACAGCTTAACGAGTTGGTCGCCAGCGGAGATGCTAATGGGACGTAGACTCTCCACTGTACTGGATAAAATACAACCAAACTTCCGGAAGGAAATGATGACAAAACAGGAAAAAACACAAACTGAACAAAGCAGGAAGACCAGGCGGTTCGATGATAATGATCCAGTATATGCAAGATCATTTACAGCCGGTCAGAAATGGTTGCCATCGACTATAATTGAAACCACGGGACCTCTGAGCTACAAGGTCCAAACGCCAGAAGGGAAAATAATGAGAAGACACTCAGACCAGATTCGTTCTCGAGTTTCGGATTCGGTTCGATTAGATGTTTCGGACAACGGCGAGTTTCCTGAACCAGCCACAGAGAACTCTCCACAAGACAAGCTCGAAGCCTCGAATACGGAGGTTCCAGCAGCCCCGACTACAGCGCCTCCTGCGAGAATCAGGCGTACTCCTAAGTATCTCGATGATTATGCCACGTAGGAACTATCCAGAGGGGAGGAGTGTGGTGTATTGGCATCACCGCCGCCGGGGATATATGCAATTTATGATTCTGTGGACCGGGATTGGGATACTACCGTTTTTAGAAAATAAGGTTAATGTTGATCTGGAAAAGTTATCAGGTTATCAACGGTAACAGCAAACATGTAGATATCATAGTAAATATTCAGTTAGTTAATGATTAAAAGCGGTACCAAGTATTGTGTGTCTCATTTACGACCTAGGCTGTGGATGCAATAATATGTCATGGACATTTTTGTTTAATTAATTGTTTAATATATGATAGTAAGTCCATACATATGTATATGTATCTGTTAGTGGATATCTAGCCTCCTACATCATGACACACAAAGTTATTTCAACCAAGATAATGTGTTAGTTTATTGTCTTGATAGAACTAGTTGTCACCACAGATTTATTTAAAATAATTAGAATATAACTAACATTGTGGTGAAAAAACAGTGATCACAAGGGGGTAGAACATTTTTATTCGAAAAGCACGACTTTTATGATGGATATCATTCAGGTACTTAGGAAATGTGTAGAGTAGAACTATGCTATATCAAAACGGTGATTTGTGATAGAGGATCATAAAAACACAAAAAAAATGTTGTATTAGCGATTCCGAACATTATCATATATGTAGTAGGTATACCTAAGGTATCATATTAAACGAAATAAAACATGCCGTGATGGTCACACACCTAATTTTTTAATATTCTAAACAACAGACTTCACTCTATACATATACTCTTATGTATAATAATATGTCAGCACTTTCCATAATATGATATTCCTTTGAATAAATGTATGGCGCTGAAACAGATATGGTACTGTGAGACGGATCGTTATAAAAACAAAGCTTTGTTGGCTGATTTGAGTTCTTGAAAGCCTCAGCAGAATATTACTGTGCCGAGTGTCGAAAGTTACATCAAAGATAAGGAATATCGTAAGTATTTTCACTGATATACTTCAGAATTATTACGAAATGCTCGAGGAAATGCTCATTTTGTAAAAAAAATCTTTTTTGTTTTCGCATGGGTACATGTCTTGCTAAACAGTAATTAGTCATTGAAGAGAGGAAAACACGCGATATAATAAAATCAAAAAATTTTATTCAAAATGAGTAACCTAGTTTGAACCAGTATTCTCATCATCTTTTCATTTTACTTGCAGTCATCAAAGCCACACAGTTTTATTATTTTATAATCAATTTATTAAAATGTTTTCATCACTAATTTCTGGAATTGGATAGAAAATACATGTAATATACAGGGTGTTTATTAAATATTGCGAAAAAATGCAGTATGGGTTTTCCTGCCTAAAAATAAGAAGAAAACTTCTTATTAACACGTATCCGGAAATGCTTCATTACAGAGCTACAGAGTGTTGAAGTTTTATTTTTATTTTTGTTTTTTCCTAATAATATTTGAAGCAATGTCGATATTTTTATAAAAGTTGGTGTTTGGGTTTTTTTGTCATGCGAAATTCGTATTTGATCTTAGTATGGCTCTAACTTGTAGAGGGCGCTACCTACAATTATTTATCCAATTATTAACAGCCATTACTTTTTTGGACGTACCTCTAAAATATTTTTAAGCAACAGAACAGATTTATTTGTATCTTCTACGCAGAAAAAGTATACCTGTTAAAAGTCGCTACAGGCAATCATTCTCGAGATATTCGGATTTGAAATAATAAATACATCTGATTTTGAAATAATGGCGGAGGTAAAGTTATGAAATATTTCGTATGATTGCTACATATCTTTAGTAAAAAGATAACATTGAACTAATGAGTGATGTAAACAACACTTTTTATTAAAATATCATAAAAAAATAAAAAATGGAAAAATGAAAAAATAAAAAATTCAACACCCTGTAGCTTTGTAACGGAGCATTTCCGGACACATGTTTATGGAAAGTTTTCTTCTTATTTTCAACAAGGGAGCGTCATCCTGATTTTTTCTTCAAAAAATGCAAGTATTGTATGTATTGTTTATTTCAAATCCAAATATCTCGAGAATGGTGGCACCTAGCGACTTCAAACAAGTATACTTTTTCTACGTAAAAATCATAAAGAAGTCTGATTTTTGACTTCAAAATATAATACAGGCCCGTCCAAAAAAGTTACGGCTGTTAATAATAGGAAAAATAAGTGAAGGTAGCGCCCTCTACAAGTTAGAGCCATACTAAGATCAAATTCTAATTTGGCATGATAAAAAACCCCCAAACACCAATTTTCATCAGAAGATCGACGTTAGTGCAAATAATACTATTTACAAAAAACAAAAATGAAAATAAAACTTCAACACCCTGTAGCTCTGTGATGAAGCAATTCCGGACACATGTTTATAGTCTTCTTCTTATTTTCAAGCGGGAAAACTCTTCCTGAATTTATTCGAAATATTAATGAAACACCCCCTATGTATAAGTAATGCATTTCCAATTTGAAACATAATGTTAACCTTGAAAAAAGCTTTATCATCGGAATTGCTTATTCCCAAGATTGATGCACATGTTATACGAGTAAAGTTTGCATCATATGGGATTTTTTCCTTGATCATGCAATCAATGCAAATTTTGTCTTGTTGTCTTGAAATGTCATCATTCATTGATCATGACAGATCAACAAAAAATTGGCTCATGTTTCAAAAGTTCGATAAAAATGCCATTTTACGTACAACATTCAAAAAATTTAGCTGATTCAAATCAAATCTTTATTCATGCTCTATCGAATCAAGTATAGAAAATGCATTTTTTGAGTCCTACCTTCTGCATAAATATTACTCATACATCAAGAAAACTAGGAAGTTTCCTACACCGAAAAAAAGTTTATTATTTGACCGATTTGGCTCGATGATTTTTTAAAAAATAATTGTAGATCTTGGCATACCTGTATCTTTTTACCAAAAACGACCTACTTCATACAAAATCCAATGTCTACTTTGCCATTACCCAGAAACAAAATTTTGATAAACCACATCAGCGACTTTTTAGAATCCCTATCTATCCTTGAAACGGGCCAATACCAAATTAAACCTATTTATTTATTGATTCTTTTTTGATCCACGCCTGCGCTGGAATCAGTCCACAGCACATGGAATACAATTTTCAATATTTCCAACATAAATGATAGGTAGGTATTGAAGAAAATGGAGGCTTGGTAAATATTACCAGAATTAAGTTGTTTGTCCATGACAAACTGTGAAGTTTTGAGAACAAATAAATGATAATCTATTTTTTTCTACGATGTAGTACTACTTGATACTTTTTGGTAGAGTTTGGAAAAGGCCCATTTTGGGGGATACCGAATCCAGTGACGTGTACAGATTTTTTCTGAAAAAATCTCCATTGTGGGTTGTCAAGATTTTGCTCTTGTGAACTGCTCTACAATAAAAAAAAAAACTTGAGCCAAATACATCGTATCTACAAAGGAAATACCCATACATAGAAGAAACTTCAAATACAATTTTATTCACTTGGTGCAGTCTTTTTTATATCTATATAGTCAAATTGAAATAGTAGGTACAATAAGACATAAAAGGATGAACATTTTGAATCTTATAGAACATAGAACCCACTAGAACTAGCGTACACCCAAGATTCCGATAAATTGTTTGTCACTATCATAAACATGTTATTATTTACATCTCATCCGTTGAATTCGTTCAACGTTGCCTTGTTGCAAATAAAAATCACTCAGAATTTTATCAAAAGGGATTAACCAGTGTATTAACGAGGATATGTTTTAATTTTTTATTTGTTTCAATATGTGTTATAGGACAGTTATAATTCACTAATAATTGATAAGTTTTGTTCACATGAATCAGCTGTTCGGCCTTCAAAAATATGGAATTTTGAACAAGACGACAACAGTGTTCCAAGGGAGCTACAGGCTATGATTGGTTAAAATGACTATCAGCTGTGATTGGTTGATTTCAAATAGACATTTGTGTCGTGTTGCCAGATGTATTTCGTTGCATCGTTTCTACATACAGTCTGTTTATGGCTTTCCTGCGGTCACGTCACAGTATTTGACGTTTGGCAGTATGTCGAAGATTGATCGCTCCACATGTGACATTTGTCAAATTGATCCGAAAGACCCTCGTCCAGACGTACGTGATTTTTTTTTCAATGTGTAAGAGAGAGATCGAAAAGTATGACGTAACCGCAGGAAAGCCATGAACAAACAGTAGGTAACCATGCAAGGTTCATGGAAAAATATGGGTCTCATTGAAAATGTTTTATTATCACTAGTGATCTAAAAATGTACATATTAAATAATTGGTAACTACCGGAGATGCACTCATAGAGTACCTATAGATTATTTTTAATTAGAATCAAAATACCAAGGTAGCTACTTATTAAATTTGCAGTTTGGCAAACTCGCAAGAATTCTCGCAAGAATCCCTCTCTCCCCTCGATGTATAAACATGTGACACACAAAGAGATGTCGGGCTATATCTAGTTGTTGGAAAATCATTGTTTTGAATAATGAAAAAAATGTTTTTTTTTAAACATATATTTTACAATATAGATAGTATTCCTTGTATGTAAATTAAGTTAAATGAATTCTTTATATTTTATCTGTTTTAGAGTTCCCCTATTGATCAGTCCTTTTAAGTACAGACACAAGTTCACAGCAGCAGTACTTATTATCCTTTTGAAAATACCTTTGTTACCGTTTGTAAAGTTATTTAAACCAATTTGAAATTTGTATCTTATTTTGAGAGAGTGTAGGTGTTACTTACTCATTCTTTGGTATAGTCGATGATTGTTTAACATTTTTTCTATTCCATTAGCTGATGGAGTCTCAATTTTTTCTAGAGATTGGACTTTGTTTTGATTGAAATGCTTAACAAAGTTGAATGAAATATTTTATTTACTTTTTTCTTTTCTGGTTGGGTGGGAAAATCCATTTTGCGGACCTCTAAAGAGTGTGGTGACTTCCTATATCAATGTGCAATGACGACATAGGTATACTCACTAAAAGACTCCACTTTATCGCTCTATATGTTCCGATACCAGTTTCCTTTTCTAACTTTATTATAATATTCTGGGTACCTATTGTCTATCATCACTTTTTTGAGTGATAAATCTTTTTTTTATTAAAGTCTAAGTATATCTAACTGATGTCTATTGATATAATCGAAAGCAATTCATATCGTGCAAACTTTGGTGGTGACACTGTATAATGTATATCCGAGGATGATATTATGCTGTGCGTCTCGATTCAGTCAGACACAAACAATTCTCATTCAGTATCGGTATTTGTCGCGGACTGGAATGTTGTAAAGAAAGTGAAGTGGAGTGTGTATTTCAGTACCGTTTAGTGAGTAAGGGTTGCTTATAATAATAGATAATTACCATATACATAGTTGGTTTACACACAAAATCAACGCACCACTAAAATTTGGTACGATTTAATTTTTTATTGCGAAGTGCTGAACTGATTTTGGATACGACTTGTGAACAAATTCTTTATTTGAATTTAAGATTAAGACAAATTGAGGGTGTTTTGGGAGAAACCAGTTCGCGGCTTAATTTTTATCGCATCCTGTGGGATATCTACCCTTTATCTTCTCGGAACATTTTCATGTAAGCACGTTCTCGCTATATGTTATTTGAATAAAATAAGGAATTCACTCATTCATTATAAAAAGTCAATAACAAATCATTAATTGAAAAGTTAGAAAAAGATTCAATATAGAGTGCGTTTCCTTCCCTACTTCTGATAACCGCTTGACATCGATCACCCATATTTTAAACCAGACTTATTTTTGTGCTTAATCGATGTATTTACTCATAAGTACCTATTTCCGTTGAAAATCAATCAACGCTATTTCTCTAAAAATGTTCTCTACATTATCCTCGAGATTGTCCAAAGAAGCAGGTAGGGTTTGATAAGGTCCAATATTTGCCCAAGGTTCTATTCGGTTGAGATATGCACTACGTGGATGACAGTCCACACAATATTCACCTGATTGTGTTAAATTGGGTTTATACCTAACTTTGAAATTGTGTCAAATTTTTGAAGTGTATGAGGTTCGTAATAGATGACAATGAACTGATATTTTTTCAAATCGTATTCTTCACGAAATAAAATAATTTTTTTTACAGCCTTTAGCAGTTATAACAAAGCCTCAATCCCATAAAGAGCAAAATGGATCGGCGCGAGGTTCCTCCACCCTACATTGAAATTCAAGAAGTTGCTCCTAGTGCTCCGACCAATAAGTCGGATTTTTCTCAGTTTCAATCCAGTGGTTATGCACCCATCTCGTCACCTACTTTTGAACCTCCATGTACGTATTGATTCTGATCTCATGTTAGAATCGAATAGCTCATTTCCAAATAAGTGATCTTTGTCAACTCTGTCTCATAGTGATAATTTTAATACAGGGTGTCCCGGAACGTTAGAAAACTTGGGGGGTGATTGTAAGTCATGAAATAATGGTGGCTAAGTCATATAACATAACAAAAATTAGAAATCTATTTTTTTTTTAATACGACAGCTGCGGAGCCTTCCGCAGGGACAGCCTTTAGGGAAAAAATTATAGAAAATTATTATCTTTTTGGATTTTTTGAATGTTATCATTAAAAAAAAAGTTGAGAATCGTTCAATTTTTTTGAATCCTTATAAAATGTAGTCCAACTTTAATAATTTGAACATATTTCTATTATGAACCAATAATCAGAAAGCTGTCCATTGGCTAAAAAATAACGAAATACCCAACCCCCTGTACCTACTAAGTCTAATCAATAATTTGTATTGCAGATCTGAATTCTCCAATACAAAATCAGCCTCAGGTAGTACCAAGTGAGTATCAATTTTTTAGATGACAAATAATTATTATTTTGCAACATGAAAAACCGAACATAAAAAAAGCAACTACGCTATGTACAAAGTACGATCTTATCCCATTTCCAAAAACAATGCCGAGTAATTCTCAATTTTAATTTCAATAACGGTATATGTACAGGGTCTCTGATTATATATATGTGGCTCATAGAACGTTTATTTTTCAAGATTAGAAAAAAAGTTTTATATAAAAGTTGTAGTTTTTTTCCTATTTTATCTGCTGCAGTTTTTTTAAAAAATGTGGCATTAATTAATGAAAAAATCTAGACATCAACAACTATAGAATATGTTGATGATGTTTAATCTAACTGTAAAGTCATTTTGATTGTTATTTTTATGAGTCTTAAGTAGATATACCATTTGGAGTCTTTATCTCTGTAGAGTATATGTGTTGAATAAATAAATGAATAAATAAATAAATTATATTTACGTGTTTTCATGGTTTTCTTGATAACTTTTCGCTGGAAAAAATGCTCCTATAACTTTTTTTTTGAAAAAATTTAATTGTACAAGCAAGTGAATAATTATAGTGAACTAAATAGTGAACAACCTAGGGCCGATATTGCAATGTCCATTCAAGATTAAGTTACTCTTAAAGGTTATTTTGGACCTTGAATTTGTCTCCTGTGAGTACCCTGTGTTTCAATTGCGACACTCACATTAGATTCTTAGCTGAATGAAACGAGTGGCGCAATTGCAAAACGGCAATTTCGGTGGCCAATTTTTAAATTCACATAAACTTTAAGTATGCTTTAGCTAGAACGTCACTTTTAAGGTGACATTGAAATATCGGCCCTTATTGAAAGCTAGACTATTAGTATTTGATCATCCTTTAACTTATGGTTTACTACATGCTCTTGCGAGGGAGTCAATTGATAATTATTAATTAATAAATAGTTAATACAAATATCAGCTCATCAAAAATATTTTGCAAACTTTCGTCACCAGTCCGATTACTGTTTTTTTTTTCTAAACAGTCGAAAAAAAAATGTGAAAATACACTATGTATTCAAAATGACGTTGAATCAGTCTTATTTTAGGTCAGAGCGTTGAATACCTAGATTCTTCAATAAAGTTCAAGAATACTTTCTGAAAAACACTCTGGTTATTTATTTTTTTCAGGTGTGACCACTACAGTTCATGTGTCAGGAAATGCACCGGCTGTTGCTGGATCGTGTCCAGTCTGTTCAAATAGATCTTGGACCGGAACTTACTCCTGCTGCGCTTGGTTCCTTTGCCTTTTCTGTTTCTGGAACTTCGGTCTATGTTGCTGCCTGTGCATGAGGAAGAAGAAGTGCACCAAGTGTGGCTTCACCATCAACTAATATTAAGATTTAATTTAATTGGTCATCTTACCAAGCTCGATTTATTATTAAGCCGGGTCCACACTATGTGACAAAACATACAACTTGTTAGAAAAAATAGTTCTACAAGACAGATTTGTACAACATTTTTTCTATTGATGAGTGTAAATGAATTCTTATATGAAATGTTACACAACATTCACAAGAAATTTGTTATACCTATCACATTTTCATGAAACATGTTCTGTTTTATAGTCCCGCTTTTCTTATGTTTCTAAATGTTTTGTCAGTTGTAGTGTTTTGTAATTTGAAATAAATAAATATTTCTCCAAGGTTTTTCTGATTTCTCAAAAAATACACAAATTCGTTTTCCAAAATAGAGTTTTATGGCTAGTTTTGATGACCAGCAGAAGTACCTCTTCATAAATTCTATAATATAACGCCTTTTCCAAAAACAAATTGAAAAAATATTATGTTAGAGCACTATTTTGTTCCATATATTTCGCCGCGTATTGTCTTGCCAAAGGTAGATCTTCATATTGCGATAGATTGGTCTCCAGAATATCACGGTACATTGCCACATCCATCAATGGCCCAGTTCTAGACCGACGAAAACAACTAGTGCACTGCAAAACAAGGAAAAAGTCGTCTCCCTCTCGAAAAATTTTTTTTTTGGAGTACAACCGCATGGGATGTTTATAAAATGATGGACTAGGTCTCTGGGCATTGGAAATTACAACATTTTTTAACAGGGCCGAAATTTTGTATTGCGAAATATGTCAAATCTGTCAAAAGTGTGTTTCACTAATTAACCACACATACTCCGTCATATCTCCGGAAAAAATCTAGATATCAAACACTTTTTTTTTTAAATGATAATGGAATTGTGGATGAAGGTAACCGGGGTAGTTTCGTTAGTATGAAAAATCTAGTTTTTTTGTAAAACTGCGAAAAACTTCAACAATAACATTTTCTGCAGAACTATTTTCAGTAAGCGAGAAACTTTTTTGTTTCAAGGAATTTTGCTATACTATCTGCCTACGAAATGAGGCCAAAGGTTCAAGAAAGTTTTAGAAACAAGAATTAACTTCCCAAGTTGTACAGTTTTCGACTTATAATTTTTTGAAGTTGAGTTTCCGCATGGGCGACTCGCGGCGTTTAAACAGCCATGCCATGCCGCGCCTTGCATTAAATACTATCATAGCGCTATTATGGGGCCGTCCAATTGGTTTCATGTGTAAACTCAAAACTGTAAATACATTTCAGAAAGATTCTGAGTATATTATAGCCTTGGATCAATGATTTCACAATCTTTTAAGCTTTCTTGGTTTAGGCTGTTAATGCAATTCGCATATTTTTCACAGTCGTTGCAACATTTTATTTCTGATGCGATGCAGGAAATAAACTTTGACATTTTGTCGTCAAAGTTTCTCTCACATCATCTTGAGCAGAGAAATTGACCTTCCAAGTATCTTCTTTCTGGGTTTATTTGAATTGTACCAAATTTTTGATTGATACAGACATCTTTAAAAACATGATACATATAGATTAATTTGAGTTTTGTGTTTGTTATACTGGGTGGTCCATTTGAGTTGAGACAGCCCGAGATCTATAAACGATAGTTATTTGAAAAGTTGAAGTAAAAGTTATTGGGTCCTGTGACATTGAAAAAATGATTAGGATTTTGGATATTGAAATGAAAAAAAACATAGTCAAGACGTTCTAAACTATGGAACACATGACATAAAAATCGTAAAACGTAAGCATATGTTGTGCGTATGAATACCAGTCATATGACTACAACCCCAAGAACACCAAGCTTGATGTTTAGCTAGTCAGTCAATACTACCCTTCCGCTCTGTAATAATTAATATAAATGTAAGTAATTTATGGGTATTGTTTTGTCAACTTTTCTTTAAAATATATTTTTGAGGCCACATATGCTTTCTTTTTATGACTTTTATGTGATGTGTTCCATAATTTAAAACGTCTTGACTATCTTTTTACTATTCGAAATTCCAAAATATTAATCATTTTTTTAATGTCACAGTACCCAATAACTTTAACTTCAACTCTTGAAGTAATTATCATTTTTTAGATATCAGGCTATCTCAACCTAAATGAACCACCCAGTATTTACAGCAAAAACCAATAATAATAATATTTAAAGCAAGGCGCGCAGCACGGTAGTTTGAGGTGCGCCATGCGGAAATTCTTTTTTCAAAAACTTTTTTGAACCTTTGGTTTCATTTCATACGCAGATAGTATAGCAAAAATCTTTGAAATAAAAAAGTGTCTCACTTACTGAAAATGGCTCTGCAGAAAATGTTGAAGTTTTTCGCAGTTTTACTAACTAACTCATGCTAACGAAACTTCCTCCCACAATTCCTTTATCATTTTAAAAAAAAAGTTTCTGATATCTTGATTTTTTCCGGAGATATGACGAAATATGTGTGAAAAATTAGTGAAACACACATTTGACAGATTTATGACATATTTCGCGATAAAAAATTCGGCCCTGATAAAAAATGTTGTAATTTCCGATTTCCATTGTCCAGAGACCTAGTCTATAATTTTATAAATAACATCCCATGCGGTTGTACGCAAAAAAAAAATTAAACAACTTTGCCTCTGTTTCAGTGCACTAAACCCCAAACCATTATGTTACCTCCGCCGCGTTTCACGGTGGGAGTTACATATTTTGGCGCATATATTTGCCCTGGTGATCGCCGAACATAGCCAGTAGAATCACTTCCAAATAGATTGAGTTTGATTGAGCTCTCAAGCGAATTTCAACCTGGCTTGTCGTGACGCTTTGCTAAATGTGGTTTCTTGACTGCTCGTCCACCATGGAGATTGAAGGATACGAGGCGGCGCCTCTGCATGTGAAAATTGTTTTTTTAACTCCGCATTTATTGCCACCACTGTTTTTCTAGGGTCTGAACTTGCGGTTTTCAGGATAACTTTATCCATTCTAAGAGTCGTCTTTCGAGTCTTCCACTTTTTGTCTGGATCAACCATACCCCTTCGCAAATACCTCTTTATTATTTTGCTGACTGTTCCTTAGTGGATGTTAAATGGCTATATTGCTTTGCTTATTTAATTTCGATACAATTGCACAATTCTCTTTTTAAATTCAGAACCGTAACACTTGCACTTAGGCATTTTAATCGCTCAATCGACCACAACTCATTGATAAAAATACAGAACTATCGACTTCAATTGCAAAAGAAAGCATCAAAACCGATGAAGATAAAATGTCTCCATACTTTTCTTTGCGATAAAAGGAACTAAATAGTATTGTTCACATTCTAACTGACAAAAAAGTCCGCGATATAGGTATTGAACGAATTCTTTAGACCAATAATGATAATAATAATGCCTTCACCAACACAAAAATGTTCGAACGTATATGATCGTCGCGAGCATGTTTGGGTTTGAACGAGCCCAACATGCTCGAACGTCTGTGGGGGTTTTAATAATGATAATACTTCTAATAAAACACAAACTTGCTCACTTTGTATACCTCGAAACAGAAAATGTTTCCATACTTTTGTTCGCCACTGTATTTATTTGGTTCAGCCGTTTGTGTGCTATTCGAGTTCAAAGTCTCATAAAAATTACATTACGTCGATCTGGATTCTACCGTATTTTGGCAACTCAGATAAAGGTAATGTAATATTTTTGTATATACAATGTCCGCCATAAAGCTGGGTACATATGGGAATCTATTTATTATTCATATTTTTTTTTAACTTTCTTCGGAGATAGAAATAATCAATCTTGACACATGTCATGAGTTCATCGGTTTAGCGAGAATTTTTAAAAAAGTTCATTTTGATGTCCAAAAATGGGTTAATTTGACAGGATATCAAGAAATTCTATTGGAAAAAGTTGTCAAGAATCCACAAGGAACTCCACATGCCGATTTTAGAGCAAATCAGATTAAAAAAAGAAAGAAAATAGAACATGATGATTTTATTCTAAGATTAACTTTATTCATCTAAACTAAAAAACACCGTTTGGTCGTGTCTCTAACTGTACCCATGTCCTTTTTCCACCGTAGATACGATTTTATAAAATCATCATTTTCAAGATTCAACTATACGTGAACTAAAGTGAATATACGTTAATCAGTAATTTTTTTGATCGCAAGAATATGTGGGAAAACGGACATGGGCACAGTTAGGCACACGACCAGCTGGTATTTTTCAATTGATAACCCGTCACTGTTTTATTTCATCAGAAATTCGTCTGATTTAACATCAAACTTATGTAGTTTAGTTGAGTTAAATCAATTTTGGGATAAAATCGTCATGTTCGATATTCATATTAATGGAAAAGGGTAAAATTTGAGTTGAAAATGTTTCTATCTGATTTGCTCCAAAATCGGCATAGAGAGCCCTTTGTGGATTCTAAACAACTTTTTTTAATAAAATGTTTCGAAACCTTGTCAAATCAACCCATTTTTGACACCAAATTAACTTTTTTTTAAATTCTAGCTTAACCGATGAACTCATGACATGTGTCAAAATTGATTTTTTGGTTGACGGACATGCACAAACTATCCCTGGAAAGTTTCTAAAAAATATGAATAACAAAAAAAAAATACAACTTTATGGCGGACACTTTATTACACTGTGTTAATAAAGTAATAATTATAAAAGCTTTAAAGGATGAATCTTTGAATAATTTTAATTCAAAAAGTTGATATGAACATGTGTCCAAAACGGTTAATACTTGAGTTTCTCGTCATCAATATCCCCAGTATCCCGAATTTCGTTCAATTGCCATGTTCTAGACAAAAATATGGGCAAAAAACTGAATAAAATGTTTTGGACGCCCTGTATCTCAGAAGCCCATCCGTTGTGGACCCATGTTCATAATATGAACTTTTTGTCTAAAAATTAGTGAAAGATTCATTCATTATAATTTTTCACGTACTTGATTTACACCCTATATATCTCCACTTGGAAAGTATTTTAATTATATTTATATTTTGGGCAAGTCTTCCGGGATTGTATAATGTCAGCCAGACGTGTATTTTCTATGAAACTATAGTTCTATCTATCATATGGCAAATTTTCAATCTTGGGGAAATAAGTGCATTTTCTTTTTATTTTTCCCATTTTGTAGATGCCACCAGACTAGTATTCCAATTTCGTATATCAGCCCATTTTTATTAACATTTTATGATTGTATCAACGCATGTGCCAAATTTAAAGCCTAAGAAAATGAGCGCTACGGATCCGTAAAATCGGTAAAATTTTTGAATCCGCAAATTTTCAGACACACACCTCAGCTTTAATTTGTTATTTAAGCTGTGGACACACTTTCCACCATCTGGGCTTATCCAGACTGCTGCTTTCATTAACATTATGTTGTGCTTTGGTAAATATAAAATACATATTTATGACTGGGAAAATAAGTGGACTTGTAACGTATTTTTAAATTTTGAATCCATCCTGAAATTTTGGTCACTCATTTTTTTTTGTTATCAACTCAACTGATTTATTCATTTCATAAACAGCTACTGGGAAAATCAGTAAAAAAAATTCACTGCCTCCTGGACTATCAACTTCTGAACTACAGCAGCTATCCATGGCAAGCGTGCTGGCGAGAAATTTGTTGAGCTTCCGCTTCTGGTGTGGGTTATCTAGGCCATAGTATTCAACAATATAAAAATCTTTTATCCAAATTACAACACAGAAATCTGCAGAATGTAATCATACCTTATTCTTCCAGATTTGAAGTGATCCAAAGTAGATTTACCAAAATTTATAGTAGAAAACCTTTGTTCAAAAAATAAAACGGAATATTCTCTAAATATAAATAAGTACATATATTTCAGCATCTACACTTTCCATGAATAGTTTACTTAACAATATAAGTATAACATAAAATAAAATATATAAAAATAGACAGAAGGAATGGTCACAACAACAATAAACTTTGAATCGATAAAAAGAAGCAAAATTTGGCTTTTGAAAGTTTCTTTAGCCGCCGCATCCTAAAATTGTACATCTATGTGCTTAAGTTTAATAAATTAATATCAATACTGCATGTAAAATTGCACTATGTTTTTTATTTGCAACCTTTGCCCAACGACTTATAATACCCAGCCAAAATGTCCCAGGCTTTAGGAGCCATAAAACCATCAGGAGGAGTCTCCCCTGTTCTAGCTAAAGTACGCATTTTAGTCCCGGATATAAAGTCAAAATCGTCCTTTCTAGCAGGATCAAAAAAGCTCATCCTTTTGTTAACCTTGTCATAGGCTGCAACCCGAAATGGAATGATTTCTAATTTGGATAAACCAGGCGCCATTTTGAGCACGCGCCCGCCATGAGTACTTTCGTATAAATTTCCATCCAACGAAGCTTCTTTGCCCGCTGGATGCGCCACTCCAGCTGGATCTCTTCCTACGATGTAAAAGTTGGCTCCAGCGTTCATTCTAGCTTTGGCATGCCATTGCACTTCAGTTGGACCGGCGTACTGCATAGGACTGGGAAAAATAGCCAAAACTGTTGATTCTTTATCCAATAGCCCATCTTCCAGTACTGCTTGGTGCTGCTGAATACGGACCGGCAATGGGACATCGTCGTCTTTAATCCATCCTCCTAAGGGGTGCAGAAGAAGTACGGGTTTTTTAAACCCTCTCTCCTGCAGTTGTTTTTTGGTGTCTGTCATCAAGAGGGCGTGACCGTTGTGGATAGGGTTCCGGAGTTGGAAGGCAAAAACGACGTCCGCGCCCAGGCGTTTGAATTTTCTACGCAGCTCGTTCGGTGTGAGACGGTATTCGTCCAAGCCGTCGTTCCATTTTACTCGCCTGAGAACTTCAAGATCACCACCAACAAGCCAGTCTCCAGACTCCATAATCACCTTTATGTAGGGGTGATTTTTATTGGTGGTACCTATTGAAAGCATTATGAGTTATTTCAAATAATGAATTGATATTCTTTTTCAAAATCGATCGCGTGAATGGTATGGTTGCAAAAACCTGGAAATTCTTGAATTTCGATAAAAATCCATACCTAAAAGGTGTTATTTCAGTTCTACTTGTTTATCCGGCAAACAGAAAAAATGATGTATATTAATTTGCTGCAAGTTTAAATGCCATTAAAATGATTCAAGTTTGTTTCCTGGCACCTTCACGAATGGCTTAAGTTTGATAAGGCAAACTGTTATGATATGAATAATTTCTATATAATTTTTGTTTTGTTTTGTTAAAGTTTCAAAAACTGGTAAATAGCTGTCAACATTCTATGAAAAAAAAAAAATCAAAAGTTTTCGAAATATATTATAACCTCTAAATGTATGCAGTATGGTAGGAAATGCTTTATTACAGTGTATCTCTGTATGTCAAAGTTTAATTTTTCTTTTCCTTGATTAATATTTGAATTAAAATTATGGCTTACATTACTTACTAGTTGAATATTATTATCTTTGAGTGAAAAATATGAAGCAATTATACGAAATATTTTATGACTTCTAGCCTATAAAGTATCTTCAAGTAAAGGGTGATTCATTTTCAGCGACAGTGTGCCAGTTCTCGTAAACTATTCATCAAAGAGACCCAGGAAAAAAAATCTGTAGAGTAATGTGCCCAAGAGAAAATGCTGTAAATATATTTCAAGTTTCTAGGATCGCCGCAAGGGGGCGTAACGTTACTGTGAAACCCGAAAATCGACATATTTTCCGAATTTTCCCCGTTAAACTATTAAAAAAAAAAATATGGAAACAGATTTGGGACGATATTCTCTACAAAATTGCCCCCTGACACTTCTCTCTTAACTATCAAATCAGACAGGTACAGGCCGTCAAACTTGATGTTACTAAATTGCCTATAACTTCGGAATTCCTTGACCGATTTGACTGTTCTTTGGCTCGTTTTAAAGAGGAGAATCTGCTCTTTATGGTGCTCTTTTTGAGTTTGAGTGCTTGGGATCAATTTTATTCGCTTGAGCCGACCACAGATCATACATTTTGATAGTTAGAAATGTTGTTAAGGTTCTTTCAAAATTTTCAAATGCAAACCCACTAAATAGATGCCTCTATCGTATCATTTGGAAAATTTCCTAACGCTTTCATATGGATAATTTTTCAAAATCTTTTGAAATAGAAGAGTTATGGAGACTTCAGGAATCCCTCGAGAAATACTTTTGAAACAGCTCCTGTATACTTGTAACTGTCAAAAAGACAGGGATTGCCTTGCCAAAGACCCGAAGAACACATAAGGTGTATTTGTTATGCTCCACTAGTGCACACTTTTCTACACTACAATACTCAGCGTGGCTTTGTTTGTGAAATGTTTGTCTGTTTTTTAGGATAGAATATGTTTACTAGTGTAGTGAAGATATTCTATCCTAAAAAACAGACAAACATTTCACAAACAAAGCCACACTGAGTGTTGTATTGTAGAAAAGTGTGCACTAGTGGAGCATAACAAACACACCTATTATCTCACGCGAATGAGGACAAATCTGTAGTCTATTTTTTTGAGTCACGAAAATTTCCACGTCTATTTTTTTGACATATTCAAATTTACAGGGGCAGTTTCAAAAGTATTTTTTGAGGGTTTCTGATGAAGTCTCTTTAACTCTTCTATTTCAAGAATTGAAGAAAAATGATTTACATGCAGTTGGTTGGAAATGCTCCAAATAACACGATACACGCATCTATTTGGTGAGTTTGGATTTGAAATTGTGAAAAAACCTCATAAACAGACAATTTATGTTGTGTAATCGGATTAAGCGAATAAAATTGATTCCAAGCACATGCAGCAGAAAGACCAGATTTTTTGTAATGTGATTGACTTAAGTGATTGTTTCTAGTGCTTTTTTTTATTGTTTTTTGAACATTTTACTTTTCGGGGGGAGTTTTTCTCTTCTTTCAAGAGCTTTAATCTCGGCTTTAATAGTCTAAGAGCCCGATTTATATACCTTTCTTTCCGCTTCTAATAATGCTGTACAGGGTGTCCCAACGATAGAGTAAAGTAGGTTTTATCATATAGGATATGAGAAATATCAATATCAATATGCGTCACAGGTTAGGGTTGTAAATAGCGCACATTCTGAAAATATTTGGAAACATACAGGATGCGTCACAAAAGTATGGCACGAAAAAGAATGATTTTTTTTAATGGAACCCCCTGTATATTAATTGATATTTCAATTCTTTCTTCAATTTGGAACAAAAATTGTGATACAACTAATGTTCCTAAATTCAACCGTTATCGAGATATCGCGTTTTGAAAATGGCATTTTTGCAACTTTGACATGCTATAAAACTCAAACTATTCAAGTTAGAGGAAAATGGTTTGCACTTTCCTATCTTAACTTTTCATGAGCTCTTCTGTCACTTGGATAGGAGGTAACGTCAACTGCCAACTTTTTTCGGCACATTTTGACATTTTTTCACAATAATGGATTTAATCTCCTTGAATAGCTCTTGAAAAGTTAAGATAGGAATGTGCAATCCATTTTTCTCTAACTTGAATAGTTTGAGTTTTATAGCATGTCAAAGTTGCAAAAATGCCATTTTTAAAACGCGATATCTCGATAACGGTTGAATTTAGGAACATTAGTTGTATCACAATTTGTGTTCCAAATTGAAGAAAGAATTGAAATATCAATTAATATACAGGGGGTTCCATTTAAAAAAATCATACTTTTTCGTGCCATACTTTTGTGACGTACCCTGTATGTTTCCAAATATTTTCAGAATGTGCGCTATTTACACCCCTAACCTGTGACGCATATTGATATTGATATTTTTCATATCCTATATGATAAAACCTACTTTACTCTATCGTTGGGACACTTCATGACACATTCTACATGCAAATGGGTTATAATGTTTCAAAAGCATGTCAAAAATTGAGATAAATCCGCCGCGGAACATGCAAATGTGTCAAAAATCAGAGAAATTCGCCGCTTCTGTGGAGACCTTTAATCAGAGCGAGTTTTTCTGCGACGAATTCCTCAGATTTTTGACATGATTTTGACACATTTGCATGTAGAAAGTGTCAAAAATTTCAAAGATTAATTAATATAAATTGCTTCCGGCAGGATTTGCGCAGGCACCGTTGCTATTTGGGGTATATGCTTTCATGATGAATCGGTTATACAACATTAGAAGCGGGAAGGGACCCAAGGTATAAAAAATCGACCGGGCCCTCCGAATATAATGAACAAATCTTCCATTGTTTACATTTCTGTCAATGTCAGTGTGAGCGATGTTTCCAAAATTTATTTCTGGCGTTATTACATGCGCAATTGATCACTGAACAGATTCTTGGCTTATTTTTAAAGATTCTCCAGAAAGAGATACTTGAAAAAGGAATTGAACAACATTATTGATTCAAAGCGAAATACAAAATGTTCGGTAATTTTTCAGTTTACCGACCATTGCAATTTTTATTTTCTTTTTGCAGTACCTTTATCTAGACCCTTCTAGAAGGTGTTTGCAACCATTGAAATGTTGCGCAAATGTGTGGTTATGTGTCAATCTTACGGGGCTGGGAACGACTAGGGGTGCTGGGTGGGTAGAGAAAAGCGCAAAAATCGTAAAGAAAACTCAGATTTTTGATTAATTTATTGTGAACTACTATCCCAAACTAACCCAACCTAACTCTCTACCTTACTCAAACTCACATTTCACATTCTTTTTTGGGTGACAATTGCTTATACGGTTTTCTACTACTTATTTTTTGATGTTTTTCAAATTTTCTTATATAGTCACATCCTAGTCTCTTTAAGGATTGCAAATTTACTGGCGGAGGGAAGAAATTATGTTATTTGATTTTTATTATAAAAAAACGTATTATGCGTATAATGCCAGAAATACTAACTCAAACCAACCCAAACTAACCAAAACTAAACCAAACTAACCCAATCTAACCTTTAAAAAAATGTTTCTCTCCACCCGTAAATTTGCAATCCTTAAAGACACTAGAATGTGCTTGTTGTTTCAATAAAATAAAATTAAGGCACAACGTTCTCTACACAATTGACAAAAACTGGAATAAATATTTGACGGCAAGGAAAAAATGTCAAAAATAATAATGTTTTTTTGATGTTTATAAACATTTGCGCAGCATGTGAATATATAAATCTTATTCTGGATGTTCATGAGAATCAGTAAGTAGTTATTTCAATCCTGTAATTGAATAGTCGGTAAACTGAAAAAGGACCAAATGTTCTACCTCAGGACGTTTGTCAATTGTCAGATCATTAATATGCCCAAGGGTTGCTGGCTCACAGCGACTTTCACAGGGTATGCTTTTTTTTACGTAGAAAGGATAAATGGTCGCACTTGAAAATGTGCTACAAGTACGTATAAAAAAAATTATGTCTGATTATACCATTAAAAACTGAGATCGAATTAAAAAAAAAAGTAGGTACGTATTTGCACCAAAATATCGATATTATTTCAATTAGGTATTATTTAAAAAAATTAGAATGGGAATAAAACACCCTGCAGCCTGCAACAAGACATTTTTGGACACGTGTTTATACGAACATTGCTTCTTATTATTAAGCAGGGAATTTATCCTGAATTTTTACGCATGATGAACCCCCCTGTATATCCCTTACGGGCAAAATATCATGCAGACTCATATCTTTTGATAAAAGAAAATGCAGTCAAAATAAAAGTTTCAACATTTCTCACATTTTGTCTTGAAACTACTTGCTGTGTTGATAGGTTCTTGGATATTTATTCAGAAAAATAATATTACACAGTAACAATAAGAAATTAGACACTTGAATCATTAAAAAAATATATTGAAACTGGATTTCGTCCAATGGAACATCCTGTCTTTTATGTTTATTGTCCTGTTGTAACGAGTGTTCAATAAAAAAAGGGATCAAGTCACCTCTGGATTTCTTTTTCGGTCATGAACGTGGGTCGTGGCTAGTTTGTATGGTTTGGCATCATGACATCTTTGACGGTTAGAAAGGGGTGACTTCATCTCTTTTTTTTTATTGAACACTTTCTACCTCTCTCTTGAGCATATCGTATCCAATTCTTAATGTTGTTTTTATAAACCATACATCTAGTAGACTACGGTATTCTAATGAAATATCCTGGATTGAACAAAATACAAAGGATTTGATTGAAAGCTAAAGAAAACATAACGCAAACCTATGCAATTTTTACTTTTTTTTGAGTGGTTTTTCTATTTTTCAAGAAAATGCAGTTACGCAAGATTCTTTTATATTCTTATCTAAAAAAAACCAGTTACGCATTTTTCTCAAAAAGAAAAAAACAGGTAGGTGATCTTTCATTGCAAAAACATTTCTATTTGATTGGTTGTTTTTTGTTTTTCGCATAAAGAGCTAGTTTCGATGGCTGGTTCAATAACCATTGGAGAACTGTGCCAAAATCAAAAAGGCAATGAGAAATAGATCATGAGTAATTTCGCTTTTTGGTTTGATTTCAATATTCTTCTGACCTCCACCATTATTTAATTTATTTGAGCTTCCTCACATAACAATTCAACTGGTACGCAGCAAACGGCGTAGGGTCTCTTTTTTGAATGTCAGTCTTCTAAATAGTTCAATTTCCGATAAAATATTTCATACAGCTTCAAAGCTTTTTATAAAAAAAGGTCAAACATTAAATGATGTTGATATAAAAGTTCGAAAGGTCTCCGATACTTAATCATCTTATCAAAATCTAAGGCTAATTTATGCATTGGCCTTCAAAAATCCGAGCTGTGAATTCATTTTTTCCTAATAACTTTTGAAGATACCGAATGTTCAATTAATTTAGCCTTTAACCGTAAAAAAATTGAACTTTGCAAAATCTACTTCACGGGAACCTTTCCAATTTCACGACACTTTTGGAGTAGGTTATCAAAACAGATGATATATGTACCTACGGGGATTTGAAAAAGTTATTCACCTAACCAACTTTTTTTCAAATGGAACGGAGGTTGAGTAATACCTCAATCTGAAGGTCTTTTCAACCTTATTACACCCTGAAAGTTTGAAGGCGCTGTCTTGATCTAGATTTCCAATTTTAGGCCCGTATTTTTTTTTTCAAATTGCTGTCACTACTGTGTTGAGAAATGCATACAAATTTTGTTCAATTATAATTATTATTGAAATGAAAACTATACCTAGATATTCATGTGAATAGTAGTTCGTGTCCTTGATTTGATTAACAATACAAAATACATGAGTACATTCCGCATTTTTCAGCGCAGTAGTGACAGCTGAGAATGTCAAAACGTCAAATGAGCGCCATTTTGAAAAATAATACTGGCATAATAATGAAAAATTAGAACGAGACAGACTCCAAGCTTTCAGGGTATGATGAGGATAAAAATTCATTTGAAATGAGGTATATCACTCGACCCCCCTTCCATTAAAAAAAAAATGTGGTCAACTGTACATCAGAATAATGATCATCGGTTTTTTACGCACAAAAAGTTACCTAACTGAATAAATGAACGATATTTTTCACGAAGTTTTCTCACATGAACATTTCATCTATTTTGATATATTCGACCAAATATTGCACCAAAATGCTAAAAAAAATTATCCAATAATTCAATAGAAAAATATATTATATTTTCTGAAAATCTGTCGGAACTTCAAGATCAACAGTCAAAAACTTCTCATTATGTTAGACTGAATAATGATTGAAAGCAATCTGAATCAATCTCATTACAACATTTTCATATTTTTTTCGCTCCATTCCGAAATCCTGATCTTGTTTCCGAATTTTGTCCACTCTGTACATTTTGTTATCAATAAATTCCTAGCAATAATTTGTTTTAATAACATCGGTTATGCAATAACCTCGTCTTCCGGCAACGTTCAGGAATAGGTGAAAGTATCGTATACACTTTCTCATATCTGTTGTTTATATTACACATACATATGTGGTTCCGGCTCATTTTCACATTGTTATTAGCCAAGAACAGTACGAATAAGCTGTTCTTGATAGCAATGGGTTTTTAAATGAATGGAGATTTGCTACAAGGAAGTTGATCAGTTTCCTTTGATTATTCATTTCTATTGATTTTGGACCAGAGAAAAGATTTAGGCACACATTGAACGTTATTGACTCCAGTGGCGTTCAGTAAAATTGTTTAAGCACCTCTAACTAAACAAAAAAAAAATCTATCGTAACGTCACTGAAATACATTTCAAGAGTAGAGAGCTGTAACTTGGATATGCCCATTAAGGTGATAATCTGCATGCACAATTTGATTTTTTTATTTTAGTTATAACATGTTAAATAAGCACATTTTTACTACACGCCATTGGAGCTAATAACGTCCAATGTGTCAGTAAATCATTTTTCTACGCCAAAAGCATTCCATTCTATGCAACAGTGTGGAAAAAAAACCGACTCTCAATAGAAACACTGAAAAAGTCTTTTTTTAAGGAATAATGAAATACACCGCTCCAACCATGAACGTGTTCTCGAAGAATTGGTCAAGGACCTCTTGAAGACCGCAACCCTATGTATATCTCTTTCCGTTTCGAAAATATCGAGATCTTAATTTGAGTAGACATTCCCGCCTTTAAGAGCTGTTCTCACAGGTCGTTTACGAACCAGTTCAGAACTAGATCGCATGCGCAGTTGATAAAATTTCACGATATTTCATCAACTGCGCATGCGAATTAGCTTTGAATTCGTAGCCGACCCGCGAAAACAGCTAATTATTCATAATTCCATTAAACCATTAGACAATACGTAGTCAAAATATAACCAAACTTACAAAATAATATAATTACTCACCATAAGTCCTAGCTACCCTCTCTTCTTTCCTATGATAATAAAATTCAGGCTTACGCAAAATTGCATAACAGATCTGCTTATGATACAGCGCTAGTGCTGAACTGTCTTGAAGCCTGTCAAAAGTTTAATTTTTTAAAATATAACACTATAAGGGAATCTACCTTTCTTTATCATAAGTCGTTAATGGTAGGACAATTGGTACACTTTGGTTTATGGGATTTCCTTCGTTAAGGAGACAATTGAAGTGGATGGATTGGAGGAATTGTTCTTCTGTCATGAAACCTTTTAGAGGGGACGCCCAACCTTCACTGAGAATCTGGAATTGTGCCGTACAAGATTTATTCGGATGAAAACTTATTTTTGAAACATTGAATGAGATCTGGTTGATTTTTTTGGAAAAGTTGCGTAATTAAATTTCTGATGAACAAATAAGAGAATGCAAGTACAAAACACCAAATTGATTAGGTTAACTGTAACCGCAATATAAAACATCAAGGTTCAGGTAATTCAACACCATGAAATGTGGAAGCAATAATTGTAATTATTGGAAGTTGATATATTCGACAAAAAAATGTTAAAATGTGTGGGCAAAATTAGTCAACTGATATGATTTGATTGAATGACCACCTACGGAATTGCTTTACAACGAGCTGATAAAGTGAAACCTCTATTATGTTTTAAAATCTAGAGAAAACGGGTGTTTGAGTTTCAAGAAAAATGCCTTTTCTATTATAGCAGGAAGGAAACAGTGTGTGTGCTCAGAGCAACACACTGTCTCCTTCCTGCTACTTCGAGATGAGCAACAGAAGCCATTCCTTCCTATTTTTCTATTATAACTTTGGTACCACTCCAGATAAATTTCTACCAGTGGCGTTCAAACAGGATTTGTAATGAATTTTTTTAAATAAAAAAATAGGACGCCACTGCTTTTTCTTAAAATCAATATTATTTTTGAAATACTCATTTACTTTGGAGTTAATTTGGTCTCTCGATATTTTTCCGTACGACGAACGGTTTTCCTTTAAAGAAATAAAAGCTATTTTGAAGCATGGCAAAATCGCTAAAATCTGATATGGTGTTTTTGATGTGAAATTCGTTTTTGTCTGATTTGCATTGAAGTAGATATCAACTACTAAAATACTTCACTACAATTCAAATATGATGAAATAAATGTGGGAATATTTGGAGTGGTAGGAAAGTAATGATAAAAAAGACATTTATATCTTTAAACATTAACACCTTGTAAGTATCTCAGAAACGAGGCATTTTTAAAGAAAATTTTATTTGAAAAAATTTCTCATTTTCTTGCATTTTATACAGTGTTGAAGGAAAAGTACCATCTTAGAAATTACCCTGTAAAGAGTTACAGAAAACTGTAAAATTACCAAAAATTCATCAACAGTCCTACCATATTATTTAATCGTTACTTCTGAAACTGTAGTTTTCACAACCTAGACACCCAAACTAGGAAATTGGCTGATGAAACAATGGAAACAAGAAAAAAAAAACGAAAAGTGACAAGAACTCACCTAAAGTGTTTTGAAAACCAGTCAGGTTGAAAAAGCAGGAAACAATCCTTGACAAAAATAGACAATAGAAATAACAAGGAATTGAATCCCAAAGAAACAGCAAAATTGGCGAAACCAAGCCAAAAACCACAAAGGACTCAAAGATGGAAAATGGTCATCAAACGTGAGAATGAGGCAAAAATCTCTATTGTGGAACACATCGTTTGTGAGAAAATTATTTGCCTGAAAAAATGGTCCGTAGTGAAAATGATACCGTAACTCAATCATTATGCAATCGTTGAATGAAAATGATAGCAGTAAAGAATCAAAAAAGTCTTGATCCTGAGAAAAATATATATGTATTGACCAAAAACAAATTAATAGGTGTTAAAAATTGAAAAAATCATAAATGTAGATCAATCCTAAAGAGAACTTGATTATAACTATTCGAATGCATAAAATGAGAACAATGCCAAATTAAATAAAAAAACCCGGTTGAATTGCGATATTATCAAGAGAAATAAATCATCAGTGACTTGATGTGATTTTCTTTCAAGAGTCTTGATGTAAGATAAGATATTTCTTCCATTTCTATCGCTTGAAAAAATCACTGGCGCTACATGTATTCCGACTTCTCTACCACAGAATGGGCCAGGTACGCAAACTAAGCAATACTGTTACATTATACTATACATTGAAGTTAATCCGGTTCTCTATTTTTATATGTACATACATACAGTGTCCACCATAAAGTTGTGTACATATAGGAACTTTTTTTATTATTTATACTTCAAAAAAACTTTCTTCGGGGATAGTTTGTGCATGTCCGATAACCAAAAAATCAATCTTAGTTCATGTCAAGGGCTCTTCGGTTTAGCGAGAAATTTTGAAAAACTTCATTTGGGTGGGTTAATTCGACAAGATATCGAACAGTTTTGTTTTAAAAAGGTGTTTAGAATCCACGAAGGACTCCACATTTGGAGCATATCAGATGAAAAAAATTGAAACTCCTATTTTCCCCTTTCCATTAAAATGAAAATTCATATCTTGTCGAATTAACCCATTTTTTGACACCAACATGAACTTTTTTTAAAACTTTCGCCAAACCGAAGAACTAATGACCCTGACATGTATCAAAATTGATTTTTTGGTTATCGGATATGCACAGACAATCTCCAAAAAAATTAAAAACAATCCATATGTACCCAAGTTTATGACACTGTAAATCCATATAATATGATGAAAAAATAATCCACTAATGATATTCTTACGCAACCCCAACAAAATGATAAAACAACCGAAAACGTGAATGTGAGTCAACGAATGCGCGGAGTAATCATTGAAGCGAATAATGTGATTTCATATTGTTTTGAAAATACTTTGGAATATACAAGGTGCGTTCAAAAAGTAAAGCGATTGCTACGGAACCACACTTTTAGCATGAAACAACCAAGATTTGAAAATGCAGTTTTCACGTGCGATTTCGATGCTACATACTGCAAATGTTGAATACGAAAAACCTAGAGTTTCATTTAATATGATACTCAGAAAGTGACGATATCCTTGTACTTGGGTGTTTTGTTAATACATATTATTATCAACTCACTTCCCTTTCTTTGATATATTCTACAAGGAATATGTGCAGAAACCATATTTTTATACCTCGTTTCTACCGTCTATCACAAACTCTAGATATCCAAGATGTTCTGAAAACAAATTATCATTGTTTATCTCAAATTAAAAAAAGCCTAGCGAGACATGTTTGTTTAAAAAAGAATAAGCCACTCATAACCCTAGTTGATGTTCCGTAAGAATAGATATCCATAGTTTTCATGTTTTATGATGTTTCTTGATTCATAATTTGAAAAAAATATATAATAAAATGCAGAGATTAAATTTCCAGATGAGTTAAACGATAACAGACGCATTTGAATAAAAAAATTGTACACTCTCAATATATAAACCCTGTTTAATTCAAGATATTTTCATAATGCTGAGAATAAAAGAAAATGCAACAATGAAAAGTTTGACTCACCCTATAAAATTGAGTGGATACAGGATGAATAACTGTGAAAATGCATGACAAATCTAGTCGAGGTTGTAGTCTGTAGTCGCATTGAGAAATATAATTTCAAAATTGGGACACCATATGATTTATAGTAATAAGTGATTCAGCAGATATCACGTTGTAAAAAGATTAAGTTTTTTATCACTGCGATCATGCAATTTCCCATAAAAGCTTACCTGTAGCCATTGTAAATCCAATACTCCAATCTCCAATTTGGGCAAGCTGGAAACTTCATATTCGACAGTCAACATCCTGTAGTTTGGAACAAAAAGCTCGGGAATTAAATCTTCACTTTCTTCCACTTGCGGGATAATCCCGTTATCTTTAAGCAAATCAATTACGTACGATGTAGATTCTGTGATTGAATATTGCCGGGTATCGGTTTTGGTATATTCAATAGTTTTCACAACTAAATCTGGATTAGTGGGGGTTTCATAGGGTTGATCAACCCCAGTGAACCCCTTTATCATCCCCTGCTTGGCTTTTTTATAAAGTCCCTTCGTATCTCGTCTCTCACACTCATCAAAAGGAGTATCTACGAAAACTTCGAAAAATGGCAGATCGCTTTCTGCATGGATTCTTCGAGCCAGATCACGGTCTTCAGCAAAAGGAGATACGAAGCTACACAAGCAAATTTGGCCGGCGTCTGCGAAAAGTTTCGCCACTTCAGCTACACGGCGGATATTCTCTTCACGATCTTTTTTTGAAAAACCGAGATCTTTGTTGAGCCCATGACGCATGTTATCTCCATCGAGACTGTAGGCTGGAATGCCGTGAGAGACTAGGAATGCTTCCAGTTCGAAGGAGATTGCCGTCTTGCCTGCACCTGATAGGCCTGAAAAAATATGGAATTGATTTTTTGTGTGTTGATATCATTGATGCTTGGGAGATCAACAACACTACCGTTTGTATTAATTCCTGACGAATGGAAGAAAGGTTTTGAAAATGATGATTAAATATCCAGCTCAGTACTTAAAAATAAATTAATTGAAGACAGTAAAGTTTAAACTGTGTACTCATTCGATTGTTGATAATTCTTAGGACAATGTTTCTAAGGTGAAGGGGGGTGTTCTATAAAAAATACGGTCGTAGGTGGCTTTGGTTTCCTTTTTCTATCATGAACGTAGGTTCTGACTAAGTTCGTATGGTTTGAGGGCAACTGTCACAATTGTCACTGAATGTCATCTATTGTCAATTGGTATTGGTTGACATAATTTTTCGTAAATTTAATTCAGTTCTTGATAAAAATGGTATGAAATCCACAAAACATTGGAAATCGGGCTTTTGCGCCCGCACACAATTAGCACAAACAAGAATTTCCTCAACAAGCTTTATCTCGGTGGAACTTGTGAATTTGTGGACGGTTTTACGAATGTGGCTTGCCGTCCTCCCGTGCCTGTTTTAAACTCAACATAAATAAAATGGTGGGTAAATTAATATATTTTATAACAAGAGATGTTGAACATGCCCAGCCCCTTTTTCAAAATATTTGAAAACTCTTTTTCTTACAGAATTGGACAATAGGGGAGAGTGGGGCAAGATGACGATGGTAACTTTGAGAGAAGCAAGTCTCAACTATTTCTATGATCATCGAAAGATTGGTTAAGATGAGGGTTTTGTCGTTTTTAAAGGGAAACAACATTTTTCATGAAGACCAATTTGGGTTCCAAGCAAACAGAAGTACAAATGATGCCATTTTTAGCTTCTTGGAAAGAGTGTACCTACAGGGTGTTTCCGTATATTTCGTCTGCAGACCAACTCGCTCATTATGCAAGATAGATAGGGACTTTAAATACAAAGTTGGTAGGTATTAACATGAACCGCCAGAAAAAAAATATTTTTTTGTATACCGGGTGCACGAGAAGAGTGTGACAGACACAACTTGCATTGTTTTGAACGGAACACCCTATATATTATTTTACAATCAAATAGACATTATTTTTCTGATCTCAAAAATATACAACATGTAGGTATTCCTTCCAGCCGTTTTCAAAATATTTGAGTTTTAAAGTTGGTTTTTTGGTATTGCCAAATTTAGTATCTATGACTACAATGATGGTTTGAATATTATTTATTAATTTTTATCCTTCCAATAATCTAAAACAACAAGTATAACAAGTGAATACATTATATTATTAATAAATTGATATCATAAAGTGCAATTATTGAATATGCCCGCTATTATTCACAACACATTTTCTTAAATGCATTTTATGATATCAATTTATTAATAATAAAATGTCTTCACTTGTTATATTCGTTGTTTCAGATTATTGGAAGGATAAAAATTAATAAATATGTTCAAACAATCATTGTAGTCATAGATACTAAATTTGGCAATATCAAAAAACCAACTTTAAAACTTAAATATTTTGAAAAAGGCTGGAAGGAATGCCTACATGTTGTATATTTTTGAGATCAGAAAAATAATGTCTATTTGATTAAAAAATGATATATAGGGTGTTCCATTTAAAAAAATGCAAGTTGTGTCTGGTACACTTTTCTAGTGCACCCGGTATACGAAAAAATATTTTTTTCTGGCGGTTCATGTTAATGCCTACCAACTTTGTATTTAAAGTCCCTATCTATCTTGCATAATAAGCAAGTTAGTCTGCAGACGAAATATACGGAAACACCCTGTACACAGACCTTAATGCCAGGAGAGCTGTTGCGGCAGTCTTCTGTGATTTGTAAAAAGCATTCGACTGCGTTGATCATGGGATACTGCTGCAGAAGATGAATAGATACGGGTTCAGGGAAATTGGATTGGCGTGGTTTCCATCTTTTTTGGGAGGTCGTTCCCAAGGGTAACGGTTGAACTGGCACTTTCGGAGCCTTCGCAGATCCACTACGGTGTCCCTCAGGGTTCGGTGCTTGGGCCAACCTTGTTCCTGCTATATATCAATGCATCTGCCTAATGTTGATGTCTGTGGCCGCTTTTCTCTTATTGCGGATGACACGACGGTTCTCTGGAGGCTTCAGATGCAAAATCTCTTCACACTATCATCTCTGTGAGTCTACCTAAATTGAAGATGTGGTTTGATTCTAATAAACTGTCTTTAAATGTTGGTAAGATCAATATTATGGAATTTCAGTGCAAGATTTCTGAGAGTGAATATCGATTACCAACTGAAAATCAGCGAAAACACCGAAGATCGATTAAAAAAAGTGGCATGCGCCTGCTACGCGGTGAGGACTGTAGCTGGTGAGATCTGTTCAGATTTGGCACGGACAGTTTATTATGCACTGGTCGAATCTCACATGCGGCACGGCATCGCTTTTTGGGGTAACACTCACAAAGCCCTTGTTTGTTCTGCAAAAGCGTACTCTAAGAAATATATATGGCCTGAATCCTAGGGATTCTTGCAGACCTGTATTTAAGTCCGGAAGTATCATAACCTTGACATCTCTTTTTATAATGGAAATCGTCTACATGATCCACAAGCATAGACACTCTTTGCCGGTAGCTGAGCATTAACACTTCACCCGACAGGCCTGGGAATTCATCTTCCTACTCCCGTATCAAGTCCCTCTTTTGGTTCTGTTATGAATGAGTGTCGGAGGATTTATAACCATTTGCCTGCTGATCTACGAGGAATCCAAATCCTAAAGCATTTTAAATGTAGAGTAAGGACTCTATTGGCTCAGAGGGCGTACTATTGGTTGGACGACTACTACCGGAACTGTTGGGCATAACGTCACTTTTGGCTCTCTTTTTTCATTCTCCTTTTTGCTTTCTTGTTACTAGTAGAGCCGGGAGGATGAACTCCATTTGGTTTTTCTCTTTTTTTTTAACCAATACGTTTTCTTTATTTCTTAATGTCTCAGACTATTGTGTACATTTCTAGATTGTTTTCGTACCTGTAGCTATATACTGTATTTCAGTTTGATATTGAAACCTATATGTATTTATATTGTTTATTTGATTAACATTTGTATGAAAACTGTCCTGCTACAATGTTCATGTTCATTAATTTTTTTTCTCCATGCAGGGTGTCCAAGAAGTCATGGATAAAAAGGCTTTGGGTGATAGAGGACGCTATTTGCAATAAGAAAAACCACATATATTGTTATCCAATTGTTGATCGTTTCCAATATACAAGAGGAGGGCCAATACAACGGCCAACTTATTCGTCCGACGTGAGCCGACTTCATTTTTAAAGAGGTTATTCTGAAGAAGAAGGGTATTCAACAGTCCCCTGATGAGCTGACACTCCTTAAAAAAATAATAACTGTTGGGAAGCAGATCAGGCGCAATAAACAAGCCCTACGACAAATTAAACGATTTTTTTCGCAGGTGCAGATTGTGCATTAGAGCAGATTGGGACTTTTTTGAACATCTCCTTGAATATCTAAATCAATTGAATTCCATTTTTCACTCCGAGGTTCACTTTTGCGTTACCAAGTAGATTGAAAATAATGTTAAAAAATAAAAGAAGATTTATTTCCTGCGAAATGGTAGCAGATACAAAAAAAAATTTCAAATGATTTTTTTCATAAAATAAAATGTGTGTCTAAAAATAGTATTCTTCCGAGTCGTTCACCGAGTGTTACATTATTTTTTTGCCAAATTATTTTTCCCGGTTACCTCTATGTCCGCCACTGGTCGACTGAAGAGCTTGATATTGGTGGATATCATAGCTTTTCATGTTATCATGCCGTATATCAAGTTTGGTTAAAATATGATTTTTGGTTTGGCCAAAAAATAAAAAAATCGTTTTTTTTTATGAAAATTTCAACTCCCTGTATCTTGAAAACGATCAACAATTGGATAACAATATATGTATGTGGTTTTTCTTATTGCGTCCTCTATCACCCAAAGCCGTTTGATCCATGACTTCTTGGACACCCTGTATATCATTTTGTCTGTATATCTTATGGTATGTATTATTATTCTTGTATACCTACATTAGATTTATTTGCTTTGTCAACAAGTCCTTGAATTTATGGCAATAAAGCATGTTTTGATTTGATTTGATTCAAGGGAAAAAACTGCATGGAAAATACAGATACATAATTTAAACTAGACAAATACCCTCATACAATGGAGCAACATTTTTGCCAACAAATAGATTGAGGAAACCAAACGAGACTATCCTCAAAAACATACAAGCAAAAAAAAAACAAAGAACATTTTCATTATCTTGCCCCACTAGTGGGGTAAGTTGACGAACCTATGGGGGCAAGATGACGATTAAGTGCAGAGGTCACAGATAAAGTCGATCCCCTTCTCGTACGAAGTGCTCGCCTATTGCAACCAACCCTCCTCGCATCCTCCACATTGCATACATTCCTCAATTATTGGAGGTTCAGTGTAGGGTTCCTGGTAACCTGGACACAAAATAACTTCTTTCTCACAAAGACTATTGTTTCCTTAGATTTTTTTCAAAAAAGCTTACTTTCTGGGCATTACATGTTAGAAGCGACTACTCTGATATAGATTATGGACTACTGTACTCTGGAAGTATTGCTACTAGAGTCATCCATCTTTAACCCAATAAACTATGACTTAACAGAGTTGCAACGGCGCAGAAATCTTCTGAATGACATTCATAAATTTTCGTTTAAATGCAATTCGTTCATGTTGCCCCACGCTCCCCTACATCAACAGCACATTGTTGAGTTCAGAAAAGAACTAATTTTGATTTATAAAAAGGCACAGAAACCCAAAACTTCTAAAAAAGTCGCCAATACAAAAGTTAGGTTAGAAAGTGGATTTGGTGGCTTATAACCGTATTTTAATTGAACACTCGTTATAATAATAATATTATATTTGAATGTAGTTCCAAGCTCTAATAAGCTTTTCTGACATGAAAATTTTCGATTTTGTCAAAAAATAAGGTAGGTACTTTACTCTAGAGCAAAATTCATAATTTTTGACAACACGGGGATAAATACGAATTGGACATTTTGATAATTAATGGCTCGTCTAAAAACTACAGTAAAAACTAACAGGGACGTCGCCCGTGATTGGTCAGATTGGTTGACAAAGATGGCAACATGGTGATCGCCGAAGTAACAATATTATTAAATTTGTGTTTAATGTTGAATTAGACATGAGTTTAGGTTAGTTTGGGTTAGTTTGGGTTTGGTAAACAAATGGATGTCGCGTGAGCGACATCCTTATTGTTTGATAATAGACATACATGACACGTACCCTGTTGGTTTTTACTGTAGTCTCTCGTCTAATGGTCGCCCTCTAGGTTTCCGATCACGCATAATTTCTATGCCCAATAACATTTTCATAAAATCAATAATCAAAAGTTTCTCATTTGCGAAGAACTGGAGGGGCACACTTATAATGAATACAGGGTGTCTCACGGTCTATGGTACCTTAGACGTTTACGGAAAACTAGACATATGATCGATCTGAAAATTTGGCTCAGCACATAATCGAGTATGATCTATATTTTTAAAATATTTTCAGTTCTGCAGTGTTGCCGCTTCTACCCAAAAGTCGTGACAACTTTCTTATTTTGAATGGACCAACCTGTATATTATTATTTTTTTGGATTCCTTGACTGATTCTAATCACTTTTGCTTGATATACTCCTATACCTATCGGCAGCGGTTTTCGAGGTATAAATTAATTTATAATATTTTTGTCGTAAAACACATCAGTGGATTGAGTTCAATAATTTCGTACTTGAAAACGGTGGAGAGTTGAAATTGCTATGCCGACTAGAGAAAGGTAGGTTTATATGGTTCCAATGGAGAAACCGATCTGTAAATATACAGGGTGCTTCAAATTTATTAATCTTTTTCCTATACACAAAAATGATAAAAAAGCTATTTTTTCAAATGGAACCCCCTGTATATTACTTGAAAAATGAAAAGACCAATAAATTTCCTTTCAAATGGTATCCCATGTTCCTATACCTAAACCTTCAGGTTCTACAAGAAAAATGCATTTGTCTAAAAAATAAATTATATTGGTATTATTGATATGAAACATAATGTAGTTGCAGTTTGCTACTAAAAATAAATTGTTATTGCTGTGTCACCTGGCAACTATAGGTTGCCCTAGAAACTACATTATGTTCCATATCATGTATACCAATATAATTTATTTTTCCTACAGCCGTGCGGAAAATCCAATTTTCCGCACCGATATCCGTGTGGAAAATCAGATTTCCCGCACCAGTGCGGAAAAATTTTTCCGCACGGATATGTCAAAATTAACAATATCATAAGCAAACAGCAACCAGGTTTCCAGGTAACTATGGTCGCTTAGTTACACATTTCGACATTCATTATTATTTTTTTGTCATTAGTTGCATCAGAAACTTTTAAATTACGAATTATATCCTTATTTCCGCACGTCTGTAGAAAAACTATTGTACCTAACACTTGCGGAAAATGTTTTTCCGCCCTCGGCTGCTTCACCGAACTCCGCTACGCGTCGGTCGGTGAACGGCAGACTCGTGCGGAAAAACTAATTTTCCGCACTTGTTAGGTAAATAGCTATTTTAGTAAAATGCATTTTTCTTGTAGATCCTGAAGGTTTAGGTATAGGAACATGGTATACCATTTGAAAGGAAATTTATTGGCTTTTTCATTTTTCAAGTAATATACAGAGGGTTTCATTTGAAAAAATTGATTTTTTTAATCATTTTTGTGTGAAGGAAAAAGATTAATAAATTTGAAGCACCCCTGTATATTTTCAGATCGGTTTCTCCATTGGAACCATATAAACCTACCTTCCTCTAGTCGGCATAGCAATTTCAACTCTCCATCGTTTTCAAGTACGAAATTATTGAACTCAATCCACTGATGTGTTTTACGACAAAAATATTATAAATTAATTTATATCTCGAAAACCGCTGCCGATAGGTATAGGAGTATATCAAGCAAAAGTGATTAGAATCAGTCAAGGATTCCAAAAAAATAATAATATACAGGGTGGTCCATTTAAAATAAGAAAGTTGTTACCACTTTTGCAAAGAAGCGGCAACACTGCAAAACTGAAAATATTTTTAAAATATAGATCATACTGGATAATGGGCTCAGCCAAATTTTCAGGTCGATCCTATGCAAGATCCTATGTCTAGTTTTCCGTAAACGTCTAACGTACCATAGACCTTGAGACACCCTGTATAGTGTTCAAATAATTTGTTATTAATGCTTCAATGTGGTGAAAATCCTTACGAATTACGTGAAATATTGTAGCGAATAAACTACACGTGTATTAACTGCCGGAAAATTATCGAGTAGGATGAACCTTCAAACTACTAATTACTAGCTATATATTTAATTATCATCAAATATGACTTAGGTAATAATGAAAACTAAACCGGGAACTGAACCCATTCGGGCTTTTCTTCAGCATTTCATTCCAACGCAACTTCTGCGTGATCCTTGACACGCAGATCATATAGATGAGAGGATGGTGGAACAGAGTACGCTGCACAAATTTCCCTGTTACCAATCACCAATAACGAGAACTATAACCACTCAGCAAAAGCAAATTTGTGCTATTGATAAATTAACATATTTTTCTCAGTAGTATCGACCAAAAGTTTTACTACAAATAACGGAATTTAGCTCGACACGATAAAACCTGAGCAAATATAGCATCAATACAATAGCAATTGATTAGCATAACTGCCATTAATATTATTTCATGATTAATACTCATTGCATGGTATTTCGTCAATGAACATTAGGTGTGTTTGTTATTTCCGAGGTTATTTTGGTGTAGGATAGTGTAATGCAGATTAATTTACGCGTTAGTACATTGAGTGTAGATATTTTAGCTTTGAAAACAGACCAACTGAGTGTGGCAGTGTAGAAAAGTGTAAATCCCTGTGTACCAGTGGAGGATTACAAACACATCTATTATTGTGTTATTTCAATTTACTGATTTATCCTAGTACATTGTATTCAACCTTTTTTTTTTTCTTTACAGCATAAATCAATATAATATGGCGTACGGGCTTAAAAGATTTTGGTAAAAATGGAAAAGAATCGGGAAAATCAAGCAAAATTCATTATTTTTATGAATTTGTGCCATACAATGTTTTATCCTCGGTTTTATCCAACAAATGGAGGAAATCGTTTTTTTTATGAGATAATTATCAAATGTTAACATTTTGGTCAAAATAGATTATTGTTTGTCCACAGGAATGTGATGGGTTGTTTGTTTGTTTGCCACGGAAACGTGAGTTATAATCCATCAATTAGTAGTTACTAGTGAGTCATGGATTATAACACACCAGTGGGTTATTTGACACTTTACTTGTCCAAAATGACATCAATAATGACACCTTTAACTATCATGCGTTAGATGAATACATTTGGCCTCGCATTTGGCATTAAGATAGATTATTTATGTACTATGAGTATGAGTTACATTCAACCTGTCGTTATCTAAAATACCGATATAAAGCATGAACTAGTATTATCACTGCAATCAACTACAAGCACATTTTTGCGCCACAATTACTCTTATGCACTCATAGTAACAGTAACTTGAAATTTGAATTTAATATTGAGTCCCCGATTGAGTCCTACAGATATTCAATTATTATACAAACAGATCAAAAATATTTGAGTATGAATCTCAGTAAACAATATCGCCTAAGAAATGGAAAACATGATGAACATCCTATGCAGAAATAGTTTCCATATTATTCCTAATATTGTAAGTATGCATGTTGAAATTGATTTATGCGGTTATGTTCTTTATTGGGTATTGTGATTTAAGAAAACTAGTTTAATGGTTTTATCTTGGGTTTTATAATCAATAAAAATGATAATCAAGTTCAGGGTGCCTCATAACATAACTAAGAAATAGTAGGGTAGGTAAATATTTTGATGTAGATGATGAGGCTGCGCAAAAAGATTTCGAAAATCTACAAAACTATTTCACTTTAGCACATAAAGTCAAGTACGTTTTTGCATTTCATAGTTGTCATTAAATCCTACAAAAACTGATCAAATATTGAAACATTTATTAGGAACTCTTGACATGTTGACATTTGAGTAGGTATAAAGCCTGGTATAAAGATAAACATTTGAACTGAGAAATATAAAACATGAGAAAAAGACTAACCAAAAATAATTTCCTTATTGTTAATAACGAGGTTAATGAGATAACTAAGTGTCCAAGGTCGATTCATAAAAATCGAGAGAATTTTTAAATGGTTCAAAAGTCAGACCTATAAAGCGATATGACGCAAAATTATCAGATATACCTATCCTCGGATATATCAAAAATCGCTTTTGTAAAGCTTCAAGAATTTATTGAGATAGTGATACGGAGATCTGCATATTCTACGAGACGTTGCCCACTATCTCGTCCACTCTAGAACTCAATATTTTGAGACAATCTGTATGTTTGTTTTCTTACAACTCAAGAACTGCAGAAATAAGTTGAATGAAAATTTGCGGAGTTATCAGTTTGATCAAGAAATAGTTCAAGGGCATGGTCTAATTGATCTGAGAAATTAAGATTAATATTCAAATTTTTGATAACAAATGTCATTTTTCAGCATTCGCCATTTTTTTTTTCATTTATTGTCAATGACAGTGATTTTCGTCATTTGACGTTGAGGCATTTTCTATTGGTACGTAGAAAACATGAAGCCGCGTTCACATCAAATAAATATTTGTGTTATCATCGAGGTAATCATATGAGTTAGTTATTTCATATTTAACTTACAGACACGCGAGCGGAGCCGCGGTTTTTCATTTAGTACCGACTATACTTAAGACTGAAAAGAAAACATGTCAACAATACTAAATATCAACTGCAGTCTGCAGTATAAATGGATGAATTTACAATCCAATCGTAGTACCTAGGAAATTTAATGAATACATCAAGAAATAAGTTAATCTTAAAACTCGTTCTGTAGTTATAGTTAACATGACCGAAGAAAAATAATCGAGAAATTGATGTCACGATCAAAATTCAATAATGATCATCATCAAACGTCTTTGAATCAACTGTTTCCTAAAACCAAAATATTCAACTTCAACAACAGTTACTTTGAATGTTGACAACAAAAATTAACAACTTACATGTAAAAAAGAGAAACTACTCACCTGTGAACCACACTGTACATCCTCGAAAGCCCCTCAAATTACCCAAAATTTGCCCCCTTTTATCCCTGGTAACCTTATGATCTTGTTTTGTCACATTCGTGGCGACTTGCAGGCTGGTTTTTTGTTTTTTCAGATTATTCTCCATTTTGATTAGTTTACTCAATTTGTCACGCCACTTTCACCGTAACCAAAACAGTACTGCTTGAATTTATGAGACTTGATGCTTTTATATGGTCGAGGGATTCGTTGACTGGGTGGCTCAAATTAATCTTTTCAATTGATTAATTTGATTTTTTTTATATAAAATCACTTTGCGCCCATTTCATTTGTTCTAATGCACATTTATAATGAAATGAGATAAAATTTGGATAAAATATCTCCACAAGACTGACTTTTTCACATCATTTTATTTACGTTTATAAAAGGAACAGCTGACATTGATGGCAGCTGACAACTTCTTAATTGAGGTTATAATGGAGCATTCGAACTAGCCCGTGTCTAAAAATTGTGACGCATGTCGAAACGTTCCAGTTCACTGTTGCCAGATTGCCTTTGTCTTTTTGTCTATTTGTTTTTGATCTCTCTATGGCTGAGTTCGGGGAGACGCAATTTGGTGCTACCTACGGGTCATACCAGAGCCGTCTTTATTGACAATATAGACGGCTCTGGTCATACCCATACCTCCTAGAAAACAAGGAGTTATTGGCCATACACGGTGAATGGCTCGTAGCGCCAAATAGCATGCTCCCCGAACTCAGCCTTTGTTACAAGTCGACTGAATAAAATTGTGCCGTTTCTATATACAGGATGCCACAGATTCCAGTACATGCATGGGGATCTCAGTTATTATGAGAGATACAGGGTCGGTTGAATAGATTCAAAGTTGCGCATTTTTATCCTCAACAAAATGCCTTTTTGAAATTTGAAAATTCTGACTATTTCAGAAGATATTTGGAAAAAGCCGAAATTTCGCAAAAACTTTTTCCTGCGTTTGTTTGGAAAGACATTTTAAAATAAATTACACTTTGTCATCGCCACTTTTTCTCCCCTACAAGATGGTGGTATCAAATTGAAAATCTGACGTTTCGTCTTCGAGCTGCCATCATCATATGCAACTTTATTTCTTTTTAATACGGACCAGGATCTTTTATTTCATGTTTAGTTATCTTTCGACGTCCTTGAGGCTTAAGAAGATCAGATGAATGTGTAATACAGTAATGGGTTGCTGTGGCAACCTCATCAATATTTTCAAATTATTCACCTCTTATTGTTATTTTCAATATTATGTCAAAATGGCAATATTTTTTAACACTTTTGATCCAGAAATTGATTCAGTTTTTTATGTTTTATGTTTTTTATTTTCCATGTCATCTGTGGAATTAATTTAATTTCATGAAATAATGTATCGTTATTGCAAAGTCTATATATGTATATTATAGACTTTGGTTATTGGATGTTATTTCGATTTTGGTTCAGTCAATTGGGTAGTTTTGTTTACTCGTGCAGGTTTTCTCATAGGAATAACGTGTCGAATAAGGACGGATTTATGAACCAGACTATGTGTTAGGGAGAGAAGGGTTGCCAAACTAATTTTTTCTGGTATATTTTCAAGATGAGTATTTTTTTTAAGGTTGCGATACTTCAATTCATTAAGGACGTCAAAAGATAACTAAAAATAAAATAAAAAATCGAGGACCGTATTTGAAAAAATGAACTTGCCGATGACCGCTCAAAGACGAAACGTCAGATTTTTAATTTGATACCGCTATATTGTAGAGGAGAAAAGTGGCAATGAGAAAGTGCAATTGATTTTAAATCAAATTAACGCAGAAAATGATAATAAAGTTTTTGAGATTTTTTTTTTTTTTTTTCGAATACCTATCTTCGGAAGAAGTGGGAAATTTTCAAATGTCAAAATGACATTTAGTTGAGCAATAAAATGCGCAACTCTGCATCCATTCAATCGACCCTGTATCTCTTATAATAACTGAGATCCCCATGCATACACTCGAATCGATGTGGCACCCTGTATATGTTAAACTTCCGTCATCTTTGAGATAAGGAAGTCTCTGTACTCCACTACTCTATATCTTACAAAAATTATGTCTGCATATTATTTGTAATTTGAAATAAAAAACTACATTTTTTTGTTTTATTAAAAAGAAATCGCGGAAGATAATATGAGGTTTAATAAAAATGAATCATAAAAAATATCCTGATGAAGACATCGATTGTTGTTGAATGTTGTGATAGGGATGTATATCTAGAGTTTGTGAAGTTGAAGAAGAATTACTTCCCCATCAATAAACGTCGCTATGCGTTTACTCATCATGAATTCAAAAGTTTTGCATCATCAAATCAAATATGCTTTATTGTCACCGAAAAATTTAAATACATTTTATGGACAAAGCAAATACAAATGCAAAATGCTGAATTAAAAACAATACAAAACATGATAATAGTACACATTACGAGAAACAATAGAACAAAACTAGTAGGAATATATTTTTCCAATATCTTGTCAAATTTAAATCTAAATGGAATTTGCTCATGTACAATAACAAACATTGGCACACCAGTTATGTTTTGTTGACAACTCAGTAGAACAATAACATAGCAAAATCAACAATTATGAGGAGAACAATAATACTGCGGTGGTAAATATCGAACAAGGAACCAACGCGATTGTTCACATTTTTTCGCTTCCCTTTCAAAAATTAAACATCAGGTGGGGTGAGCGAAATCGGTGAACTCGAAATTTGATTTATAAATCTGAAGTCATCTTGTTTCCGCCCTGCCTGCAGCATATAATTATTTTTGATTTAAATATCAATCATGTTTTTATACGAAGAAATTTTCTAGCATCAGCAATTTTTTGTGGGTGTTCATCAATGTTTATCTTTCTGATTCGTCAAATAACTTTTGGTACCTACCCGAGAAAAATAAAAATCACATTTTTTGGTGCGATTATTTCTAGAGTCAAGAGTTCAGGTGCAAATAAGATGCCTCGATCTGTGACTCATAGAGAGTTAAAGTTTGGCAAAGTTGGTGCGCCTCGCACCTGATAGGTGATAGACCCAGAAGTTGTAGAAGACGTAATAACTAATCAACAACAGCACTACAAAGAAATCTGCGTCCTGCCTTGGGAAATTAACGATCTCTACATTGCGGAGACGAATCGATCGCGACAGGTTTGAGGTGTCCCTGACCAACGAGAGGCTTGACGACGAATACGACGATGGTCCATGAGATCAACCCCTCTCCCTTTTGGTCTTGTAGGCTCCCATGGAGGATGCACAATGGACCCGAAAATGAGGTATAGAACGATGACGATGAGAAAAGCTTTTGATTCCAGAGCCGATGAGCTCTGCTGCTGTTGCCATCTTGTAAGAGCGTGAACGTACAAAATGTTTTTAGCAATTTCTGTTTTAAATCTACTCCGGGCAGACAATTTTCTTTTACAATCCCAACACTGTTGAAAAGTGAATCATTCAATATTACGCCAAAGCATTACGACATCCCAGCTTTTTTTATGAGTTCTCATCCCTTTCTCGGTTATTATTATTATTACAAGAAAAGCCATAAATCAAACAAAAGACCCAAAACTTCTCTCAAAGTGGAATTAGAGCGGTCAGAATTGGCCATTCTTTCTTAAACGAATGGTCCAAATTTCAACTTTGTGGGACCTAAAGGCAAGAATACTTTCTAAAGGCAATAGGCAATAAGAATGGATTAACTTGCTGGCTCACAGTATATCATTGTTCTTTCAATGTCAAGGCGAAGAAAAATGATTATATCGAAAGCTTTTTACTACAAATTAATCACGAAATTTTGAAACGTTCTTAAAAAATTGAGGAAGTATCGACTGCAGTTATATTGTAAAATTCTATTAACTGGAAGCCTTGAGATTCGTTTCATTGTCATTTACTCAAGTTTTTTTTTATTCTGAACTGTTATTATAGCTGATGTTTGGGATTTTTTTTTTATTATTATTGTCAATAGATGAAGTAAGTTCAAAATATCTCAAGTACTTATCTGTTTTTATAGAAAAATATTAAATTATATCGGTCAATGCTATTAGATGATTTTAAATTTGAAGGTATAGGTAACCACAGACTATTAATTGTTATATCAAGGTTAGTCATTGAAAAATATTTGAAAATGTCTGTAAACAAACAATGATGAAAAAGCGCTTTAACTTAAATAATAAATCAATAATTTTGAATAACTCTAACACTAACAACACACTAACAGGAGTTGCTTGAAAGTTCTTCTCTCATGAAATCGATTATTGCTGAAAACCAGATGAGCAACGAGGAATGATGAAAAATTTTTTTTTTCAAAGAACCACAGTAATCATGCTAAATTATAAGTTTCAGCTCACCTCAATGGGAGAGAACGAGTCGCACTTGGTTCGTAAATTGACTAATAGGCTAGAGTACATACCTTTAAACCCATATACAGGTCCGTATAAGTAATGCGATATAGAGTAACTGGAGATTCTTCAACTCAAATTGATGCGATTTGGCTACATTTATATTATCCAAAAGTCGATACTTGCCGAGATATACAGGGTGTTAAAAATGAGATTCTATTTTTGAATTTTCAAAATAACTTCAACACGGAATTTGATTTTTGGGCAAAATTTGACAACCGGGTTTTTTTTGAGTTGAGAAATCATAACCATGCATATAGTATATCATAACCTATCTGACACCTGAAAAGTTTAATAACATGCATCGCGATGCCGAAATTTGCAAATATCTCGAAAACGATAATCTGTAGCGGTTTTGAGAAACGGCACCTTTTCTATTTACAAAGGTGTGGGAATAATGTCAACTTATCAAAAATGTCAAGCAGGGATATGACTATCGAAAGAGTTGGAGTCAATTAAAATAAAAGTTCATAGCGTTCGCCGTAACGCTCTCTAAATCTTACATACAAAGTTTAGACCAAATTATCTCACCTTAAAAACCCCCGGTTGTCAAATTTGGTGCCAAAGTTATTTTGAAAATTCGAAAATGAAATTTCATTTTCAACACCCTGTTTCTCGGTGATCATCTACTTTCGGATATTATAAATTTAGCAAAATCGGATTATTTTGAGTTTAAGAATCTCCAGTTACTCTATGTCGTAGGTACTCATCACGGACCACCGCCCTGTCGCGAAAACAAGATTGGAAACAGCCTAAAACGTGATTAAAATCATTTTGATAGTGAATTCAAAGACTTCAATCCATTTGTCAGTTTGCGTGTCCTGGCGAATTTTCCCAAAAAATTGTTTAGTTCCAGTTCCATTTTTTCACGTTCAAAACTTTTTTCTGAGTAGCTTTTGATGAAGATGGCTGACACCATTCGAAAGAGGGGCAAAACTTATGAACTGGAAAATAACACAATAATCGAGACAATAATTGAACAAAGGATAGTCTAGATATAAAATCTTAAACTTGGCAAAAATGAGAAATCATGAAAAATGTATCATTTAATGGAAAGCATTCAAGGGTAATTTAATTAATATGGAGCAAACAAATTGCGATGAAGATGGACAAATCGTCAATGGAATCGATAATCCAGGAAACCCAAAATTTTTACATGTTCCGTCTGCTATAGTGCATTTTACTTTTTTGTCATATGGGTCTATTCAATCAATTAGTGAATTGAAATAAAAAAATTTATATGGGAAGTTTTCAGTTAAATGACGTAATACCATGCTGGCTTTCTATTTTCCAAGAGTATATAGTTTTATAATGAATAATTACTCAAATAGGCGAACATGATTTAGAATTTTATAAAACTCGACGATGTTTTGAGATTTGCGAAATCCTCAAATTCATCTCAACTTGGGAAGTCCTATTTGAAATGTGAAATATTCATTTTTTTTTTGAAAATATTCATCTGGGAATTAGTTTGTCACTTCTATTTCCTTAGAACCTTCCTAATGATTGTCGAATATCCTTTTTATTCTTTTAAAGATACCTACTGTATATTAGCTCCTCCCTCGATAGATATGGAAATAAAGGATGGGTATATGAAAATAAAAGAGGAAATTGAAGAGGGTTATATTGCGCATTTGAACCTTCATATTTTTTTATCCAACCAACTAAAATTTCATAAAATGTCATTTGAAGTTTGGGGCATAACTAAAAATCCCACGTCCAGTTTTAAAGGATATAATATAGTAAATGAAGAAACTAGATTGAATTTTCCCTGTACTTTTTTTTAAGTGTTGTGTTATTTCGTCCTTTGAAAGAAGATGTCGATATTTTTCATGACAGTCCACCTATACTACCAAGAATCATGAACACACTAGAGAAAGGTGAAAAGTACATGAACGCCCATGGACTTTATGAAAAATTAGGAAATGGAGTGATCTCAGCAAGAGAAACAAAGGATGGCCCAAATTGTGAAAATTGGCGAGGGTGTCAGTAGCAACCTGACATTCTCATATTTTTTATTTTATGCCGCTTCATTATTTAGAATTGCAATTTTTGGAAGCGATGATTTCTGAGGAAAAATCACAGATATTGTGATTTTAATAATTTGTTGAAAATCGAAATAAAGTAAGAAAAAACTGAGATAAAATACTCCGATATTATCATACTTAGATCAATCAAATTAATATTTCTTGAGGAATCGATTTCCAGCAAGCTGGTGTTTGTTCAAAAAATAAAATTCTGTTCAGTGATTGCCAAAATCAATATAGTTATTGACGGGTAAAAATTTCCCATACCTTTATCTCTAAAACAGACACTCAATGTTTTATCCTATTATTATGAATTTTGAAACAATCCGAGAGTAAAGCGTATTTTGATTCTTTCTAATTATTGTAACTAGTAGCATTTTTCCTCGTATTTTTCGTTCAAACAATATTAGACAATGGTAATTCAAAATGTTGTTTTTTCTCGCAACTTCAAAACATCCTGTAATAAAATTGAGGTGGATAATTTTGTCTACTGCATTCTGTTTGCTGCTCGGTTTGCTGTAATCTCAGATATGTTTAAAGCAGAACAAACGCTAACAACAGGGTAAATCATAAAATAATAAACATAACAAACATTTTAGTAACGTGTATTTCGTCTTTGTGCAGAAATGACAGCTTGCATTATTCGTGTCCATTATTATCCTGGGAGGACTTTTTTTACATATTTTCCCATCACCAAATACTCGAAGTCACTTGATTGGAATAAGCCCTCATATTTTATTTCTGAAAGTTTATCGCGTGTGCAGATTTCTTCTGCAAACACTAAAAATTTAATATAACATACCATCAAAATAATAGTTTTATGGAAATTCATTGCTACGAAAAACCATCTATGCCGCAGCCGTTCGTCTGGGAAATTGCGAACAGCAACTCGAAAATGCCGTAGAGCACCATGCATCGTGCATAAACTACATGTTTTGTTTTAATCAACAGAGCCCTCTCTCTTTTGAACGGGCACTGGTTATGCAAATTCAATTAAGTCAAACATGAATTATAGACACTTTATTCATCCATAATTTCATCTCCCAACACCGACTTTGACTTTACTTTTCGCCCTACATTGAAAAGTGTCTATTAAAAACCAGAAGCTATATACTTATTATACCTTTTGAATTTGCATTTAGCGTTAGAGGTGAAAGATTAAAAATAAGTATAAATGAACCCATAGAGTGGAAATTGTGATTTTTTGACATCTTGTAACCACAAAACATTCCCCTCTTGTAACGCATGCATTGTCGTGGACTGAGGGTTCAGTTGTACAGTTGAAAAATAACATTCAGATAAAATCTTTCTATCGCTGTATTGTATCTATAACAAAAGAAGACACCATGTATTGTTAATTAGATCAAATTCCACATAGTTATAAGTAGGGATCAGAATATTTCAATTTATATGAACACTCGAGGGATCTATTCTTTCGCAGTCTCCAAGGTGCGTTTCCTTGAAATACCTGATCTCCATTGATTGACTGTATTGGGTCTTCTGTATTCCAGGACACGTGATAAAGATTGTGCTAAGAAACTATTTTACTGATCAATAATTCCAGGGGAGTCGTTTGATCCTATATGTTTAGGTATTATTTTGACGAAAATCATTTGATATCGTAGAACTTAGAATCAAAAATGCGATCTTCAGTGTAAATAAGAGTTTTTTGAATGAATTGCTGAATCACTTGGGTAGCGTACAAAGACAGTGTGAAGCGTGAAAGTCAATCATAATGACTTTTGGCAAAGCTGATTGGAGAAACTCAGATCAAAGTTTCAAAAAATGCCCATCTGAATACAAAGATCACATCCAACTATTATTCACCACTGTAAAAGAGAAACTAATGTGTGTGCACACAAGGATCAAAAACGACTTCTCGAAACAAAAACCCAATTTCCATAATGGCTGAAAACCGAACAGAAAAAAAGGCTCTCCGAACGAGCAAACCCTGTTAAAATGAAACTTGTGGAGTCTCGGGAATTAAAACTCTATAGGAGTGGAATAGCAGCATAACTCACTTTCCATCATGGAAATGTGGATTTTTTTTGTCCCTTGTCTAAAAGAGCTTTACGTAAAATATCTAAGCTATCTGTATCTATATTGGATTATATTTTGGTACAGAATTTTTAATATGAGCCTATATGCGAACATAACGGTGATTTTGTTTATAGAAGAACTGGAGTCTAATATGAGAATACGAGGTTTGATTACTAAATGGAGAATCCATTGTAGTTTTAATGCTATTAGAAAGGACGTTCATTGAAGATATTCAGAAAAGCACTCAAGCTTTAGACAGAAAATGCAAGCCCCGGTATAGGTACTTCGAAATTGTTCATTATGATAATTATAACGGATGTGAAAAGTTTTTCTCAAGAGACAGTTATTCCTGACCGTATAAGAAGTCATCAGTCTTTCCGCCTTGTATTACATTTTTCAGTCGCCTGTTGACTGAAAAATTTAATACATTAATACATTTGATACATTATCATGCAGAAACAAAACACCTTTATGCACCGTAGGTTGATATTTTCTTTTAACGTGTCTTAGAGGAAGTCGTTATAAATTGACGTAAATGAGATTTAGCTGCAATAGCTGCACTTTTTGAAAAGTTGGGGTAGATAATAATATACGTAGGAGATCCGAATAGGAGACGACATTCACCCATCTGTTTTTTTTATGATAAGTGTTTTATATCAAATTTAATATGGGAAGAAGTATATTTCACGGTGATTGCCTAAAAAATTTTGGTCGAGTCCATGACTAATAATTATTAAAAATACAAGAATATGTATTTTGTTAATGATTCTTGTCCTTAGTTCAAGAACCACCAACCATATAAGAATATGTATTTTTTCATTTTTCACCCACTTGTTTAGTGAAAAGATCAGATACCAAATGAAAGTATGGATTCTACAGAATATGCAAACGATAGGTTGCCTAGTATTTTTTGGCCATAACCATACTGCTCCACAAAGGTTAGTATTAGATATTAGTGAAATATTGATAAATACTGATGGTTATGGTAATGGTGAAGATGTGGGAGGGGCAAAGCCCGGTGAGTAGGCCTAGTGGCCCTTTTCGCCATCCCCGCTTGGCCAACCCAACTACTCAAACCGGCCCGTTATTGTCGTGAATAGGAGCAGATCATCCAAGCTCAGGTACCCCAACTCTTCCCCGGGGATGGTGACTGCTCATGGGACCCTCCTTCTCAAGCGACCCCACCTGTCGCAAACTCCCAGCAGGTGGTAGTTTCCTCCGCCCTTCTGCAGTGGGGGAATAGGGGTGACTCGCTTATTCCTGACAAATGCAGGTGTCAGTTGACCCTGCAATGATCTGTCAGAATGCCAACGATGATGATCAGCCCTCCTGCTCTTGTTCAGCAATTGGGCCTTCCTTGGCCTGTGAGGGTTTGGTATCGTTTCTTTTGCATGCCTGTATAATGAGTTACTGTTCCAGTTCTTGACTGTCCTCTCCCACGCCCATTCGTTGAAAGTACATGAGATCAGTTGTTTACCAAGGCCTAGAAATGGTTCCGGTCCTTACAGTCGCGTGACAGATCCTCGTTTGGCCAGTCTGTCAGCTTGATCATTGCCGGTGATCCCCGCATGCCCCGGAACCCATACTAGATTGACCCTCTTGTTTTTCCCTACACTCTTGGACCAGCGGGCAGCTTACCCTTGGTTTGGTGATTGCTTTAAGTGCTGCTTGACTGTCGGAGTAGATAACAGTATTCTCCATTTCTCTTTTCACATCATGTCTGGAGGCAACCTCTAGGATAGCGAATATTTCCTCCAGGAAGACTGTTGCTAGTCTTCCAAAGAAAAAAGCTTCGCCAGTGTTCCTGTCAGCTCCGAACACTCCAGCTCCAGTCGAACCCGAAAGTTCAGCCTTGGAGCCATCTATAAACCAGAATTGAGTGATGACAGGCGCCTCCATCGGTTTGGTCAGCAACTCTTCCCTCGTTGATAAGTGCACCTCAAAGCTTCTTCGGAGTCTGAATAAACGACCATCCGTGGGTGTCAACCCGGCCGATAGAAGCGGTAACTCGCACCGCACCAGTGATGATATTCCATTCCCATGTTCCTCCATGTCTTCTGGGCAACCATCCTACTATACGAGGTCATCGCTTTCCTCTTCAACCAGAGTCCTAGCTTTGAGAGCCCGGGAAGGATGTTCAGTGCTGCTCCAGGAGTTGTCCTCATTGCATCTGTTGTACTCAAATAAGCCATCTTTTGCAGTCGGTCTAGCTTGAGTACATGAGTGTTCTTATCGGCCACCAGACCACGGATCCGTATGAGATCATCGGCATGATGACAGCCTGGTAGAGCCAATGCATGACCTGGGCTTTTAGGCCCCACTGTCTTCCGACCACTCGACGCAGTAGCCACAGTGTGGCTGTTCTCTTTTTTCATTGTCCTTTCAACGTAGGGTTTCCACGTTAGCCTGCTGTACAATACTACCTCGAGGTGCTTGACTTCCTGTCTGAGTGACAGGGTGGTCTCGTACATCGTGGCGCCGGGTGGCTTAAATTCTCAGATATTCCTTGTGTTGGTGAAGAGAATGAGCTCTGTTTAGGGGGGGTTTACTGACAGCCCCATCCCTCTACACCATGTTTCTACCATTTCACAGGCTAGCTTCATCCGCTCACACACGATACCTAGGTGTTTGTCCCTCACTAGCACCAGTCCATCGTCCGCGTACGCCTGAGTGTAAAATCCATCTGCATCCAACCTTTTGAGGAGGCTGTCCATTATCAGACTCACTAGTCTGGGGGACAGGCAGCTGATGCCTTGGAGGCAGCCTCCTTGGACTTCTGCCTTCACCTTGCAGCCTCCTAAGGACGCTTTCAGATAAATACTTATAAAAAACATCGTTTGCCTCCGCTGGATACAAAGTAAGTTCCATTGATTGAAACAATGAGAAGATGATATACCAATATAAGATGAAAGGGGACTCGTCGCAAGAGACGTCTCGCGACGAGTTCCCGCATGCGTCATTGATAACAGTGGACAATGAACCATATTTATTGGGTCTGTCTTTTTCACAGATAAAGACTAGGTTCTCAGATATATTGAAAGAGTAAGAGTATTACATTACATAGGTTAATCGAAAATCCGTTTCTGTCCATTCATGTTATTTTTTGATAAAAATCATGCAGTTACCATATCTTTGACAAATTAACTCCTGTGGAGCAGTTTATTGGGTTGCCAGGTATAAAGAGGTAAGTCGATAGAAGTAATTTGCAGTCATCTGCTCATTCAATAAATCATATATAAAATTAAAGACAATCCCATCACGAACGCAATGGTGTAAGGTTGCCTGAGAAAAATCGGTTTTGGGTTACAGTTGCCGGGCTTTGAAGAGTGACAGTTTCAATTTGGTGAATATGAGCACCCTCGCGCATGAAATTGAAAAGAAGAGCATGATTTGAAGCGCCTGCATCAGACTTTAAATCAAAATAAATTTACACGACAACTTATACAGGGTGCGCCACGGTAAGTGGCCTATTGGAATATCTCTGGAAATAAATATACAGGGTATCCCTGAAATTGCTCTTCTCAATTAGCTGCTAAGACATTATTTTATTATTGATTTATTCTTTTCTAGCATAAGCACTTATCCCAGCAAATTTTTTCAAGAGAGAAATAGACATTCCCACTATATCAGAAAGTCAATTGCGTGAAAAAATCAGTAACGTCATATGCAGCTATACCTATCTTCTGATTTTTTATGGAATTGACTTCCTGATAATTCAGACGTTTTTATCCAATATCCAATAACGCAGTGTGGCTTTTCCCCTCTTGAAAAAAAAATGTTGCGATATGGATAAGCTAGAAAAAAATGATTCGATAATAAAATATCTGTGTACCTAATTGAAAATATTTTTTTTTCTGGCACAACCACTTATCCCAGCGAAATTTCTCAAAAGAGAGAAAACTCCCCTAGACATTGAGCTATGAGATAAAAACATCTGCATTATCAAAAAGTCAATTCCAAAAAAAAACGAAAGAAATAACTTTTATGTGACATCGTCTCATAACACTTCCGGGTAATTACAACCGGTCGCTATAGAATCAAAAAACGTAGCTTGATGGTACAAGACTAGGTACCAAAAATTATCAAAATCGACTGACGTTTTTGAAAAATGTACGGAAAACCATTTTTTTTTAAATCTTTGACGCCCTCTGTAGACTTAACGAAGCAATTTTTTATATACAGGTAAGTTTGCCTAGACCGCCTTATTTTTGGTTAAGGAACTTGTGGTTAAGCGTTGTACAGTCATTCCAGAAACACCCTGAATATCTTCGTAATAATCATGAATTGTGACAAAAAATTGTCATGCAGCCTATCGTTTGCATATTCTGTAGGCACCATACTTTCATTTGGTATATGATTTTTTCAATAAACAAGCGGGTGAAGTAATAAAAAAAAACATTTTTGTACTGTTAATTGATCATAGACCGGACCAGAATTTTTAAGGCAACCACCTCACGATTCACTGTCTGATATATCAAACTTGATGTAAAATACTTTTCATCAAATAAACAGATGTGCGACGGTCATCTCCTATTCGGATCTTAGACTGAACGTCATGTAGCAGCATTTCAGTTTCTGACTCACTTCAAGAATGACTTTCAACTTTACAAGAGAAAGAAACAACTTTTGCGTTGATGGATATCGAGATGTAGAGGTACAGCTGATTGTACCCGACAACCAGTATGCGTGATACATACCTTATACCTCTGCTGCTGTGGTGAATCTGTTTTAATGTTTTGATGGTATATCTGGTCACGTGCAGGCATTGAACTCCATAAGTTCAGTGCTTGCAGGTGAATTGTCACAGCAACAATTTTTATCATCATTAAAATGATCGTTGTGTTCGCTAAGATCCCAGCAATATTAGAACCACCAGAAATTTGCAGAAGCGTAGGAAGGAGCAAATGAATTCTCTTTTATTCCTTTGATACAGCAATATTTTTGTAATTTTTGCGATGAACATTTCGGACTGGGTGCATAAAAATTTTTTTTCTCAAAGAAATATAAGCCAACATTCAGGTTGTTGGGTTGAGTTGAATAGGATACCGCGCTTAAGCATCAAGATTTGTTGACTTTTAGCACCCAGCGCAGCGTAGGCTATGATGAGGACTACAGAGTCACTGTAATGAGAACGCGTGCCAGACATAAACAGTTTTTCTCTAAAAAAAGGGGTATTGTGAAACTGATGTAGGTACTGCATACAGACTTTCATTTCAACTGTTGCAAATCATCTAAAAAGGTGGTTTTTAGCTTTTGATGTGTGGACGTGAACTCAAGAGACCCGCATTCTTTCCATTATACAAGGTGTCACATAACTTACGGCTCTAAAAGGTCCCCCCCTCCTTTTTTTTTAATGTGTGCACCAAAAATTTTGAAACTTGGCATACTTTAATCGCTGTCGAAATACTACTTTTTGATGTTACTGACGTACTATTAGTATTCAAGATGGCGACTGGGCGCCATTTTGAAACGTTTTTTTAATTGGAAAGGGGAGTCGTGTGACACATCATTCGAAAGGTCTTATTGAGTAGATTATTGTGTGAAAATTTCCTAGGATTGGACGCATCAGTGCGGATATGACAGCCTGCCAAACTTTTAGTTCTTGAAAATGTTGTTTACATTAAGTTTCAATTTTTTAACGAGCTGACACATCAGATTCCGGAAAAATGATGTAGAACCTGAGCAAAACAGTACAGGTTAACAAATAGGAATGCTGATACAAAGCGGATAGAGAATTTCAAGATAATAAAAAAAAATTGGAAAGCATTTATTAGCATTATAATACTAAAATCTAAATTAAGATGGAGATACAGTTTACACACTACCTCGCCACAGCACTAAAGTTTAACCAAATGTGAAAATCTTGAAACGATATGAGCCACTTGTTTGATTATTGTGTTGATTAGGAAGTGTAACAAAAATGCCCAATTCGCGTCCCCTCGCAAAAAAAATTGAAGCAATTTTTATTTATGGCGGAAATCGTAATTTCCATGAAACGGAAAGAATCTTTAATGAGCGCTTCCCGGACCGTCCGATATGCAGGAAATATCTTCGCGAATTAGTGCGGAAATTTATCGAGACTGGTAGTGTTCAGAGCTTGAAGAATCAAGGGCGACCATCTATTTCGGAAGATAAACAAATTGCATCATTGGTGAGATGGTGGTAAATCCCGAACAGTCGACTTCTCAGGTTGCAGACATCTGTGATACTTCGTCTGCCTCTGTAAAACGATTGCTGAAAAAACAGAAATTTTATCCTTATCAATTTCAAATGGTGCACCAGTTGACTGAAGATGATCCTGACAGACGTGTGGAATTTTGCGAAATTATGACCGATAGAATAGGCCGAGAACCGAGATACGTTAAAAATATTTGTTTTAGTGACGAGTGTACTTTCTTTTTAAATGGCCGTGTACATAGGCAGAATGTTCGATATTGGAGTGACGTAAATCCGCATGTTTTTAGGGAAACTCACACGCAATATCCCGAAAAGGTTAACGTATGGGCTGGCATATTGGGGAACCATATTGTTGGTCCTGTTTTCATTCATGAAAATTTGACAGGGGACCTGTATTTGAACTTGTTGGGAACTACAATAGAGCCTTTGATTGTACAAATACGTCAGCATAATCCCAACGAATTTGGCATGGCACCAATTTTTCAACAGGATGGTGCGCCTCCTCATTTAAGCAGAAATGTAAGGCAGTATTTGGACATAACTTACCCCAATCGTTGGATTGGTCGTCGGGGTCATACCGAATGGCCTGTCAGGTCGCCCGATTCAACACCATTGGACTTTCCTTCATGAGGATATTTAAAACAGAAAGTATATGCAACACAGCCAGACTCTCTTTAAGATTTACAGCAAAGAATAACTGCTTTTTGTCAAAATATTAATGTCGATACTTTCGAAAAAGTCCGTCAGGAGTTCTCAGACAGATTATTTAATTGTTTGGGGGTCAACGGAGGACATTTTCAACATTTTTTACAATAAAAATTGAAGTATGCTTTCTTTGTTCTTATTTCACGAATTTCTTTATCTTGTTAGTTTGACAGTCTGTCATATCCGCACGGATGCGTTCAATCCTATGAAATTTTCACACAATAATCTTCTCGATAAGACCATTTCTACCATGGATAAGACCTTTCGAATGATGTGTCACACGACCCCCCTTTCCATTTAAAAGATTGTTTCAAAATGGCACCCAGCCGCCATCTTGAATACTAAAAGTACGTCAGTAACATCAAAAAGTAGTTTTTCGACAGCAATTAAAGTATGCCAACTTTCAAAATTGTTGGTGCACACATTCAAAAAAAGGGGGGGAGACCTTTTAGAGGCGTACTGTATAAATGAGAATAAGAAGATTTTTATTATAAACGTGGTGGCAAATGCTAGTCGTTAAAAAGATAGGTACAGGGTTATTCATTATATTTTGACACCCATCTACAGCTCTTATTGCGAGTGATAGAAAAAAACTTTAAATACAAAAGTTTTGGTTTTTTTCACGTAGTATCTTCTGGTGATAGCGGAATCAACAAATCGAAATCATAACATAGAAAAAATTCATTAAGTCATATTTTTTTAAATGGAACACCCTGTATATTATTGACTAAAATGAAAGATCTCTTTAATCTGATTTCAAATATATATGGTTTGTAGGCATTTGGTTCAGTCACTTTGGAACTATTTGAGTTTATAATTTATTTTTCCACAATTAGAAATCATCATTCATTATAGTCTGTTACTCTGAATATAATCAAATTGCCTTGGAAACGTCGTAATCATGACAACGAAATTCTTGTGTTATGTGTTGAAAATTATTCGAAAAATAATTCAAATGGGTTATTCGGCGGAAGAAAAAAGTCAAATAATACGCTTATTTTATTCAAATAATAACAGCGTTTCAATAGTTAGAAATAGATATCATGGAATATACCCGGGCAGAAGGATCCCTACCATAAACACGATCAAGAACATAATTAAGCATTTTGAAGAGCGCAATAGCGTTGAACGAAAGAAGAGAAAAGTCGACAGAAATTTAGATGAAGAACTTGATATTTTACTTCATTTTCAAGGTAATAAGAATTTTACAAACTTGTTAGAACGCCTATTTAACATTTTTAGAGAATCCTGAATATTCGATACCTGATGTGCAAAAGTTATCTGGAAAGTCATATGGCAAGATTCAGCGAACGCTAAAACGATACAAATATCATCCCTATAGATTTCTACCTGTGCAAAATCTAAACGACGAGCATAAAAAGGCTTGAATATTGTGCTGAGATACTTGGAAGGTATCAAGAAGAAGGAGATTTTCTCAACAAAATAATATTCACCGATGAGGCGTCTTTCACAACGGCGGGGGTATTTAACCGGAAAAATAAGCATTGGTGGGGAACGGAAAATCCACACCAAATACAGGCAGTCAAGATACAGGGTCGAAAATCTATTAATGTGTGGTGTGGTATGTTGAATAATATGGTCATAGGACCCATTATATATGGAGGATCCCTTACTGGTGAGCGATATCTGAATTTTTTGGAGACAGAAATAGAACAACTATTAGAAAATATCCCAGTTCAACGATATAATAATTTAATATGGCATCAAGATGGCGCCCCAGTCCACAATGTTTTACAAGTGACAAATTATCTAAATAATAGATACGCGCTCTGGATTGGGAGACATGGAACCATCCGATGGCCAGCAAATAGCCCGGATCTTAACCCCTGTGATATATTCTTATGGGGATACCTGAAAAACAAGGTGTATTATAATAGACCCGAAAGTTTACAAGTAATAAGACAAAGACTCAATAACGCAGTATTAGAATTTAACAGAGAAAATCCAAACTTTATCACCTCTTCTATAAATAATAAATTATTACATAATATTCGCAAGTGCTTAGAAAACAACGGGGGTTATGTAGAAAACATGTAGCTTCGTTTTTAATGGAATGTTGATAGTTTATATGATTAAGTTAGTGTTGTGAATATTTGTTGTAGTTTAAAAAAATATATTTTTTAAATTCAAATAGTTTCAAAGTGACTGAACCAAATGCCTACAAACCATATATATTTGAAATCAGATTAAAGAGATCTTTCATTTTAGTCAATAATATACAGGGTGTTCCATTTAAAAAAATATGACTTAATGAATTTTTTCTATGTTATGATTTCGATTTGTTGATTCCGCTATCACCAGAAGATACTACGTGAAAAAAACCAAAACTTTTGTATTTAAAGTTTTTTTCTATCACTCGCAATAAGAGCTGTAGATGGGTGTCAAAATATAATGAATAACCCTGTACACGGTATGAGAGTTTTAATTTTAATATTGTTTTTTCCAGGTAGTATTTAACTAATCTTGATCATTTGATGAAATTTGATTTTTGGGGGTTTTTGATCATGTGAGATTCGAATTTGATCTCAGTATGGCTCTAACAGGTAGAGGGCGCTATCTGCACTTATTTTTATCATCACCAATAGCCGTAATTTTTTTAGACGTACCTGTATTATATTGTTAAATAGAAAAACACATTTCTTCCACATTTTTACACAGAAAAATATACTTGTTGAAAGTCGCTACGTGCAACCATTCTCGAGATATTTCGATTTGAAATAAAGAATTCATGTAATTTTGAGATTTTGGTCAAGCCGGGTTTTGCATTTTTATTGAGAAAAATAATAGGATGAGTTTTCCTGCTTTATAATAAGAAGAAAACTTCCCATAAACATGTGTCCGGAAATGCTTCGTTACAGAGCTACAGAGTGTTGAGGTTTGTATTTTCTCTTTACTTGCATTTGCATGAAAGTTGTTGGTTACATCACACACTATGTAGTTGAATTTTATCTTTTTACTGGAAATATGTGGCAACCATACAAAATATTAATGAAATACAGGTACGTCCAAGAAAATTACGGCTATTAATAATATTAAATATAACTGTAGGTAGCGCTCTCTATCAGTTAGAGCCATACTAAGATCAAATTCGAATTTCGCATGACAAAAAAAACCCAAATATCAATTTTCATCAAAAGAACAAAAATAAAATTGAAACTTCAACACTCTGTATCTTTATATTGGCTAGCATCTGCCGCCACATTTATTGGACAAATCTTCGTATTTCCATTTATATTATCATCACCTGCTGCTCTACGGCGGATAAGTTGTGGGACACCCTGTATTTTCCTGTATATAAATTTTGCTGACTGTCTTGGTTGCATGGTTTCAAATTTCCACGAAAATTACTTTTTCCAGCCAATATCAATATCCAGATGATAATTTCCTTGGATTTCAATTCGAAATATCTTATTTTGATCTGATTCCAGCTGGAACAAAACCTTTTATGAAAGTGATATTTTTTGTTCAATATAATCTTCCATCATACATCTTGTGCTGAACATTTTAGAACTAGGCTTCACATCACTGAAACAGGCTAGATTATCATCAATTCATCATCTATTATAGTTTTGGATATCACGAAATTCACAATCAACCAATCTCAAATGATCCATCCACTGTTTTTTGCGCAACGGCGTCTTTAACAAAAGCCCAAGGTGAAAATTAAAAAAAAAAAAATAGTTTTGACCAATTAATAACCTTCACCATTACGCTGATTTGAGAGCACTAAAGCACACAAAATGTTTGTACAAAACCGGTCTGGCTTCCGGTTCCGTGGAACTCATACTTGTAAATCTGCTATTGTTCATGTGTAGCCGATGATGATTTTAGCTGTAGATTAACGATGTCATTTGATATTTACTTTTAATTATACCGTAACTCAGGGAACTGTACTGCGAACATTATTATTTTCGCAGTAGGTATGTCAATTACTTATATAATTTAAGAAGGGAATAAGAGCGAAGTAATAATACAGTCACCGACTGAAGTATGAAAGAGCTTTATTTTAAATTCAGAGTTTTGATCTTTTGGAAAACGCAGAAAACACGTTGTTTCTTGTTTCTTGTTTTTGGATGCGGTTTTTTATATGGCAGATTCATGTATGTATATGGGGTGGACCAGAAATTTAAGTCACGACTATCAATTTTTACCCATGCTTATATCTAATCTCTAATCGTTTTCGAGAAAATGGTCGATAAAAATTCCATAATATTATTATTTAAAAAACCGGTTCACTTATGTTCTTATTATTGGTAAGATAATTTGATAAGATGTCTAATCAGCAACGTAAACATGTGGCAACAGTGGAAACTTATTTTTTTTTTTAACAATTTTGTGCGCTTTCTGATCATTCCTCTTTACCTTGGTAATCATTTTGACAGTGGTCAAAGTGATATTTGGAATCTAAATTCCTTGTGATGGTATTTTGAGTGCAGAGGATGGACACTAATTCTGCTGAAGTGTTTTGTAATGATGACTCATACACCTATTCTACTGATTATGGTGAGTGTTCTCACAGAGTTACCTCACTCAATTTAATATTGCAGGTATGAATTAATCAAGGGAAACCTTATCGTGTTCTCTATTCTACGGCCACTTCTGGCGGTTACGGTGGGAAATATCTTACCAGCGGTCTGAAGAGTTTGATTCTTGTGAACTATCAAAAATCAGGTTGAATTGATCTGCCGCCGCCCCTTTTTCCGAGCGATTGCGGTAAGGAATGTCTTACCCAGTAGTCTAAAGAGTTTGACGCTTGTCAAATGATCTGCTACAGGTACTTATTTCCTAAAGCGTAGTGGTATAAAATATAATCATACTTGTGGTATGGGAGTTTGGTTCTTGTGAATGAAGTGATCTCGAGTTATGAGTAGTTAAATATCATTTATAAGGCTATATCGATTTGACACGGCTGTTTTGTTATAGAATCATGATAACGTTGTAGAATGTTATAACGTGTGGGATTTAGGCATGTGGCTTGATACATTTAGCTTTGAGTTGATATTAACACTGATTAAAGAAGAAAGATATTTGTGCCATGTTAAATGGCTATCCTGCCACCTTGAGGATGCCCAAGAAGATGCCCTACCCTTTGATCAAATTTGGAGATCGCGTGTAGAATGCTACACTAGTGTTTATGTGGTATGTGGTGGTCAACCATTATTCCAATATAATATAATAGATTGTATTTATTCACTTGCATGGTATTTGGAGGTTGATTATCGCATTTATGCTCCCTGGCGTTAAGGTACTTTGTCGTACTAGTAGTATGAATTTTGCGATTGGTGTAGCTCTCTTATTTTTGATTCCAGTTTAACCAATATTAAAAATATCTTGAACTTGTCACATACCACAATGTATGTTAACAGCAGTAAGGAACCCAGCAATCATGTCATGACGGCAATGTAACTTTATAGTTATGGCATTGCCCGCAATTCTCATTGGCAATGTACAGGCACTTATCACCTGAGGAGTATCAATTTGGAACGCCGGCCGTCATTCGGCCGCAAGGCATTTGGCAATGATGGATAGTGATGGAAAATCACTGCTTGTGCATTATTTGCAAAATATTAACAACTGCAAATATGCATTGTTTGCCAAATGAAAAAAAGGTATTGGCACATGGACCTTATTAGCCTTATTTTTTCACTCCTTGACATTTGATGGTTATGTAGTGATTACCTTATACCTTAGCTAAAATGTCACTTAAGGTGACATTGAAATATCGGCCCTTATCCTGTTTTTTTTTTAATAAAAATGCAACTCATTGTCTTGACCATAATCTCAAAATCACATTTTTTATTCAAAATCCCAATATCTCGAGAATGGTTGCACGTAGCGACTTCTAACAGATATACATTTTTTGCGTGAAAATTATGAAAAAACCTGTTTTTTGACTTGAGAATATATTACAGGCAATTCCAAAACATTTACGGCTGTTAATAATAGGAAAAATAAGTGTAGGTAGCGCCCTCTAAAAGTTAGAGTCATAATAAGATCAAAATCGAATTTTTTATGACCAAAAACCCCCATACACCAATTTTCATCGAAAGATCGACATAACTGCAAATACTGTTTAGAAAAAACAGAAATAAAAATGTAACTTCAATACCCCGTAGCTCTGTATTGGAGTATTTCCGGACACATGTTTATAGGTAGGGAGTCTTCTTCTTATTTTCAAACGAGAAAACTTATCCTGAATTTTTTCGCAATATTATAATATGAATGGAACACCCTGTATATCAAACGGTTCAAAAGTTACAAGAGGGGTGGGCCCTTTCTGAGCCGCTCTGTAGAACATCTTTGTATTCATAACAAAGTTCTGTTTTTGTTTATAACATAGCAGAGTCAGTAGGTAGAAATATAAAAACTGTTTAATCCTTTTCTAACCAAGCATATTTCGTTGATTTGAAATGTAATTTTTGTGTCCAAGTCCAAGTGGAAACTATGTGTTGCCTTGAAAACATCATCAGCTGTTTTGTAGATTATTATCCATTTTGTATGTACAGGGCGATTCATTTTCAGCGACAGGGTGCCAGTTCTCGTAAACTATTCATCGTAGAGGCTTGCGGCAAAAAATTTTATTACTAAAACGGCCAAGAGAAGAACCCGGAAAATTATTTCAAGTTTCTGAAATGGTCGCTAGGGGGCGTAACAACCAACATCGAGTAGAAAAATAGGATTTTTATAGAGTTTTTTCCAATGAAAATTTATCGATGAGCTCATTTTCAGATTAACTGACTATTTACCTACACTTTTTGTCTAAAACATTTTTCTCTATCTATCATAGATATCGCAAGATGGCGTTAACTGAAATGGTAGCATATTTTTGAGTTTTTTCCAAAAAAATCAAATGTAATGGTATATCAATTTTCATATATTTTGAAAGGGGATACATTTTCCTATGAAAAAAACAAACAAAAAATGAAAAAAAACAAAAATAAATCATTGATTTTTTTGTTTTTTTTTTCAATCTTTTGATAGAAAAATGTATCCCCTTTTAAAATATATGAAAATGAATATACCATTACATTTGATTTTTTTGTAAAACACTCAAAAATATGCTACCATTTCAGTTAACGCCATCTAGCGGCGACGGCGAATGTCACAAATCAAATTGCAAATGAGCATTTTATGGCGCAGACTATTCTCTTTCATATGAGCCCAAGTTCGTTAAAATCGGTCAAGCAAAACGGGAGAAATCTCCGTTTGTTTAAAAAAACAATTGAACTTCCCCCACCACTTTATTATCATAGATAGAAAAAAACGTTTTAGACAAAAAGTGTAGGTAAATAGTCAGTAAATCTGAAAATAAGCTCATCGATATATTTTCATTGAAGAAAATTCTATAGAAATCCTATTTTTCTACTTGGTGTTGGTTGTTACGCCCCCTAGCGACCATTTCAGAAACTTGAAAATATTTTCCAGGTTTTTCTCTTGGCCGTTTTAGTGATAAAAATTTTTGCCGTAAGCCTCTACGATAAATGGTTTACGAGAACTGGCACCCTGTCGCTGAAAATGAATCACCCTGTACATGTATAAGTCAACTAGCAGTACCCGTCACGGCTTCGCCCACGAACGACGAAACACGTGTTTTATTAATTCCATCATAATGAAGTTTCAAGTCAATGTGACCAAAAATATTTTTTTTTTTAATTGATTTATGAATTTTCACACCCACACCACTTTAACCTCATCAATAGTTGAATTTTGGAAAACGACGAAACACGTATTTCATTGATTCCATTATGAAATTTCGAGTCGATGTGACCAAAAATAAATTTTTTTCATTGCTTATCATGATTCTTGACATCTCCACCTCTTTCTCCCTCTTGAGGGTTGAATTTTGGAAAACGACGAAACACGTGTTTTATCTTAGAACATAGAATCCACTAGAACTAGCGTACCTACACCCTAGATTCCGGTCGAATTGTTTGTCACTATGATAAACAAATTATTATTTACATCTCGTCCGTTGAATTCGTTCAACGTTCGTTCAACGTTGCCTTGTTGCAAATAAAAAGCACTCAGAGTTTTCACTTTTTATCAAAAGGGATTAACCAGGATATGTTTTAATTTTCCATTTGTTTCAATATCGTTGGTGTTATAGGACAGTTATAATTTACTGATTATTGATAAGTTTTGTTTACATAAATCAGCGGTTCGGCCTTCAAAAATATTGAATTTTGAACAAGCCGACAACAGTGTTCCGAGGGAGCTACAGGCTATGATTGGTTAAAATGACTATCAGTTGTGATTGGTTGATCTCAAATAGGCATTTGTGTCGTGTTGCCAGATGTATTTCGTTGCATGTTAGATGTTAGCAAAAATACATAATCTTTCATCAATTGACGATTTTTTCCACCCACTCCTTTGAGTCCGAATTAAACCCCCTATTAGGGGCTGAATTTCGCTAAATAGCGTAACACGTATTAAATTAAATACATTTAAGATTATTTATACAAAATTTCAAGATGATCCTACCAAAAATACATAATATTTTATCAATAATTAATGATTTTTCTCACCTCATCTCCTTTGAGCACAACTTTGACTCCCTTAGGGGTTGAATTTAAAAAAATAACGAAACATGTGTTTAATCAATTTCATTCAAGATTATTTATATGAAGTTTCAAGTTGATGTGACCAAAAGTACATAATTTTTTATCAATATATGATTTTTTCTACCTTACCCTTTTCACTACCTTAAGGATGAAATTTCGCAAAATCCTTTCTTAGCACACCTAGAAATATTTAGCAGAACATCTCTTCAAAATTTCATGGCTCTATCTATAATAGTTTTTGCTCGGCGTTGATGATGCAGTCAAGACGAGCTCTTTTATAAGTATAGATAAGCACATTTTGTTTGGTTTCAGTCATTGATCGACGTGCCAACCAAAAAGGAAATGAGCATCATACACAAATGGATTGTGAACAATTTCATGAACGAAACATTGATACCTACTTCTTGAAATCTTGGTCAATTACTGGCTGATCTGTTTCACAGTGTGCTTCTTTGTTATATTTTTGATTTCATTCACGACTTGATATCATGTGTATAAATATAATGCCAAACATCATTCTATGACAACCGTTGCGAAAGTATAATGGTTCAGAAAACCGCGATCATGTCACTTTCGGACCAATCACAAAATTTCTTTGAATGCTAAACCACGGAAACAATTCATTATACCACGATCTTGTCATTTTATAGACAAAATGACTCACAATAATACCATCGAAACAATATAAACAAACTCCTGTTGGCCTCTTAGCACAAAACTTTGATTAATACTATGGAAACATAAACTCAAAAGTGTCAGTGTCAAACGCGTCGTGAGCGTTTATGTATTTGTATTGAGACAAATTAAAATGTCATTGAAAATCTCAGATAAATAAATTATTCTTGAATAAAGTAGAGTAAACCACTCTCAAAAATGGCTATTAATCCCTTGGAATGTTACTCCCTCGTCGCTACGCGGCTCAGGTCGTGATTATCCTCTGGATCAATAGCTATCATTATTGACTCGTGATATAATCTACTATTTTAGGTGCATTCTTTGTGAATGAACATTCATTAATTATATACCCGACAATAGGGAACTTGCATCATTTTTTCCTGCTAAAAAAATTGCCAAATTATGACATCACATCATGCTCAGTACAAACCTTGAGCTTGAATAACTTTTGAAAAAATCATATTTCAACGAAATTTTTTGCGATTCTCTACAGTTTGCAATAAAAAAATATCGATCTGATTTTTCATGCAAGTTCCCTATTTGACCAGGTCGAAATCAAATAAAAAGGAGAAAGTAAAAGATAGAAGTGACAAGACATCATGAGAAGGAAATATTTTTTCCTTCAAACGTCGGTAAAACGGACATTGTTCGACTTAGTATCGGCCGCAAAGTTCCACTTTTCCTCCGGGGGAGAAAAAGTGACCACAGCCAACTATGACCACGAAACACGTTTTCACGAGGCTCTGTTTTAACATACCGCTTGAGCACAGCGTTTCAAATCATAAGATTATTATTATTAAATGTATGGCAAATCTAAAGCATATTCTGTTTTTGCATAAATTTTACGACATTTGAAAGAAAAATAGCATATTTTATTTGGAGGAAAAGTGTCTTTTCCTCCAAATTAAATAATTTATCATTGCCTTATTTGTAATTTATAATATTCTTTTTTCCTTTTCAAGCAAGGCTGAAAAGCCACTGATATCCAACAATGCCGTACTTTTTGCCCGGACATTGTTCGACTGAGTATTGGCCGCAAAGGTTCACTTTTCTTCCGCCGGAGGGGAGAGTAACCATGACAACGAAAACGTGAGACTGGCGCCGCCGCCCGAAGCTATATCCATGGCAAATTAAAAAACATTATGTTTTGCATAATTTTTCGACATTTGAAGAAAAAATAGCATAATAACTTTTCCTTCATATAAAATAATATACTATTCCGATCGATATTCATGAAAACGCAATTTTATTCAAATATGAACTTTTTTCCGGTTTACATGCCATCACGCGGCTATTCAATATTAACAAGCGTGTAGTACGCGATAAGTCTCAAGACATTCGGATTTTTTTTGCTGATGGTGGACTTAGCGATTCTGGACAATGTGAGATATGACGAGCTCAGTTTTTGGTCTGGATCTGTGTTGCATACCTTAGCAACACTTTGATTTTTGAACTGGGTCTCCAATCATCCGCCAATGAAGTACTCGGCTAATGAAAAGTCAGTTCGAATGTTGCACTCTCCAGGGATTTGTCTTACTTGATGAACATTGAGTGCACGTAGACGCGCCACATCTACCGTGAAAGATTTTATAGAATCATGTGCACACTCCACAACCCAAGTCCTCTCACTACAAATGTTCATAAGCAAATGGAAAAACCATCGGTTTAAAATCAGATGCTTCTGTTGATGAACACCAAATAAATGAGAAACTTTTCTTTGAAGCAAGGCCACGTTTTGTCTAAACATGCGAAAAGCTCTTTCTCAATTAGGGCATATTTTACTGGGTTTCTATGAAAACTTTGATCACATGGAGGACTATTTTGTAGAAGCTCTACTTTATCTTGAGATACATCCTGTTGAAAAAATGATTCATTTTCTGTTATTGATTCCAATGTATCCATCAATATTTATTCATTTATACAGGGTGACCCACATTTGAGATATGACGTCATCAACTATTTTTTTGAATGGCAAGCGTGATTTTTGTATCACTATTCTTATTTTTTCATCGTATGAAAAAATCTCGTACAGCAAAAAGAGCGCAATGTAAAATACTAATCGATATGTCCGAGCATATTCTCGAAAGAAGAAACTTTTTCTTCTCAGGTGCTGAATTCATTTCAGGTGGGAGACTCAGCCTGTATATTCGGTATCATTCGATAAAAATTATTGAAATGATGACGAAATCCTATTCCTCAAAAATCAAGCCACATTCTAAAAACCTCACCAATAACTTTTTAACCAGACTCTCCTGTAGACAATTTAATGCTTATGAATATTCAGATTACCCTATGCAAGCTATAACGCGAGTTTGTAAACTTACGTAGACTCTCGTGATGGCTTAATGCTATCGAAATGGAATCGTTTTTGAATCTGTAATATGTCCTGGATTTTGCTAAAGTGGAAAAAGTGTCCAAACGGAACGAGCTTTTCTGGCCCTCGCGACGAAGACCATAAAGTTAACTGAGAATTAGAACGAGAACCTTTTGAATCACTGAGGATTGTGTGACTGGAAGTCACTGTGAGGTTTTTATTGTTAGTTATGGACATTGATAGCCCAGACCTTTCAGAATTATCAGAGTATGATGATTTAACTTCGCCTAGTTTATTATAATGGAAAGAAGACAGCAATCTGTCTTCATATGTAGATTGAATTGAATCTACAACTCTGTAATCAAAAACTTCAAAATTAAAAAACTAAAACCATCATAAAACAGCTGTAAATTCAAAAGTTGTCAGACAAGCGCGTGCGTCCGATTTATTTTCAGGCACATCCAGCTGGATTCGTCAGTTGACGCTCGACACTCTGCATTCAAAGGACTGCGATCCAGAATCCCGAATGCCCGCGAAGTAAAACTTCGACCAGCTGAAGTTGGATAAGTTTTGAATTTTTCTAGGATCAAATCCGGACTATGTAGCTGTGTGACTATTGAAAGACGCAAAGTGAAACAATTTTTGATTGAATAAAAGTGAACATGAATAGTGTTTTAGTGTTGGCCTTTGTTGCTTTTGTAGCTTTTTGCGGTGGACTTTCAACTCCGGCTTGTGTTTGCGATAGAAGGGAATGTGAGATCGTTAATGAGGTGGATTGTCCTGGTCTAGGAGTCGTCGTCTGGGATCCTTGCAAGTGAGTTTTTGGGGGTGATAGTTACGTAATTTTTTATTTAAAATTTTCGATAACGGACCTTGCAAAAATGGTTTGCACATCAAACGTTTTAAAGATGGTCTTGGGTCTGTTTTTTTCCAGCTCCGCAGTGGCAATTCCAATACAGTAACTCCAAAGATACTCCAACATCAAATGGTTTTCTTCTATTTTATACAGGGTGTCCAAAATTTGATTCCGAATGTGACAACTTTCAAAGCAGTTTTTCTCAAGATTTTCAAATGGTACACCCCGTATATTATTTTACCGTTCAATGCAGATTGTAGGTAGAGGGACTTTTTGTATTTATAAATTCATTCAAATTCTCAACCGTTCGAAAGATATTCACCAGAAACCGAGCCAGAAACCATAATTATGCCCATCCATCAGTAAAAAAAACATTTTTTAGGTTGCTATGAAAAACCCTTTGTTTATCTAATACTTTAGTTTTGACATTAGTTGTGAAAAGATATTGGCGAATGATTTGCTGAGAAAATGAATTTTCCAAAATAAAAGCTTATTGATATGATTTGTGTATTGGGGAAAAAAATTCAAATGAGATATTACATGTTTAAACTAATTATTTCAATCAAATGTAGTTTTCTACATTTTTACTTACGAAATATATTTGAACATTCAACGCAACTGATTGAGATAAGTTTTTACTAATATCTTGAAGTATCCATCCATCTAGTCACATAACATTGCATGTCTTTCACGTGATGGTCTTTTTGAGATATTCGTATTTTTATCCAAGAAACATGCTATAACATTACGGTAAATGTAGATTCCCCCAAGGAATTAGAGTCTAGTCGTGAGTCCATTCACTAGATTAATTAAAGCGATCAAGTATTATTATGCTCTATCCTATTTTTATGGAATGTGGACTGGTTGCGTGTGTGAAATGATTATCAATTGATTTGCCTTCTCGACAAATTTATCTGATTGATTTTTCATTGGTATAATTACTTTATAAATTCAACCCTTTTCCATTCAGTGTGTTTTGAAATGGAAAGTGCCAATTTTATTATTTCCAATCCAATTTCTTCGATAGCAAGAATAATGCAAAAAAGTTCTGACAAGGGCCTTTTTAATATAAACGACACTTTGCAGTTTCGAAATTTCCATTTATCATGGGAACGTTTATACAAACAAGCTTGTAAAAGGGAATATATGCCCTGAGAAAACAATCATCTACATATTTATTGAACCTTTATCACAATCTCTATACGGGGTGACAATTTGAAAGCTGTGGTTGAGCATTTTATATGGAGACAAAAAGAATGAAAAACCGCTGAGAACAATCTATTCAATGTTGTGAGAAAACATTTTTTCAACCATATTCTGACCCTATCTCACGAATATCCCAAATTCGCATCAATAGATTTAATCGATTCAAAATGGAACCATGTAACCATGCGAAAAGATGTCTATCATACTTCATGAAATTATGACATTTTTCTCCTTTTCCAAATTCGTTAAACAGATTTCCAACTGTCTGCACCTCCAATATATTTTTATACACACAGAAATTCTACTTGGGAACAAATCGCCAAATTTGACTCAGAATAATAATCTGAGCAGAGGTGTATATTATAGAACGTCGTCTAAAGAAATCATAAATGAGACAATATAGTTTTCTCTATCAGTTACGTTTGAGCGTTGTAATATAGAATTGGGTCAATGGTTTTCACGTCTTAAGGTTGTTTTATACAGTCTCCAGTGGTGCCAAGAACAACGACCAACGCCTAGAATTTCAAATATATATTATCTGTCGCTGTAACACTAAACAACTTGAACAAACTGTGCGTCAATTCAATTTGCCTATCATTTCAGCCAAGCTCATATGCTAAAAGTTTGGACGTTAAGTCCTCCAGAAAACTTTCTAAGACGCCAACTTCTTATAGGCTCTTGTCTAGTCTTGTTGCTTTTTATAGAGGAGTGAGAAATGGGATTAAGTTGGATAGGAGTTTTTTACATGAACATATTTATGCTGGTACCTATAATGTAAGAAGACTAACAAAGATATATTATTGATGGAGGGTGATTTATACGGAAAAAAAACTCTAGGTGATTTTTAAATGTAAAAGTTGTGAAGAAGTTTGTGGTGTTTGGGAAAAATCTATTAATAGATAGCCTTGGATTTCTATGTAGAATAGACTTGAGGCGAATCATACACGGTGCCACAAAGTCTAATGAAAAAAATGTCATTTGAAAATTTAAAAAAATTCCGAAGATATTCAAAAAAAACCCAATTTTTGCAAATACATTGTTACTATTTCCTGAGTTGGTTTGAAAAGATATTTTTAAATGAATTTCTTAATGTCATCGCCACATTTTCTCCTCTACAATATGGCGATATCAAATCAAAAATCAAATTGTTTTTTTTTTTAAATGCGTCTGACGTTCATGTTTTCCATGAGCGTTAGAGAAAAAAATGCGAAGAGGGAGCCTTCACTCTTCACTCAGTTCAGGAATAGCACAGATTGGTTTGCTGGTTTTTTCTTTTTGATGCAGATAGATCACATAGGTCAGCATTCTACACTCAAATCTCCAATTGTGGTATATCAACGCTCTCCAGAACAAGAGCTTCTGGGAATAGGAACTTCACAACAAGCCAAAATAATCTTTCATAACCTCAAGCAGGAATAACCAGTTTTCATGATTATTCACAATAGCCAGAGCTATGCCATAAGCTGACAACAGTAAACAAGGAGCGTAATAAATCCAAAAGGTTAGCAGTTCTCTCTTCTCTCGTGGGAATTGCCATTTGCTTGGCCGTATTGAATAAGCGTGGTGAGCAGAAAAGTTCGAAAATGCTTTTCGGACGGGATTGTAAATGTTATTTTAGGTCATTTCGAGAAAGGGCTGCAATCAATGTCAGCTTTTTATGTAGTTACTACGGCTAATTGAGATTTTCTAATTGACTGGATTCAACAGATTTATCATGAGAACTTTGAATTGTGTTTATTTACCACTGGACCGTTGGATAATGAGTATATCCAGATAGCTTTAGTCAGGGGCGGCTCCTCCATTAGGTGATCTGGTCAATGACCTCACGAAAATATTTCAGAAAATAAATAGTTTTACATTTTCAATTTTTTTACTCGTGAATAATCAATGCAATTTCAAAATATTATACGGTGTTAATATTTCGGCGGCCCCTCGTAATAGTCGTCACTAAACGCTTGGGCACAGTCAAAATTCAGAAGCACGCTTGGTCTGCTAGACAGAATGGTCCTTATGGCGATAAAGCCTGGCGAAAATACCCGTAGAATACACAGCTATCGAGCGCCTGAACTAGCTAAAGAATTAAACCACGTTCTGGGTCATCAGTCACGGCTGAAATTTGATACATATTGGCGTCATCGATCCTAGCCGTTGATCTTTCGCCGTTACGGCAAAACATATTGGCTATAACAATATATTTTTGTTTCCTGAGATTAGTTTGACGACGCTGGATCTGGTCTATCGGGTCCATGTCGATAGTCGATAGTAAAAATAAGTGAAGTTGGGTAAGTTCGTTCAAGTTGGCTCAGGGGAATAGAAGAAAATTTCCTCATAAGTCACTGCCAGGAATTAAACAAAAACATTTAATCAAGTAACTGCCGTTAATTAAAAACTCTTTTTTCCTCAAGAGACATCCAGAAATTGAAAACAACTCCCCTTGTCTGGAATTGAAAACACATTTTTTTTTTTTAATAACTTTCTCTAGAGCACCCGTCGGAAATTGAAAACAAATTTTGCCTTAAGTTACCTCCCCTGAAGTAACTGCCGGGAATTGAACACAGATGTCACATTAATTAGCTTCCCTTCAAGTAACTGCGTGAAATTGAGAACCAATTTCTCTTTACGTTACTTCCCCTCAAGTAACTGGTGGGGATTGCAAACAAATTTCTCTTTAAGCAGTTTTCCCTTGAGTAACTGCCAGGAATTGAAAACAAATTTCCCCTGCATCCCTGAAGAAACTGCCGGGAATTGGAAACAGAAATCTCCTCAAGTAATCTGCCCTTGGGTAACCGTCGGAAACAAAAAAAAAATGCCCTCAAGTAACGTGCCTTCAAGCAACTGCCTGGAATTCAAGACAAATTCCTCTTCAAGTAACTTCCCCTGAAGTAACTGCCATGAATTGAGAACAAAAATCCCTCAGGTAACCTTCCCTCGAGTAACTGCGGGGAATTGAAAACAAACTTTCTCTTAAGTAACTTCCATCAAGCAACTGCCTGGAATTGAGAACAAATTTCTATTTAAGTAACTTTCCCTGAAGTAGGTACCGGAAATTGAAAACAGATTTTCCCTTAAGTAACCTTCCCTTGAGTAAGTCCGGGAATTAAAAAAAATCTTTTCAAGTAACTGCCGGGAAATGAAAACAAAATTCTCTTCAAGTAACTTTTCCTGAAGCCTAAAGCATCTGCCTGGTATTGATAACAAATTTTCTCTCAAAAAACTGCCGGGAATCGAGAACAAATTTCTTCTTACGTAGTTTACGAGAATTGAAAAGAGATTTTTCCAAAAAAAAAATCCACGCAACTTCGATTCAAGTTGTGAACTATGCCAGCTAGCTTTTCGTCGACGTTTCTCCGATGGCAAACCTTTTGGTTTCCTGGGAAAGTATGGTTGCAAGGCAAGGAATTGTTGGGAGGGCACCACTAGGAGTGCGCATGCGTCTCAATTTGAATCAACACGGGAAACTTAATTCAATGCATGTCAGTTCTCATTTATTGGAGTCTGGTTGATTCCGATAACGGATGTGACTCGAGCATGATAACTTGGTGAATTTTGACATTCTAGAGGCCTCTCAAAACAGGATTTACATTTTTTACATTTATACCATATTGTTTTTGAGATTTTTGTAATGAACTGGTGAGTTGAATTTATGTTATAGAAAGAAATGGACCTGGAATACGAGATGGTTTGGAGCTAGATCTGGATGGTCAGATATTAACGTCTATTTTTAGGTATGTCTACTGTCAAATATTTGACCTCTCAAGCCGCTTGAGTGTTCAAAGCACAATAGGAAATCAAAATATTATTCTTGCAAGCATTGCTATTCCTTCTTTTGCTTGTTGCCATCTTCTTTTGAATTATATTACGCGGTCACATTTCGGATTCAAAAATTCATTTTTTATTTTGAACTTCAGTATCCAATTTGAATAGAGCACTTTTTAAAGTGCAATAAATGTAGAATGCCCCCATTCTCGTTTCATCAACATTACCTACATCAAAGGTGTTACGTTACGATGATTAACACCAAGGCTTTTACGGCAAAATATTTCTATTCGAGGCCTTTAAGAACAAATGTTGAGAGTCATAGACTTTCAATCAAGATAGAAGAGACTGAAGAGAGAGGTGTGTGATATGACGTTTCATCTTCTAAAAATCATCATCAAAAGAAGAATATTGATATGATTTATCCTTTGCTTGTCTCTTTATCAAGGCTGTTCTTGTTGAAGGACATCCTTGTCTTTACATCTTCACAATTTGAACACTCTTCATTTTTCTGGTGTTCACATAGTCATAGTATAATAAACAACAAGTAGCGACAGCTCCATATACCTAAAAGTGGTCAAATTTCGTTCTGTCTCAATGACAGAAATTCGCCCCATTTATACACTGCTTACATTATGAAATGTGAAATAAAACTATAACGTAGCAGATTCCATGATGACAATGATACTGATACATAGGTGAATCACCTATCAAGTTATAGAATACGATTACCACAATGAAGTATGTCTAAAGATCTATGCGAAGTTTAAAATTCTTGATTTAGAAAACAATTTTGCATTTCAAAACGTTAGCATGGTATAAAGGGGGCGAATTTCTGTCATTGAGACTAAAAGGGGTTGACGTGAGCTGTCGCTACTTGTTGTTTATTATACTATGACATAGTATTGTACCTTGAATGTCAGATTGATGTTGATAAGAATAATAATTTAACAAATGATCCTGTCATTTAATATCTCTATATTCGTATGGTTAGCTGATTAGCCGCTGATTGGAGAAAAAGGCCGGGTAATAGTAAAGCAAAAGACGTGATTCTACGTCATTACTGTCAAAAAACTGGTCACATGATTAGATTTTGCAGAAAGTGGAAAGCCGATGGAAGGCCTAGATTGGAAAAAGGAGAAAACTCGAGAGAGACGGAGAAGAAACCTACAGAAATTAAGAAAGACTCAAATATGCTGCTTGTTACAGCCACCACAAATGTTTTCACAACGAAAGATGTGTTTATGGTGAAGCCCACATACAGAAGTACAAGAGAAATGGCTCAGATACCTGGTGAGCGTATTCATACCGATGTTTGTGGACTTTTCAACCCTTCGAACCAAGGTTTTTCTTACTATGTCTTATTCAAAGATGACCATTGTGAGTATAGTTTTATCTACTTCTTAAAGCAGAAATCTTAAGTTGTAGAAAAACTAGAAATAGTTTTATCTAAAATTGAAAATATAGGATATACAGTGAAAGAACTTTGATCTGACAATGGTGGAGAGTTTGATAATCACAGGGTCAGAAAACTTTCAAGTAAGCATGGTATAACACAAAGACTTATTATGCCTAGTACTCCGCAGCAAAATGGACGCTCAGAAAGAGAAAACAGAACTGTCGTGAAAATTGCGAGATCACTAATGCATGCCAGAGGAGATATTTTTCCTCGAAACTTTTGGTCAGGAATGTGCAATACTGCTACGTACATTTTAAAAACGACTGGTACATCTGGAATCGATAACAAGTCTCCTTATGAGGTTTGGTTCAAGAAGAAACCAAAAATCAAGCACCTGAAAGTGATTGGAAACACTTGTTGTACCCACATTCAAAAGAAAAAACGTAAGAAGATGGACAAGAAAGCACTTAAGGGTTTTCTGATTGGTTATGAAAATGATGATGGTTACGGAGTATGGCGTACTGAAACGAGCAAGCTCATAAGATCCAGACATATTATTTTTGACGAATGCAAGCCTTTGGATGTTATTTAAAAACTCCCAAAAACTCCATATCACCAATGGTTAAAATACCTGTACGATTTGAAAGGAAAAATAACACTAGAGATGAAGTTTTTGTTGACTCGTCAAATAATGAAGAAGAAGCAACTGGATCAAATGAAGAGCATGAATCAATACAAAAATTCCTGAAAAAGAAATACAAGAGGATAGTTTTGAAAAAGCTTTTTAGTCTGATGATACAATTGCAGTAGAAAGAAATTTGCGAAATAGAGCAGCACTAAAGGTGCGACAGAAATTTGAAGATTTTGTTATGACAGTGGCTGCTGGAATAATTGAGCCGAGAGAACCACTTAGCTATGAGGAAGCAAGTACCTGCCATGAACAAGGAAACTGGCATGTTGCTATGCAGCAAGAGATACAGTCATTGAAAGAAAATAAGACATGGGAGAAGAAAAAGTTACCTCCCGGTAAGAAGGCCATTCCATGTAAATGGGTGTATAAGCTCAAGACAAATCCGGATGGCACGATTGAAAAGTTCAAAGCAAGGTTGGTCAAAAGGGTAATCCCAGAGAAAAGGAGTAGACTACGACCAAACATAGAAGTTTGTAAGGACTCAAGCAGGCACCAAGATGTTGGAATAAGCGTTTTAGTGATTGGATTAAATCATTTGGGCTCAAGAGAAGCAACGCAGATCTCTGCCTGTTTGTCAAAAAGAAGGTGAAGACATGCTACTGTTAGCTCTATACGTAGAAAACATGAAAACCTCTTCCTGTCAAAATTAGAAGAAGAATTTAAGATAGTTGTGAAGCCTGCTTTCTATTATCCTTGGACTTGAAATTGGAAAAGATGAAGATAAGTCTGTAACAGTTAAACAATCTGCATACAACATAGTTCTTGAACGCTTTGGTATGCGGTAATGTAACCCGGTTTCTACCCCTATAGTGAAAGAGAGTATGCAATTGGGGAAGAAAGTAGGAGAAGAATTGAACTCCTGTTTTCCCTACCAAGAAGCAGTAGGTGCTCTTATGTATCTGATGACTGGAACCCGTCCCGATATTGCCTATGCCGTCAGTGTCGTATCCAGAAAATTAGATGACCCAACTGATCTCGACGTTGCTAAGGTAAAAAGAATGTTTCGTTATCTTGAAGGATCAATGGAGTTTGGTCTTATCTACAAAGCAGATATGGAATACCAGTTGAAATCCCACAGTGACGCTGATCATGCAGGTGATGAAATAACTGGTCGCTCTACATTTGGCGTTGTATGCATGTTTGCTGGAAGCGCAGTGTCTTGGTTCAGTCAACGTCAAACTCCAAGCGATATCAACTTCAGCAGCAGGAATAGTAGCTGCAAGTGAGGCTGCACAAGAAATTGTTTGGTTAAACCGACTATTGGAAGAAATATTAGTTTCTATGAAACCATGTTTGTATGTAGACAACGAAGCTGCCATAAGATTGTCTCAAAACCCACAATTTCATCGTCGAACCTGACATATTTATGTTAGACATTTTTAAGTCAGAGAATTGGTCCTGGAAGATTCCATTTGTGTGAAGCAAGTATCCTCCGAAAATCAACACGCTGATGTTATGACGAAACCCCTTTTTCGACCTTTATCACAGAAGTTACGAGAAGCTATGGGTTTGATTGAATTGTTCAATGAGGAAAGGTGTTGAAAGACATCCCTGTCTTTAGTTCTTCACAATTTGGACACTCTTTATTTTACTGGTGTTCACCAGGATACTAGAACACAAAAGATATGATCGATTACTGAACGAAATTAGAACAAAGCCGCGTATGTCGTCACTGCGAGCCAAAAGTGAGGATACATGTAAAACTTCAATACCGTAACAAGTAACCATTTGCTTATTGAAATTTGAACTGGCTCAAGCATGACGTTCCCACGTGACATTGATTGTAAAAGTTTGAGGTAGGTCACGTGATGACATCTGAGGGGGATGTGCGAGAGTTATTGTATTGTGGCGTGAGTTTATCTTGTTTTTTTTAGTATCATGGTAACACAGTTACCTAGGTAACATATGAATTTCAAAGTTTGGACACGCAATGACGTCAGCAAAACCTGCGCGTGAGCATATCTTGTTTGTTATAGTATCATGGGCAGGGTTAGGAGAAATTACCAGAACGGTCGATTTTTCCGGAAGATACACGAGTTAGCAAAAAATGTCACAGATAAAAGTTGTGGGGCTTTCAAAAATAAATAAAATAAAAATTGGAATATACAGGATCGGTCATAGAGTCATGACTCATGACAGATCAAAGTTGCATTTGTTTAAATGACTCCCTCCTTTTATTATTCGATAATTCAATTCTTCGTTTAATTCTGATCATAAATTGTGATTCAAATAATGTTCCTAAATTCAACCGTTATTGAGATATCGCGTTTTAAAAATGACATTCTCGCACCTTTGACAAGCTATAAAACTCAAATGGTTCAAGATAGGAAAAAATGATCTGTACTTTCTAATCCTAATTTCTTAAGAGCTATTCTCACATATGACTAGAAGGTATTGCCAACTGTCAACTTTTTTTCGACCCATTTTGACATTTTTCGACAGAAATTAATTTTATGTACCTAGATAGCTCTTGAAAAGTTGAGACCAGATAGTGAAGTCCGTTTTCCTCTATCTTGAACCGTGTGAGTTTTAAAGCTTGTCAAACATGCAAAAATAATATTTATAAAACGCGATAACTCGAAAACGGCTAAATTTAGGAACATTGGGTGCACAATAATTATTGCTCAAAATTGAAAGAAGAATTGAATATCCAATGATATACAGGGGGTCCCGCATTTAAAAAAATACAACTTTGAACTGCCATAACTTCATGTCCGACCCTGCAAGATTCACTTCACCACAGATATGTGGATTTTTGAAAGCCTCACAACTTTTATTTGAGACATTTTTCTCCAGCACGTGTATCGACCGTTCTGGTGAATTTTCCTAACGCTGTAGTATTGTACCTTGAATGTCAGAGTCATGTTAGTAAGAATAATAATTTTCGTGGATAACCGACAAGTTTTTGGTGCTTTGGATCCAATCCTCGATTCACGAGTGGAACTTGATGAGCTCTATGTGGTGTTGACCAGATGCAAGAACAACAAGGTTCCAGAAATTGATGGAATACCTTTTGAATTTATGAAGAACCTTTCTCAAAACTGGCTGCTGTACCTTTGTTCGCTTTTTCCCAAAATAATCGGAACACAAAAGGTACCAGATGCCTGGTGCCAGGTTCACTTCTCAATGTTGTACAGGAAGGGTGATCTCGAGAATCCTTCAAACTACAGATCTATAGCACTCGTCAATTGTTCCCTCAAAATATTCTCACAAATATTATTGCAGCGGCTCTTTCTTTGGATGGAGTCTAACAGTGTCTTACCAGAGACTCAGTCGGGATTCATGAAGGGACGCGGCTGTATAGACAATGTCTTTGTCCTGAATTCAATAACTAATAATCATTTGATACTAAGAGGTCGTGAAGTATTTGCAGCTTTCATAGATTTCAAACGTGCTTTTGACTCTATTACTCATGCGCTACTTTGGTCAAAGTTATACACCTACGGCTTGACCTCAAACTCTGTAAATGTTGTCAAATATGTATACCATCATGCCACCATGAAAGTGAAATAACCTGATTACAATCGTTTGTAATGCGCAGGGGTACTCCAAGGAGAATCTCTAAGCCCGACACTGTTCAATTTATTCATTTCCGAATTGGAAACTTTCTTTTCTGACCGGGGTGCTCGTGGCTTGAGCATTGATGCCTTTGATCATGTCCTGATCTTGTTATATGCTGATGATTTGATCATCCTGGAGAATTCTGAGATCGATTTAAGAAAGAAACTCAGCATCTTGGAACAGTACGCAAATGAAAATCATTTAACTATTAATGATGACAAATCAAAAATTATTGTTTTTAACCGAGCTGGTCGGCTTTATGATACGAACCAGTTTACGCTGAATTGTGTTCCTCTTGAGGTTGTGAGAGAAGTTACGTACCTTGGAGTCGTCTTTACTCCATCGGGATCATTCCAAAATATGTGTGAGTACACTATGCTACGTACAAAGCAGGCATCTGGCTCAGTATTAAACTTGACAGCAAAGTCAAAAACTGGTTCGTTTGCAAGCAGTAAGAAACTTTTTGAAAGCACTATCTTGAATAAACTGCCTTCCGATTTGGGGCCTTAAATTTGCAGACTGCCTGGAGAGAATTCAACTCTCCTTTGACAAAAGCTTGCTTCACCTTCCAAGAACCACCGCTTCTTCTCTTGTAAGATTGGAAGCTGGGTGTGTCCATTTATCGTATTTCGCATTCAAAGTAACTTTGAACTTTTTAGTGAAGGTTTTGTTTATGGAAAAAGTAGACTGCCCAGGATTTGCCTCAACTGTCAAATAGATCTCCTACACACTGGCATTTCTGGAAAATATAATTGGTTGTCATGTTTTAAAGAATCGTTTGATAAATCCGGTATCTCCGACTTATGGACACTCAATGCACAAACTTTGAGATAAAATTACCATGCTATGTTACTACGTTTTCGTGAGCACTTTTTCTAGGCGGATTGTGAAATATCCGCATGTGTTCTAGATGCTACTGTGAATTTCATTTCCGGAGCACATCATACGAGATAAAGCAGAACGAGCTGTGTTCGGTTTGTAACATGCAGGAGCTTGAATCGCTAAGTCATGTTATGTTTAATTGTCCTTGGGATACAAATCTGCGCCCACCGAGTTGGAGTGACTCTAATTCGGTTTTGAGCTTGTTAAATAACCTTACTCCATGTTTAGTCAGGAAAATATGTTGTTCATTGATGGATATTTTGAGAAAGCGTTCATTTCTTAGGAATGAGTAATTTATTCGAATCTACACTGTGGGCCAAATTAAGTTAGAACCTAGTTTGATCCTTTATAACTTTTTTGTTTGTTTATGGATTTGGATGAATTTTGGATATGATATTGATCAATTTGTTCTGGATGTTCCTCCAAAATTGAGTTTTTGAATTTTGGACAGGACCGGACTTACGACGTTTTTATAAAATTGGTGCATTCAAGCTCGTTGCAAAAACGACTGCGCTACGTACAGACCAACTGATATATTTTTTGAGAAGGACATTAGTGGGAAAAGGTATCCTGATAATATCAATATTTTAGAACCATAACCTAAGAAACTGTGATTTTTTCTATATGATGGTGCTTGTCGGCATAAAAACTATTTCACTTCATTTTGATCAATTTTCATGGCAACGTGGATTGTTTGTTAGAGATTTGTCGATTTTTTCACATTTTAGATTTATTAATTTGGAAAAAAAATAATACCCAATTATTATTTTTTTTTCGTTTTTAAACTTTGTTTAATTTTACTCGATAATTTGAAAGGGGCCGCAACATTGCCGTGCATAAATGTTCTTTTCCATTGATCGTTTGATCGAGATTTTATCTTTCATAGATAGAACCATGTCTACGTATTTAAAATCAAACATGCAAACTCTGGAATCTCAAAAACGTTAACAATTTTCAATAAACAATCCACGTTGCAATGAAATTTCAAGAAATTTTGATCAAAACGAAGTGAAATAGTTTTAATGCCGACAAGCACCATCATATAGAAAAAATCATAGTTTCTTAGGTTATGGTTCTAAAATATTGATATTATCAGGATACCTTTCCCCACTAATGTCCTTGTCAAAAAATATATCAGTTGGTCTGTACGTAGCGCAGTTCGTTTTTGCAACGAGCTTAAATGCACCAATTTTATAAAAACGTCGTAAGTCCGGTCCTGTCCAAAATTCGAAAACTCAATTTTGGGGGAACATCCAAAACATATTGACCAATATATCCAAAATTCATCTAAATCCATAAACAAACAAAAAAGTTATTGAGGATCAAACTAGGTTCTAACTTAATTTGGCCCACAGTGTATATGCACTTCTTTTCTAGTACTTGAGTTGTTATTAGTTTTAATGTTAGTAATCTTGGGTTTAACCAGACTGAACTCAATTGTTACGAAAATGTATTTTTTTATAAACAATGGAGATTGAATTGAATTAATTGAATAATTTTATTTTTGATCCTGTCATCTTATTTCTCTTTATCCGCAAACTTCAACAGTTCAAACATTTTCTTGAGATTAAGATGCACGGATGTCCCGTCTGTCACTAAACAAGAGTATGATGCTTGTGTGTTCATTGTACCATAGTTTAGTTGTGCGGCCATCGCTTCACTCTCTATATGCAGGATTGCACCGGAAGTTTCAGTAGTATGCTGAAACTTGCTTGTATGGTGAATAATCAGAGTTTGGTTAGATAATCAAACGAAGCGTCGATTCTAGCTAGTTGTTCATGACTGACTCAAACAAATCAATTATTCTGGAGTTTCATTTATTTATTATCGCTGTATCATAGCAATATTGAGGTTAAGAAAGATATCGCTCGCCATAGATAGCAGCAATTTTTTCGTTGTTGATTAGAGCCGTCACTCAAGAATTCTACACTTGAAAACATCATAATTTCATTGTAGTGCTCAAGGATACTGGACGTTGTTTGGAAATTAGTTTTAAGTTAAATATCACCTTCCATCTTGACTAGTGCAGCTAACGTTCAACAGTCTCACAATCGGTACTGAAGATTCGCCTGTACATCATCACTGCGAGATCATTGAGTCTATATTTGTGTTCAATTCGACTAAATATTGCAATGAGGCAAGATTCATATTTCAGCTTTTTGCACTATTGATACTTTGAAGTTGTATTCACGATCGAGCCTCTCAATCTATTATTGCATATGCTAACAAGAGCAATCAGGCAAGTAATTCTTGACAGTGTCCTTGCTTTTTACATGAATCAAGGCTGAATCACTAATAACCAGACATTGATAACATCTACTAGTCAATCAATACTAACTTTGAGGACAATGTACACACTTTAACCATTGTCATTATGTTGAGCCGCAATCATGAAATCTAGACTAAAAGACATTTTCCAGACAGATGATTTTTGTAATGGAGCTTGGCACATTTCCTATTAAACTCTCTTCTCCAACAACTTTCACAAGCATAACTGACATTTTTGCGATATAAAACATCGAAGCTATTATCCCGAGCCAAACACACCAAGCCTATTCAATAGATAACTGCAAAAGGCCTAAAGGGCTGAAAAGCCTTTAGAATCACTATTCGCCCACCTTATCGGACCGGTGAGCTGTCGGCATTGCTCCAAAATTTAATAGGCGATAGGGCTCTTTCCAGAGTCGTAGTGAGCTTGCTTGAAATTACGTTGGAGTAGGGCACGTTGTTTCCCGTTATGCCCTAAAGGAGTTATTATTTTGATGCGGAATTGATGTCTGAGTGATTATTATACATGAACGTGCAGACCGCACCACCGTGTGTTGATGTTTGTATTTTCGAAAACAGTCAGGTATTGTTGAAAGTTTGCAACCATGTGGGTTTCGTGTGATTTCTGTCAGGGATGCAATCAAACTAGTTCAACGGCTCTCTTTGATTTTGATGACATGATTGCTGTAATAACCCTCTTATAAAATAGAACAGAAAATGGTTCTGTTGTGCAAGGAAAGAAAATATAATTTGGATGTGCTCTCTTTCGAGATCCTTATAAATGATAAGATTTTCTGGCAAAAACTTGAGCGGTACTAAGAATTCAAATTAAGGCTATTAGTGATCCCCTCCAAGAGCAGAGCTGCCGTCCTTTCCAAACGATATTCGTAGATGGATGTTGAGAACAACGATAGGATAGAAGATTGTGGAACAAGAAAATACGATCAGCATTTAGATGGAATAATGAAGAAGACATATTAATGGAATTGCATGAACGAGGTGTGTTCAAAAAATACAGTGAGCGAATTTTGGGTTTATACATATTATGATCTGTAGACTTGAAGTAGGAGTCCTATATTGATGACTTTTCACGACAAAGAAGGCATAGTGTTATCAGAGTTTGTCCCTGTCAACTCGGGAAAGGAACAAAAAATGTTCCAATTGCTAAGTGTGACCCATGTTGTGAAGTTGAATACTCTTGTTAAAAAATGACGTTTAGATAGAATAATTCACACAAATCCTTGTTTTCTAACAATCATAGTGTCTAGTCTTAAAGAAGTTACTAACACTGGACCAAAGTTGATCGTAGGTATGTCAGTTTAATTTAAAAAAAATGTTTTCTGCCGACACGACATTAAAACTGTATTTTAATGACGCCAACGAGACGAGAAAGTGGGACTTTCTGAGGCTAGGCCGACAAAGTACTGAAAAATGACTAGGCGGTAAAATTGTTTTCAACTATTTCTAATTCAGGGCGTTACAAGATTATTATCTGAATGCATGTGATTGAAGCATAATAGGTATATTTATATTCAATGGGATATAATACTATCTTATTCAGATATTTCTCATGGATTCTGAGTAAATAAAATCGTGTACATTCAGGATACAAAGTGAAGTTCACATTTGTACGTCGCTGTTTGTTCTACAGTGACTACTATAAGGTACAAGATAATTGCAACATGGCGGCTGGAACCTGAAATTTGAGTATTTCTGGCTCCGGTGTCTCAGTGGTTCGATCTTAGCCTGGCGTGCGGAAAGACGTGGGTTCAAATCCCAACTCGGGCATGTTTTTTTTTAAAAAGTCCTGTACTTTTTTCACTGTTTTTTTTGTGTCAGCAGAAAAATGATGTGTAGACCACGGCGATAAATTGATTTTTCCAGGCTTCAAGAAGTGTCTGGCCTTACTGATGCTCGCCCGTAGAGTTCCTCTTTCAGCCTGGAAAAATGTCACTTTACCGTCTAGGACTACAATATACTATGAATATAACCAATGTGCCACTCACCTCATAATACGTAGACGTATTGTTGTGAAAGTCCTGTATTGTTACATGTTACTTATATCGATATTGGGGGCTATGATTGAACGTTAACGTTAACTTAACATGCCCATTTCACCATGGTGACGGTGTTAGCAAATGGAACATTTGCATTAGTAAACAATCTCAACCTATCCGTTAACTTAACGTGAATGTTCAATCATAGGGCCCATTGTCAATGTCATAAGTTCTGTTATTCCTCAAAGCTGTTGTTCTATATGCAGAATTTTTGCATAATAGATCCTATAATTTGTGAAGGCCTATAAATAATAACAATTTATCAAAAAGAATACACATAATGGACAGATTTCTAAAACCAGAAAAGCTTGATATATCTCCAGACAAGCCACACGCCGATCAGGAATGGGAATACTGTTTCAAGACGTTCGAAAATTATTTCATTTTTTCTATAAAGACTTTGAAGAAGATGATAAGCTCAAACCACTGATTGCTCATGTGAGTCAATGGAATCAATAATTCAATATCAAATTCGAATTTGAACCACGAATGACAGTGACAAACCAACTGACAAGTACACAGAGGTTATACCAATCAAAGGTAGTGACTGCTCCCATCCAAGAAAAAGTTCTAAGGGGGGATGTTATGTGGTCAGTGTCGTCCATCATGGATATGATTGTAGTAAGTGAACAGGTCTTGTTTCTTTTCATATCATGTTACGTAAAAAAGCTTTAATAACCTGTCTCGGTCCAAGTGTTGTCATCATTAGCAAACGATCCAACTGAATCACGACATTCACCACTATTTTATCACGTAGTAGCAACAACACCGTAACGCTGAATTGTCACGTTCACGTTGTATGTGAGCCGCAACTCTCTAATAGAAAGTTCTCGTGTCTTCCACGCAACGATAATACGGTAACGTTGTGGACACGGTATTTCAAACGTGATTTCAGAGTTCTCGTGGCCAAATCACTCAATCCGCATCCGCTATTTTGTTCACTTTTGAGTGCTATAACCTAATTTTTTTCTTATCAAATCTCCTTGTCCAACTTTGTTTACCAAATTATTAAATAAAGAAGACAATAAAAATCACTATTATAATGATTCTTCAATTGGGGCAGAATAAGGATATAGTTTATAACACAGAATAATATCAATTCCTGTGAATTTAATATGATATAATGCTTAGAACATTGAACCACTAGAATAAGCATAGCACCCGAACGTACACGATTTGTTTGAATCGATAACATTCTCTTTTTGTTCATATTCATGCGATGTTATCTTGACATATTTGTGATTAGATCTCCACAATCTAACCGTCTATGAAGAAGCTCCAAAAACCAAGCACTTTTTTGGTATAATTATTGCCACACTTAATCCTCTTCTCGAGCACAAATAAATCATTTTCAACTGGAAAATGACAACCGTCACTTTGAAGCATCTATTACCGTCATGGCAACGCATTCCAAATAGCTCGATTGATGCCCAACGTTGCCGTTTCTGAGAAAAATTCCTCTTATCAACTTTTTAGTGTAGAAGATCAAGGAAAATCGTTCGATTATTCAACAACAAGTAGTAATAGCGATGAAAAAAGGCTAATCACTTCTTGAATATTTAAGAGAATAGTACATTTTGTATCAAGGCCGGAAAGTAGAGGATTTTGACGAGGGTATAAGTAGCAGCACGAGCGAAGTGAGGGCAGATATTAGCCGAGTCAAAATCAACCTTCGTCAGTGGTGCAAACATACATTTAATTGATGAAAGTGAACTTCAAGTCATTGTTATTGAATTGGTGACAGAAAATCTGCTGAAAGGAAGTAAATATGGCAAACAAGGAGCTTGCTTTTCCCCTTTCCCCCCATGTTCACATTGACATGTTCGACTCACACAATATTGTTTGTTTATGCTTCTAGTGGTTCAATATTCGAAGATAAAATGTATGAATAGACACAACTGGCTGCGAGACGTGAGATTTCATCGTCCTGAGAAATTCGAAACCTTTTCTTCTTATTCTGATCACCTATTCCAATTCTCTGACCTCGGACAATACACAAAATCGAAAAAACCATGATCAAAACAAACTCAAACTTAGAACTATTCTGACTTTGACGTCAAATGAGGTTAGGGTATTGTTTTTTAGGTAACGGGCTCCACTAACCCTAATACAGTGAGAGATGTTATACTTGTCAAATAGCGTTACAGTATCTGAAATTTAGACAGCACGAGAACTCTCCAATATCTTGCTCAACGTATCGTTATTACCAACTTTCAAAAAAACCTTGCGGAACTATTTTTCTCCACTCAGAATTACTAAACACTTACCACCTACTCTATCCTAAAGCAGTCTTCATAAACAAACAGCAAAAATACGGCCCTGCTCGTGGACTTCTAATTTAAACTCTCTGGTAGTTTAAGCAAAGTTGCAGACAAATAGGCGTAGTTTGTCTTTATCATTTGCCACTGAAGTCGTTTCGGGAATAAAATATCCAGATGTTACATAACAAAGACATATTACGTCGAGGCAACAACTTTGTCGTTTCCGGGAGGTTATATCAGATTTGTAGATGTTTTGACGAGATGTGATTTTTGTTGTGAAACAATGCAGCTATGTCTATGACATAGTTTTATGGAAGCCCAGCTACGTTTCAAAAAAGGCGATGTTGTTCAAAAAATAAGAGCAAGATTAAGATGGTGAAACGAGTTGAGTAAGTACAGCTCAAAAATATTTGAGTTAAAACTTCGCCGTCTACGTACAGGGTTTTTAACTTATTATTTACCGCCACTTTAGAAACTCTCTTTAAAGAGATACATAAAATGTTCAAATGAAAATTGCATGATTTTTCCTGTAGATTTTATAATAACTAAGCGAAAGAGCAACAATCACTCTTGAAAATCAGGAAAATTTGGAAAAGCTTGATTTTTTTGGATGTGATGCCGTACAATTTATTAAAGATTCAAGATTCAAGTTCTCCTTAGGACCGTAGTGACACTGTTCCGGACATGGGTCCCTCTACTCAAATGTTTTCTACTGTTGCACTGAATAATCCCTAGAAGTTTGATCCCATAGTTCTGAATCACCCTGTATATTGGCAGAATTGGCCGATATGAAGCTTTGAAAATACATTTATTTATGTTTCCAATTTTTTGTTTATTTACCCAGTTATATTACCGGCTTCAACTGAGTTCTTTACTTAAAAAAAAATGTTAAACTATACTTGATTTATCAAAGCATGATAGTAAACCGAAATAAACTACATGTGATCAGATCAAGCGGAAAGATTGAACACGTCACATATTGTGTTGATTTAATTCACGTGACCTTTCAATAATTGTTCGGATCTCATAACTTGTGGATGGTTTTGATTGACTGTCTTGCTTTGACAAATAGACATTGGGAAGTGACACATTACCTATTCGAAAGTGTATTTGAAATTTCTTCCAAAATCACCCCCGAATATGACAGTCTGGCAACGCCGTGATAAAAACGTCAAAGCGTCAAAGAATATGAGAGATTCTTTGTATTGATGATGTTGATCTTTTTGTGTTTTGATATTTTACCCAGTTAAAGTTGGTTGTGTTTGTGGTGACCTTAAAAGTGTTAAAATGGTTAGAACGTGTGAAGTTTATAGGGCGTCGCAGACAACAGGCGACCAAGCCGTTTTTTTCACATAGAAAATAGGTATGAAATAAGGAAAATTTATGCAGAATAACTGATGAGCATCGAATTAAAAATATGATATGAAACATCAATTTTCTCGATCATTTCACATGGGGCACTCCGTACCTTTAATATAAGTGTATGAAATTTTGAATTCTTCAGACGATTTGTTTGATTGTGTTTTCTCTTCAGTTAATAATAGGCAGTTTCTGAATATAATCAAATAATAACATTATTTGATGCTTATTTATTTTTCTGATGAATGTTGTTTATTGCTTACCAAAATCAAAAAAAATCGCAATATTTTTTATTACAAAGAAAATACAAGGGTTCTTCTTTGGACAAGCCTGTAGACGAGAGTGTAGTGTTATACAATGTTGTCATTGACTTTAGCAAGGAGACTGCTTAGCCCAGTTTATATGTTTTTCTAAGACTGAAATCAAGAATCATTGCAAATGTTGAAGAGCCATCATTCACAAAGTCTAGTCTAACCTCTTTTGATAATTGCCCGTGAGCAGGAATATTTTATCTAGAAGGCAAACCCATGTGCTAGAAGCAAATATCTATTATGCATGGATTAACTGCAGTGAAGAGTAAAGACCGTGGCTTCAGTAATCAAGACTCCCATGCAAACAACTATTCACAATTTCAATGAATACAGTAACCCAAGAACATTCCAATTCCACCATGGCTAAGAGCAACATAATCATCCGTTCATTAAATAACTTCATAGTCCCATGCGGAAAATTCGCCTGTTCTAATTCAACTGAAGCGATCTAACTTGATGGTAAAACAATGGCAAGAGAAAATATACATAGAAACTTACCCTATTTGCTTAAGCAACGTTGAAAGTTGGCTTATTCAAATTAAAACATTGCCTATTTTCCTGCAAGATGGGCTCTTTTGTTTTGACGCGAAACTTTGAGACAGCCGCTACGACAATGGGAAGGAGGGTAAACAAATTTCGACTTGATTAAATGACAGAAATAACTAGTTTACCGTGTGGGATTTACACAAGTTTGTTGTCTTAAATGACTTGTCCATTATGGCACAGAATTGTATTATATCTACGTTCAAAGTATCCGCTGCGTTGCCTATCTGCCCTAATAACCAGCACATATTGGGCTCGATGTCAAGCCATATAATATTCGGGCTTTTGATAAGCCACCATTTCTCCGGCCCAAACTCAATTTGAGCCCAGAATACACTTCCAAACGCACCATTCAGGGCCGATTAGATAGATTGTTTGAGCACATAATTTAATCCTTGTCTGCTAAATTGAGTTTAAATTTGCCTACAAGACAGGATCGTTGAGATGAATCGTCTTAAAATTCCATGATTGTTTGATCAAAACTTGATTTGGAGATCCGCTATATTCAAAGCTTATTCCAAATTTGATCGGTTCTGTACAGATTAAATAAATGGGTTCATCACCTTAGGACATATTGAAATCAAGTGCTTGAGCAAAATTAACTGAAGTGTAAAGCCCCCATTGATCCACGAGCCCGGACTCGACTCACAACCCGTACCCGACTTGCTACCAATCCGTGCTCGTACACACATTACTCGAACCCTGTTAAGCCATTGAAAAAAAATGATAAAATCATGCTTGAATGCCTTGGCGTTTTCAAAAGTATTTTTGATTAACCTCAAATTAACTGTGTTTGATTACAGTCGCCGGACAAATGTGGCGGTTGCCACACACACATAAATTTGCTCGGATCTGTCGCCGTCCGGTCGGGGGTTAGCTGTCAAGACCGGCGGACCCGATTCTCTTCACCACACGTTGGCGGATCGGTCGGCGACGAGTCGTGGCTGACCGATCCAGCGAGCCCATCCGCTGATGAATGTGAAGCTTAAGGAGTTGTACACTTAGAACTTGTTCTCAATAACTGTGACATCTTCGAGAGATCTTCACCTTTGAAAAGTTATCTGATTTCAAAAACTCAGTTACCCTCGCGATAAAGCTAAGTGTTTTCATTATCACTAAGCCCTCTCAGCCTTTCAGGCAATTAAGTCATCAACTTCAAGCTTTTGTTTTAGAGAGAGTGAGAAGTAACGAATTTTTTTCTGTTCGGTTTCGAAGTGTAGCCATTTGAAGAAATGATTATTTCAGCTCTTGAAATGTTCTTGTAAGGAATGCCTGTGGATTGAATTATGTTTTGACTCTATAGCCAAAGTTTCTTCGACATTTGAGTTCAAATTGGGAGGAAAGTTTCAAATTCAGGTCAAGCGAGTTTCCTTTCTAAAGATGTGAAGTTGACGTCCTCATGTAGTTTGCTCAAGTGTTTATCATGCCGTGAAAAATGTTCTTATTTTCTTATGAAGTCATTTAATTTACGTAGTCTTATAGTAAGTATGCCAATGTTGACTGTTTCGCATTTTCAGTACTGTTTTCTCTCATGATCCAAATCAAACATGGCTTTGCCATCTTCCGGAATTCGACGTTATGATACATGAAGGATAACCATAGTTATTATTATGCCTGAGTTATATTCAATTACACTTCAAAGTATAAGTGACACATATCCGCATGCCAAACGGGATCTATATGCTACCAACCACATTAAATTTAGCGAAGGCGTGACTTTTAATACAACTTCAATGTACATGGTAGCATATGATTCTTGTTTGCAAAGCGGAAATCTGTCACTTCCACTTCGAGGTTAAATTGAATGTAAACCTCACATTATAACATTACCGGAAGTGGCATTATGTTTGAATTATGAGTGGTTCTCCCAGTCTATATATCCTACTTCTATTCTGGTAGATGAAATGGAATGAATCCAACCTGGCAACAATATTTATTTTCAATTTTGTCTCAAGGCAACAAAAGTCTCAAGGAGTGACGCCTTTATAATAAGAGTAGCAAGACATTCTTAACGGATCATCGGATGTGATTTTAAAAGTTAAGCCCTCCCGTCTTGAGTCTGTATTTGTGAAGGATTCTTATGATTAAAAAGGCTTCCTTCGTGTTTTGTGTGATAAAGTTGCATCATTTAGTCGAATCTCTGAAACATTCATGAAATTTGTTTGTTTATTGTCGATCCATTATGGTGAACAATAACATTCCGTTCAAAGGAGTTTCACCACAATACGCAATTGAAAAGAATTATCATGAGAATTCGCTCCATGTCATCAATTGTGAGAATACAAGAAAAATCTCGATTTTCGATACTCTAAGATAATCAGTGAATTTTAACCAAATGAATCATATCAAATCCTTAAGTGAAGGCACTACATAAGAAATAAGCCGATCGCACTTTATCATTATCTTAAGCTTGAGCAAATTCCCTATGACACGTTAAGATTATCAGCATGGCGCAAAATAATACGGGATGACATTCCGCTCATACTCCGTAATGGGTTCAAAATCGAACTGCATCGGAATGAAAATGTAAAGCGAAATCTTCGAGAGTTGTTTGTCTCTTTCGTGAACAGATGCCTTCCAGACAAATCTAGGAAATTGTGTGGAATGGGAAAATATCCAACTATAAAATCAATGGGGCAAAATGACATTGTTCTCACAACTTGAAATGTGATTATAATATTTTAGCAAAAATTAGGAAATATCTAGATGATCTATTCGGATAACTGTATTCGAGGTAAATATGCCTGTCAAGTCTTTATTGAACCTCATTTTCCATTCTTACGAGTATAACATTTGGTATCAGAATTGGAATGAGTAAGTGAAGATTTTGATTGTGGATGAGAACACGACAAATAAGGTATGGAGATGGATTGATCAGGAGAAAGCAACTGTTTTGGCTCTGAGAGGAAGGGCGCAGGTACTTCAGAACATTCCTGAAAAAGGACAAGATGATTATGCAGCAGTTGTGCCTTGGAGTTGAGGTTTAGTAATAAAGATCCCAGTCAGGTTTATCAGAGTTAACTGAAGTCTAGTGTTCAAGGGTCTATGAAGACACTTCAATAATTCAGTGCGGACATCAAGCTAATGGTGAAACAAACCTACCTTGAAGCACCTGAAAGCTTCAACGATGGCTTTCAAGATATGGAGATGCAGCAAGCTCCTGGGTTTAGAAAGATTCAAGGACCTGGCTGAATAAGTGTTCTAAAGTCTGGAATATGGGAAGATGATCATTAAAGAGAGTCAGCCATCAATAACGAAAGACAGGATGACGACGATGTTACCCTTGCTTAGCAAATATTTGGCGCCCAAGCTCAAGTCTATGTTCGAGAAAGAATCAAATGTTTCAACTGCGGAGGTGAAGGCCACATCAGCAAGAACTGTTAGCATTTCCGACGAGCGGAACTATCCAACAGATCAAGTGAAACTAGGAGGCACCAGCACAAGTGGGCGTTCTGTGTTATATGAAGCCCCAAGAATAAAGATCTCCATCATCAAAAAGAGACTGTGAGCCTAGTTGCCCAAGTGACTGAATAACTGGACGTGTCATCCTGTTACACATCCTCCCGGACATGGTGATGATCACATCCGTTGGAGTGACAGAAAGGGGAACAGTTCTAGAAACGGTCAGAGGAGATATAATAACTGCCATGGTGAGGCCTGGAAATACCAAGTTAGGAGCTGTGTTACCGAGATTTTGGATGAGTTTATTCTGTGCTTGGACGTGATGGCGAAGTTTGACTTCATATCCGTGGATATCAAGAAAAGACTGTTACATGTCTCTCTCAACACCATGGGAGAAAAAAAAATCGATGAAATAAATCGTAGCTGAAGATACCAGGATTGCTGCTGGGAATACCAAGAGGTTTGTGAAGACAAGATTGCAGAAACAATTTGGGTGTCAAGGACCCATGCTAGTGGAACCAGATATGGCCAGGTAGGCAAGACGGAATTATGTTTGCCAAATGCTTGGTGAATATTATCTACAGTGAAGGTAGTCAACTCAAGTCAAAACAGGGTGACCTTGAAGAAAGAAGAGGTTATGGGTGTGATCTGTGAGGCAATTTTCTCGATGCAAAGGAATTCCAATAAAAAAGATGATGCGACATTACTCGTTGGTGCGGGAGCTCTTTTTAGAAAGTTGAGCAGGAGAGAACAAAGAATCAAATCAAAGGACGATCCAGCTTAGTACATCATCGGATCTGGGGATGTAAGACCAATAAGAAAACACTCGCGCCGACTTTACCGGTGGTCTTGGTCTCAAAGAAGGATAGTTAAACGAGGTTCTGCGTTGACTATAGGAAAGTCAACGACATCACGAAAAAAGACAGTTACCCGCTGAACACATTGAACATCTCAGCTGGTACCCCATGTTTCTCGATCCTGGCAGGTAGAACTACATTCAATCTATAAGGAGAAAACGACGTTTTCATCGGGAAATGGCGTTTATACATTAAGGGTAATGCCGTTTGGACTGCGCAATGCAACTGCCACTTTTGAGCGACTGATGAAGTTGGTCTTGCGTGGCCTGACCTAGAAGACTTGCCTATTCTATCTTGACCATGTCATGGTTATCTGAAAGAAGTCTTTAAACGTTAAGAAGTGCGGATCTGAATCTGAATCCTAAGAAATGCGTCCTGTTTTAGACGGAGGTGACGCCGTGTGACCATATCAACCAAAACAGAGGAAATGATTGAGCCCGGAGCTGCAAAGCCCATGGGAGAAAACCTATATTATCGTCAAGTAGATTGATGACCTGGTGTATAGAATCCAATCATCACCAAGGGACAAGCCCGGGGGATTGGTGAATGTTCTGGTTGTTTTACCTTTGTTGAAAGGCAACTAATAAAATGTGTGTTAGTCAAAACGTTTCACTTTTATTCGAAGGGACATCAATATCTATTTATTTTGTCAAGTTTCGAATGCAGCAGTTACAGAAAAATATGTCTGTCGCCAAACTTGTGAAATAATTGGACTACTCCAATTTTCGTGCTTTTTTGATATTTCCAGGTTGGCACACCAGAGGCAAATCCACATCTATGAATCTTTTTACAGATCTGGTTGTTTTCAAATCACATTTCGAGTCAATGAACATCGTCTCTCCAAAAATTGACCTATCCTTGGAAATGGTCTCTTTTCAAAATTGAAATTAATATCGAAGCCAGAAATATTATACAGCGTGTTCCAGAAACATGTTGCCAAACTTTAAGGGCTTATGCCTAACCCAAAAATATTACGATAGAACCCAACTTGCCGTTTCCGAAAGTTGGTGACAGATCAGTAATGAGACGTGACGCCTCTTATAAGTTAAAGTCATACTGAGGCCATTTTTCAATTTCTCATGTCTAAAAACCTCAACATACAAGATGTTATCGAAATATCTGAGTCATTTTGAAAGTTATTTTAGAAACTCGAAAATAAAAATTTAACTTTAAAACCCTGTATCTCTGTAGATATCAACTTTCGGAATAGGCACGTTGGATTCTATCGTGATATTTTTGTGTAAGGTATAAACCCTTAAAGTTTGGCAACGTATTTCTGAAACACCCTGAGTGGTGAGGATGACTTCGGTACCAAAGTTCATCCCACGGTGGGTTCATGGGCTGAACAACACCGCTAAATCAGTTCCTCAGAAAATTTTAGACAAAGAAAAAAATCAAATCTAATGATGAACAAAACAAGAATATCGCAGAAATTAAGAAGTCCTTTTAATAAGAGCCAAAGTTTGATTCGGTTTCACTTGAGAGAATGTCAGCAAAAATAAGAAATAAGAACGGATAAAACGATCCTACCTCGTGGTAAAAGAATTCAAAAGAGAAAAATGGGATTTGAATATCGCGAAACGGGTCAAGATTAAAAAGCAAGTGACGCGTACTCTCGTCGACAAGCTAGCCATCAGTGCTCTGGTCTCCCGTTTCGCGCCAGATTCTTTGCAGTCGAGCAGCTAGGAAATTAGATGATTGTTTGACTGTTTGGTGGAAAACCAAGATTGCCGGTTTCGGGTAGAAATTGGGCAGTAGATTGATGAATATACGGCAGATATTATTTTTAAAAAAATACGGGGTCTTTCGACATATTAATGAGCGAGTTAAGGGAAAAAGAGAATTACTCGAATAATAACGAGAAAATAATTTTAAAAAATCGCTAATAACGGTAGATTCTGTAACTTCGTTACAATTACAAAGATTTGGGCTACCAACAGTTATGCTCATCTCCTGGGATTCTCCTGCATCATACTCTACAACATCCAAAACGCTTTGTTTATGTACTGTTGAAAATAAAGCTTTTCACAAAACAGACAAAACCATAATCAATATCAAATATGAATCACAAAACCACTTAGACCTGTAAATCAATATCAAACAACAATAAATTATTCAACCCTAGGCACTTAGACCCTTCAACTGTGAAAATCAAATATCATGCAATTATTTCTAAAATTCCACAACAACCCACTATAAAAAAAACGCAACTTAGACTGAAAATTCCTGCCACGCTCAAAAAAATAGCAACCTCATTAGCCCAATGCGCAAACACACTAGAAAAAATCATGGAAATGAGAAATTTATACTGGGTTTTTATGCAAATTCAGAGGCAGAGAGATGATCCTCAATTCAGGTGAGACCGGTATTACGGGAAGCACCACTTACATAAATACAACATCCGACATTCCGTTTTTCCAGGTGGTTCAAATACTGAAATTGGATCAAAATAAAACAAATGATACTTTGAATAACAATACACACAGATGATACAATAGTGATTCACGTTACTAGGTCGGGAAATGACTTATCAAAGTCCGGTAAAAGATCATGAAGTGAAATATATTCACGCTATGTCATCCGTTAACAGTGAACAATCATTTCTTCTATAAAGACATGGGGATATTTTTGTGGGAATTCTACTGGGAATGTATGCTATCGCTGAACTCCATAGTGATAAAAAGACAGACTCTGAACTTTCTTGTTGGTATAAGGGCATCCATAGCGTATCAGGTCAAATTGAATGTGATTATGGAGAGTAAAAATATGCAAATAGAAAAAAAATATACAGTGCTTTTCTTTAATGTCCCCCCCCCCCCTTTTATTTTTTGAACGGCTCAACTTAAAGTCTTTAACTTCTAGGTGCTGAAATACAAGCATGTTGACTATGTTTTGACTATGTTTTGAAATAAAATTGACATATGAAAAATTCAAGATGGCGGCTGGGCGCCATCTTGGAATGTTTTTTTAATAGGAATAGGGGTCATGTGACACCTCATTTTGAAGGTCCTGCTAAGTACTTCAAAACCCTAGAATATTGAGTGGATATCTCTAAGTACTACAAAATGGCGGTACATTCAATTACTACATTGATACATACACTTTTTTTAAAAAATCGTCAAATTCAATTCAAAAGATGCTGGAAATATTCTTGACATAAAGTTTGGGTTAGGAATAGATGACAAAAATGTCAAAAAGCATCTTTTGAATTGAGTTTGACAATTTTTTTTTTCAAGTGTATGTAGCAATGTAGTAATTGAATGTATCGCCATTTTGTAGTACTTAGAGATATCGACGCCAGGGTTATGAAGTACTCAGCAGGACCTTTAAAATGAGGTGTCACATGACCCCTCTTCCTATTTGAAAAAACATTCCAAGATGGCGCCCAGCCGTCATCTTGAATTTTTCATATGTCAATTTCATGTCAAAACATAGTAAACATGCTTGTATTTTATCACCTAGAATTTGAAGTCTCTAAGTTGAGCCGTTCAAAAAATAAAAGGGGGGGACATTAAAGAAAAGCACTGTATATTTTAACTGACAACTCGTGCTTACATCATCTGCAAATAATTCTCCACACGTCGCGCCTCACCCGACACCAAATGATAATTTAGTACATCCGGACAAAACCCCTGACGCTATTCTCTGCTGAAATTGTATAAACCCATATTTCCTTCCTTCATATTCTCGCTCAAATTAAAATTTAATAATTCACACATTTCATAAATGCAAGTTAAAAAGAAGCTCCCGGTGCTTTGAATTTTTAAACATTCTCAACAGCTTTTTGTGGTGATGGTAACATACTTTAATTGTGGCAGAAATGGTGTTCAACGAAGTCTGCAAAAGTAGCTTGATGAATATTTCTGTGTGGGATTTTAATCTCCGAATGATTGGGCTGTAATTAGTCGAAAGATTTCGTTAAAATTTTTCAAAACTCTCACAGTTGAGCTATGAATATTCATCATTATAAACTTTCAAATCAGTTCAACTATTCTCAGCTTCCAGATTAGGTTTCTCAAGTCTTCTACATCTTCGACCGGTGTTTCAAAGACCTTGTTCTTCAGAAAACCACACAAAAAAGAGTCAATCGGCGTCAAATCCGGGCTATTTATTTATTTAGTTATAATAGTGTTGAGTTTGGTATGATGAAATAATAATATAAGATTGTATTTATATGTTTGTATGCTTTTTTATATCCAATCTCTATAAACAAAATTTGTAAAAAGGCAACATTCAAAAATCAATATTTTTTTATACGTCAATTTTAAGTATAGGGTATGCTACATAAAAAATATTTAGAATTTTTAGGAGAATATAAAAATCGAATAAAAAGTAGGGTTCTCATTTGAAATAAGAAAGTTGGACCACGCCCAGACTTTCTGAGGCACCCTGTATATGCGAAATAATTTTTTCAAAAAATATACTCAAAACCATTGGACTTTTAACTAGGACACTTTTTTCAGAAACGTCAAATAAAAAAGATAAGGGGTGTCAATATATAAAGAGAAATCCTATGCTTCCCAAATATTTATCGAAATGACAATGACATTTGAAAAAATAGCTGGAGCGCTGTATTCAATCCGTCTCTATGAATGGCAAGATTCAACTCTACTACAGCGCTGTGAATCAGCGTAAAGCATATTATTTTTTACGCTTTATCGCTGAAAGTTATGTCATTTTAGGTTTGCCCTGACCAGCTGTTTTTTGATAGCCCACAATCATCCAGAAAAATTGGCGGATCGATTGGCCGGTTCCTTAAGGGTGGCGGATCAACCCCAGCAAGTCACGGAAATATTGAACTTTTGATAATTTGATTCAGTCAAGGCTGAATGTTTTACCAGTTGTTCTTTGGTAACCTACAATCATCCATAAAAATTGGCGGATCGATTAACCAGTTCCTTAAGGGTGGCGGGTCAACCCCAACATGTCACGGAACTATTGAACTTTTCATCATATGATTCAGTCAAGGCTGAATTTTTCACCAGTTGTTCTTTGGAAGCCTACAATCATCCTGAAAAATTAGCGCAAATTTAATAAGGGGCCACCCTTATCAACCCGAACATGTCGAAGGGACCAATGAACATTTCATAATATGATCCAGTTGAGGCTGAATCTTTACCAGTTATTCTTTGGTAACCTACAATCATCCAAAAAAATTGCCGGATCAAATGGCCAGTTTCTTAAGGGTGGCGGATCACCCCCAACATGTCACGGAAACATTAAACTTTTCATTATACGATTCAGTTAAGGCTGAATTATTTACCATATGTTCTCTGGTAGCCTACAATCATCCATAAAAATTGACGGATCGATTGGCGATTGGCGTTGAGGGTGGCGGATCAAGTCGTTCCGCCAGGTGCCTACTTAGAACCGTCCACCAATTGACATATTCACTTGAACTAGTTGTCACAATAATATACTAGAATATTCAGCCTTTCACTGAATCATCTTATGAAAAGTTTATTGTTCCCTCGACATGTTGGGGGTGATCCACTATCCTGTAGGAACTGTGCAATCGATCCGCCAAATTTTTTGGATGATTGTAGACACCAAAGAACAACTGGTGAGAAATTCAGCCTTGACTAAATCATATTATGAAAAGTTCAATATTTCCTTGACACGTTGGGGTTGATCCGCCACCATAAAAGAAATGATCAATCGATCCGCGAACTTTTCTGGAGGATTGTAGGCTACCAAAGAACAACTGGTGAAAAATTTAGCATAAACTGAATCATATTATGAAAAGTCCAATGTTTTCGTGACATGTTGGGGGTGATCCGCCGCCCTTAAGGAACTGTTCAATCTATCCGCCAATTTTCTGGATGATTGTAGGCTATCAAAGAGTTTTGGTAAAAAGTTTAGCCTTGACTAAATCAAATTATGAAAAGTTCAATATTTCCGCGACATGTTGGTGTTGATCCGCCACCTTTAAGGAACTGGTTAATCGATCCGCTAATTTTTCTGGAAGACTGTAGGTTATCAAAAAACAACTGGTGATGAATTCAGCCTTGACTGAATCATATTATGCAAAGTTCAATGTTTTCGTAACATGTTGGGGGTGATCCGCCACCCCTAAGGAACTGGCCAATCGATTCGCCAATTTTTCTGGATAATTGTAGGCTACCAGAGAACAACTGGTGGAAAATTTAGCCTTGACTGAATCATATTATGTGAAGTTCAATGTTTTCGTGACATATTCGGGGTGATCCGCCACCCTTAAGGAACCGGCCAATCGATCCGCCAATTTTTCTGGATGATTGTGGGCTATCAAAGAACAGCTGGTCAAAATTTTGGTCTTAACTAAATCATAAAAAGTTCATCGGTCCCACGACTTGTTGAGGGTGATCCGCCACCCTTGAGGAACCGGCCAATCGATCCACCAATTTTTCTGGATGATTGTGGACAGCCAAAGAACAACTGGTAAAAAATTCAGCCTAAACCAAATGATAAAAAGTTGCAATTTTTTTACATGTTTGGGGCGTTCCCCGCTTGGAACAGCGATCAGGGCGAACCCTCTCGGATGACACACGATTAGGGTCCTCACAACATTCTCTTAAGAAATAGGCCTTAACTAAATCATTACTAAAAAAGGTCACTGGCTCTCAGACTAAAAGAAAACCAGAATATTATTTGATGACATGAAAAACACAATTAATGTTGAAAATTACAAATATTTTCTTGATGATACATAACAGCTGCGATCAAATATTTATATCATAATTTATCCGCATTGCAACTATTCACCAAGTTATTTATAGCGAATTAACTCAAGAACGGCTAGTCAAAACACAGGCAAACGATACAGTGCTGCTCAAAAAGGTCCCTTCTCTTCTAACTTTTGAACCGTTTGATATATACTAACGTGATCTGGACACACCATAATTTGGGACGTTCTGCATTTCTTGACATAGTACTGATAGCTGAAAATGTCAAAATGACAACTGGGCGCCATTTTGAATAAAAAATCAAATGTAGAGAGGGGTTGAGTGATATCCTATTCTGAAGGCCCTTTGAATCTGATTACAACTGCTGAGCCTCAAGCCTCTGCTATGATTCCTGTTGAGATGACAGCGCGTCGATTTTTTTTCATTTTTATTACTCAATTGTTACTCACCCGCAAGAGTTGACTTTTCTTAACTAGAAGGATATGATGAGGTGCAGAAGATCTTCAAAGTGAGCTATTGAACAATCTTTTTCACGTGGATAGATTTCAAAAAAAAAATCGACTGAAAAAAATCATCCTCCTTAAAAAGATTAAACAGTCTTGTACTTCAGGTCCATTCTACTCAATAACAAATTATCTGGACCATACAAATCCATTCATTTCAAAAAGCTCGAAAACAGTATGTAAGTATAAAAAAAACAATTTTTGTCTCTCAAAACACCAACAGGAAATTAGTTCGTTTTTAATTCCCGGCAGTTCCTTAGGAAAAAAATTATTTTGAATTCCCGGGAGTTATTTGAAGAGAAAAAGGAAACATTTATTTTCAACTTCATGACGCTAATTTTCGATTTTCAGTAGAATGAACGTTCTCTTGAGAAAAAGGATCGTTCAACGATATCCAAATACAGTTTTTGATCAGCGTGTGATCGTTCGCTAACATTTTCACTCGTTCCCCGCTCAAGAATAAGGCTCCAGGCAGTTACTTGAGTTAAGTTCGTTAAGGGGAAATTTGTTTTACATTCTCGGCAGGTACTTAATTAAGAGGTGGTTGATTTAAGTGTAAATTTGTTTTCAATTCCCTGCAATTACTTAAGGGAAAATTTGTTTTTGATTCCAGGCAGTAACTTCAGGGAAAGTTGCTTAGGGGAAGATTTGTTTTCAATTGCAGGCAGTTACTTGACGACAAGTTACTTGAATAGAAGTTTTTCAAGGGGAAACTAGTTTTCAAGATGCTTGAGGGAAAATTTTCTCCAATATCTCTAACCAAACTTGACACAAACTGACCCAACTTGACACAAACTAACCTAACTTTGATTTATACTGTCGACGATCGACATTGACCGTATCGACCAAGTCCGGCGCCAAACTGATTTCAAAAAACAAAAAGCATCGTATTAGCTGATACGTTTTGCTCAAACGCGGATCGATCAACGGCTAGGATCGACTACGCCAATATGTATCAAATTCGAGTCGTGACTGATGACCCAGGACGCGGTTTGATTCTCCAATTCATTCGATTGTTTGGCTACGCTCAGTAGCTGTTTTTTTATCAAGGTATTTTCGCAAAGCTTTATCGGATAAGGGCAACTCTGGTCTACAGCCCAAGTGTATTTCTGAATTCTGTCTTTGCCTGATTCTTGATGGTCATTATTACGAAAGAAGAAAGTTGATTGAAGAAGGTGAAACTATTTATTTCTGAAATACGTTTGAGAGGTCATTGCCCAGTTGACCATATGGAGGAGCCGCCCTTGATATAATCTTCAGGAAAATCATAAAACTTTCATTTGAACATTTTTCTTTGTATCTCTTCAAATGGAGCTTCTAAACGAGTGGTGAAGGTAGATTATAAGAAAAAACCCTGTATATGCGAGTGGGAGACGAGATTTGATAGCCAATAGAGATATACCGAATTTAGATGTACCGTGACTCTAATAGAACGAAATGAAAATCATTTTCTATCTTTTATCCTAAAAGTATATTTTTTATGAGAGCAGATACTACCAACAAATATAACGTGTCCCCATGGGATCTTCCCTATTTACAGTCAGAGCTTATTCACTTGAGACATATTTTGAGAAAAAAGCTATGGGAACCATCAACAACATGCATTCACGACTCCATCAGTTTACTTTAGAATTCGAACAAAACAATCTTTCTATAAGATACTTCGCAATAAAACCAAAAAAAGGCATCTTGAGACACCAACACATACGCACAACGGAGTATCTAATCGTGAATCCAATCAGTAGCCACTACTTCGATATCCAGATCTTAGAGAGTGAGGAAGACAGACATACATCAGAAAATTGAAACTCTAAAATTATTCTACAAAAAAAAAACAAAATTAAGAAGATCCACCTCACATTAAAGGAATCACAGACATCATAAGAATAATGATACCAAGATTATACAAAAATGAATTGAAACTAGAAAATCACAGAGAACACATTGTTTCTAGTGGCGATTGCAACTATATAGACAAGGCTTACTTGGAAATCAGCTACAAACATTGGCCCTTCGTAAGCACGAAGAAGAGGTGAAGCACGATAATTACAAACAATCGGGAAGATGACATCAAAAACTTTAGAATCCAGACTAGGAGAGAGAAGACCGAAATTGGAAATCAGGGACACCTAAATTAACATACCAACAACCAGGAAATTCACTCTGAATCTATAAACTTGACATACTAGTTCATTCATCAACCTGTATCTATAACATTGTCAAGTCGAAAAAATCATTCAATAAACTTTGAAAAAGCTTCGTGAGATGATGAAACGTCAGTTTTTTTAACAAATAAAAAATATTCGTTAAATTTGACGCATGAGCAATCAGAATCTTTTTCTATCCACATGTTAACATCCCTGAAAACATCAGGATCAACTTTAAATATTTATGCATCTACATCAACTAATTGGATTTGATAAAATTTGAATAACACCGCTAGTCATGGTATAGAACAAAATAAATGTGTGTTTCAAAACATTTTTTCAAATTTATATTAATGCAATTCGTCATCAATTTGATCATGTGTCTGGTGAACAACCGCGAGTGCAGAGCTTTTAGTGTCATGTTGAAACTCGTTTTATTAAGTAGTAGATGGTCCTGGATAATCTATACTTTCCCGTCAACCATTGAGCACTAGCTCACATTTAAAAAAAAAAGAGTTCAATAATTATGTCTCGACTTGGATTTGGAAATATAATAATGTAGATTTTCAAATGGGAGAGCATTCTGAAATTGAATAAAACAAGCTGAATGTGAGGTATTAACAAAATTCTATTTCAAGCTGAAAAACTTATGTATGACATTTTGTATTGAAGATGACATCTTTCAAATGTTCAACGCGTCTTTTCAGTGTGGCCCGGATCAGGGTTGTTTACTTTTCAATTACTCTGCCGCATATATGCTTTGTTGACTTTAAGGTAATTGGTCGATTGGGGCCTATGACCATTGACCTGCGATATCAGAAGACCTCACAATAGAACGTCTCTTCACATCAACTGTTCAAGTGAAATTCAAAAAATAGGGTATCATTACAGTGGCTCGATAAACTACAGTGACGCCAATGAGGTAATGTTAAGGCGAACGATGGGGCGTCGCAATTTTTGAAAAATAGGAATAAGAAAATAATATAATGAATAAGTACGTAACTTATAAACAAATAATCAGATCACAAAGGAACCTTTGTAGAAAATATTTTTGATCAGAAAATAATCAATTTTCACAAATCGCAACTTGATAACATTTCAAACTCTCAATAGTTGTCAAATGGTTGTCAATGGCAACACAACAATCAACATTGGTCGCGTTCATGAGACGGAGCAGTTACCGCTATGCTCCGGGGGCGCTCTTTGGCATCTGACAGTTGACTGTTGAGCCTTATGAGACTTCCGCTTCATTCATAAGAAGGAGCGATAACAGTTTCGTCTTATGAATGCGAGCAATGTTTTGCCAGAATATGGCGGACGACCAATAGAAACGACGACATGCATTGTCGTCACTGTAGTTCATCGAGTCACTGTAGGTATCATTAGAAAGGTAATTATGCCCTTTCGAATGACATATCACTCGACCCCACTTTCCATTTGAAAATGTTGGGTCATCTCTCACCCTCGCTAGGGGTTTGAATGTATAGGTTGATAGATATGCTTAAAATGTGTCCCCCTCGAATCGACGTGTCCGAGGATTTTCATTTCACTTTATGTTACAAAAAAAGAAGACAAGCCAGATGCATACTCCCCGTTAGATCACTCTGTATATTCTTGAAAGATCAACGTTTGTCTTCAAATACAAAAACACAGAAGCATCAAAAACTAGAAAGAAACGTCAATCACATGAAAAAAGACGGGATAAATTTATTAGCAGATGTCACCACAGAACATATTATATCCAAAGGCCTAAGTGAAAGCTTTGATTCGCATCCAAGGAGAGGCGCTGATGTGCCTGAAGTACGTTAGATTTCGAGAAAATGGCCGTACGTGGAATGCCAAATGATAGCTTATCAACCTGCCATGATGACACATTATGCCTGAACGCCACCTTTAATCTTTTACTCCGTTTTAAAGAATCCATGTTTTGTGCTTGAGTTCCCTTCTATGTGGAAAAATGCTCTGGTTACCCTCATCAAAAAACCTAAAAGGAGGCAGGGCACAACCTGTAATACTGTAGGCTCATCAGTCACAGAAGCAAAGAACTTTCTGCCACATAAGCAGATCTGATTTCGCACAGAGCACTCCACAACACATCAGACTGTGAGGCTAAGTGACAACATCCTCAAAAGGGATAACAAAGGGAAAGAAACAGAAGGACTCTTGAGGACTTCCGTAACAGCGGTCCTTCCCACATGGAGTCATGCTTCGCTTCACCTGACTTCCGGAGTGAGTGACATTTTCTCATCTCATATTCACCATCATAGGGACAGCGCCCCGCAGCGCAGAACACATCAACTAGAAAAGCCCATACTGACCCCTTCCCCCAGATAGTTCCGGACAACCGACAAAGCTAAATCTGTTTTTAATTTTCTTCCTATGTAATAAAATTTTCAAATAAAGACAGCTCCAGAGCCAAAGTAGTCAGTGCTTCTATGTAGAGAAATCTGTATAATATATTGCAGACATTTACAATAATACATTATCCAAGCCAGGTAGTTCGATTCAAATCCACTGCATTCCCTGGCGCATTGTTCCGTGAAATTTTATACGTCAGTTTGTATTCCAGAGTTTTTATATGTGTTTTGTGAATTATACTAATAAGAAACGTTACGTCAAAGTGCTTATAGGTAAAATTGATCTGTTAAGTGACACACTAAGTTCTTACTAGTCACTACATTATCATTATGTTAGATAATGCCACCGATCATAAAAAAATAAAGAAGGATCACTCCGTTAAGCGCTAGAAAGTGTTCTGGGAACCGCCGACGTTCTTATTAAATGCCCCGCGATCTCGCCTTGCTGCGTAAAGCGGCTATCGAAGTATTCAACGATCTACCAGCTGGCAATCTAAGCTTCAGGGGTGTTTTATACTTTGTCTGATGCCTCTCTAGTGAGTCTCGTATCAAAAACATGTTTGCGCGACGATGTAAACGATCAGCAATTGGCCGGCTTTTAGTTGATAATGCTAGTTCGAAGTGCCACCCTGTAGTGACCCTTCTATATTGTTAAATGTTCGGTAATGATGTTTAGCACTGGTAACTAGTTGTAATATGAGCAGCACAAAAAGATTCACGTCGTTTTAGAAAAAAGCACAGAATTAATGTCCGATAAAAATGATAATGGATCACAATATCAATAATAAAAAGCAATCTTTCATGGTAACTTAGTAAGTTAATTCGTGATAAGAAAACAACTCATTTTCTAAACAGTCATATATTACGTGAAAGATGAAATAACATCATCATTTTGTTTGTATACTCCTATGACAAAGCATCAAAAGACACGAGAAACACTGAATATAGAAACTGGATGTTAAGATTATGACTTGCTTGTATTCAATACAAACAAGTTGATTTATATATAAGTACTGACATCGCATCATCTTATATTACTTCTTCTCATCATTTTTTCGCTCTTAAATGTAAGCGACACAAATATCCTTAATATGTTTTTCTCACATGAGGAAATTAATGTATCACCACGTGTATGAAAATGGTATGTATTTCAAGAGGCTGGCAAGCCAATTTGTTTCCAAATTTGATCTTTTGTACGCGGCGCCCATCATTCTGATCTCAAATTCAGGTGACACTGCGAAAGAAATCCAAGAGCTCACTGGGGACGATGAGTCGGCAGTGTTGCGACAGGAGAACTGCATCGCCGGAATCCCAATAGTATATTTTTCCGGGACTCAAGATACTTTATGATGGGTTGATATGTAATCGAATTTAGTCTTGGAATATTCCAGAATGCACTAGTTGATCAATCTGGAGAGATTCCATTGTGCACGTCCAGAATTTAGTCTTATGTGGTCTTGACACGTGAATCGGAAAACAATAAATATAATTTGTATGTATAGAAAACTATGGATCTGACGCGCTTTGTACGGAGATTTTATCGGGGTTGGAAACATATATTATCCAACATCCCGGGCGCCACCTCCTGGATTGATGTGGTAGAAGTCCCATAGCGCCTATCCGGCGAACGGAAAAAAATCAGAGATACTATAATCTTGAGTTTTATCGAATGGAGCAGTCTATTGATAAATAAAAAATAACCAAACCATGAACAGGGTGGGCAACTAAGAATGCGAGATGCTGTATTTGCGAAACTATCCATCGTAGAAGCTTGCGGCGACAAAATTTATCACCAAAACGGCCATGAAAAAGACTTGGAAAATATTTTCAAGTTTCTGAAAGGGGGCGTAACGACCAGCACCAAGTGGAAAAATGTTATCTTTATAGAATTTTGCACAATAAAAATATATCGATGATATTATTTTCATATTAACTGACTATTGATGCTTATTTTGTTTTGAATTTATTAGTTTCGTCATCGCCGCTAGATGGTAGCATTTTTTCGAGTTTTTGACAAAAAAATCAAATTTTATGGTGGATTCATTTTTATATATTTCAAAAAAGGATATTTTTTTTTGTTATTCTTTCAATTTTTTTATAGAAAAATGTATCTTCTTTTGAAATCTATAAAAATGAATACACCATTACATTTGATTATTTTGGAAAAAACTCAAAAATATGCTACCATTTCAGATGACGCCATCTAGCGGCGACGGCGAAGGTAACAAATTCAAAAACAGACAAGCATTTTGTAGAGCAGATTATGCTCTTTCATATGAGGCCAAGTTCTTTAGAATTTTCGCCGCAAGCGTCTACGATGAATATTTGTCCAGATACAGTACCTCGCATTCTTAGATGCCCACCTCGTACTGAATTAAAAATACGGAATAAAACAGCTCCACAGTCAATAGTTATGTTATAATTATTCCAAATTACCATCAAAAGTGATTTCATATAACCTCTTTTTGAATCTCGTGGACATGAAATCGAACTTTCGCAATATAACTGGATATGAAACTGTAATATCATTTACATATTTATAGCACACATTATCAGGAGTAGGTTTTTACATTTACTTTTCATTTTAAACAAGAACTCAAGTGGAGTTGATTGTATTTAATTAGCTGTTGGAGGACTCTCCACTTCCATTATTTCACATGCTCTTCTGCAATGCTAACTTCTTTTAACTAGTTCAAATAGTCTTTATATGCAGACCAATTACGAAAGCCTTGTCATTTGACAAACATATCAGGACGCAATTTTCAAATTGTGGAACAAAGGAAGTAGCTTGAGGCTAGATTTGGTGAATAGAATGTTTGTCAAGCAGATCAGATCGGGATTTTTGTCATTGAAACCGCTACGGGGTGAGACGCGAGATGGTGCATTATCTTGGAGGAATACTTTTTTTCGCAAAGGCGGGATTTTTTTTGCTGTCTTTAACGTGTCAAGCTATGATGCGTCGTATGGTTATATGTGATTGATTGACCCTTCTGTTGAGAATCAGATAACTCCTTGACTTTCGTGAAAAAACAGTCACCACACATTTCCCAGAAAAAAAAAACAGCTTTTTTTTTAGTTTCCTTTCGCAGTCCACTGTTTGGCAACCACAATACGCTCGAAAAAAAAGTTTTCGTGCGTATAGTGGTGCATCCAATTTTTATTCAATGTTTCATAAAAGCTGAAATCTTAAGCAGGGCTTGGATATGATCAGCCGAATACGGTTTTGCTTGAAAATATGACAAAGAAGTGTTCTCCGCTATTTATTTCACTTTTGTTCGTCGTTCGACGTTCTTTTTCCAAAATTTCAGTGACAATTCAATACTCAATTTTGGCCATTTTCACAAAAATTACCAAATCGATCCACTCAATCGATTGTCTATCAACAAGTTCGCGTCCGAAACTGCAGTAATTCTGTCATGTGATACCCAACCAAATTTCTAGTGACGAGCATCTTACACAGCCGAAAGTCTACTGAACTCAAAGCAAAGACAACAACGACAAGTACTTTCCTCAAATACAAAGTACTATTTATGAACTTGATACAAATTGAATTAGGTTCGAGGCAGCTATATCTTATTCACGACATAAATAAAGTTCTTTTTGATAATTTTTCTGTAAGTTATCAAGAATGGTTACAGGTTACTAAAACTAAACGTAAATTGTGTCGTATATAACGACGACACATATATGGTAGAAGTACATTCTTACTTGAAAATGACCAAAAAAGTTGACTTCAAAGACAAGAATATGATTCCCCTGAATTTAGGTGGAATATCACTAAATTACCAACATTCTGTCTTTATCGCTACCTGTCTAAAGGTCGTGCAACTTTATGAAACACCTCAAACGCTCAAATTAATGGGGTGGCCAAATTTATTTGAAATATTCACTGAAAAAAGTAATTAGTAAATTTACTTAAAATATTGATGGTTATTTCTTGCCACACAGTATTTTAGCAAATTTACTACCTGATTTTTGATTTTATATATTTTTTGTAAAAACGCCGCATGTCCAAGTTGGGATATGTGTGCAAATATGTTGCATTATATCTTTAATTTTATCAATATTATTCTTGAAATTACTAAAAGAATGTGAATTTGTATTTGCATTTTTCCAATTATCTAATTATATTCACCGCATTATTCACAGTTTTTTTATTATTTTGAAATGTAAATTTACATAGGTTTTAGTACTTATTTTGTACTTTTACCATCCACAGTAATAAAAAGTTGTGCTTTTTTGATTCAGTTTATATTGTGAAAATATCATGTGTATTATAGTCAATTTACAAACTATTTTGTAAAAGTATGTAGTGAATTGTATGATGGTTTTGTGAAATTACAATTTTTTGGTAAATTACTATGTGGGTTTCACAATGTAATAAATGATTTCTTTTCAAATTTAACACGTGATTATATTTCTCACATCATCAGTTATACAAAATAGAAAGTACCTACATAACATTTTATACGTATACCTACTCAAAAATAGAAAAGTTGAAAATAAATATAGCTTTTGCTGAAACAGTCTTCTGATTAAATCCTAATAAAATAATATGTTACGAGTCTACAGGTCGACTCATGTTGAATGATGTAGGCAAAACAATACATACATGTGAGTCGAAAACAATAATAAAAATAATGCATCCAAAACTAATGGTAGCACAGCGTTAACTCCTCAGAATAAGATTCTTAATCTGGAGTTAACGCATTACAGAACTCTACTACTACTTAAGAACTCATTTTGATGTAAGTGACTGATAAATAAATCTTTGGTAAACATAACTTCTACTTAAACTGAATATTTCATTCTTCTAATAAAGTCTCACAAATTAGCTTTCACAAAAACAATTTGAAACATATTTTCGTATATTCACTGGCCAGCTGAATATACGAATAAAATCAAACTATTTCTTGTGAAATATTCATTAAAAGAGGGATACGAAAAATACAGTGTCCGCCGAGGTGTCCGCCAGACATTTTTTATTTTTTATTCGTCAGAAGATTTTGCTTTACATAAAAGTTGATGCTAAAAAAAAAATTTTAAGTGTCAAAACTGAGGATATTTGAAAAATACAAAAATGTGAATGTAAGGGTCAAGATTTTTTTTTAAAACGATACTCAGAGCTAAAGAGCTTCCGCTTTTTCTACAAGCACCAACTTTTATCTAGAATAAAATTTTCTGAGAAATTAAAATAAAAAGTTTTTCCGCGCACGAGTCCAAACACTAACATTGGTTTAAAACGTCTACAACTTGATTTTAGCTGCTTTATTAATCAGAACAATAACTTTTTTTTTCGAAGATTTTTTTTATTTGATTTCGTCCCATAATCAGGATGGTGCTTGAGGTTATATCTTTGAATCCTTCTAAAGTTAAACTGATATTTTTGGGATATAACAAATTTAAAATAAAATATGAGCAGAAAATAATGCGCAAAGCTTCTAGGAAATTGCTGCACCTCTTCTTCCCTAGAAGAATCTTGCCTTCCATTGCTACAAAGTATTCTTCCTCCGATTCTGCACCTGAAAATAACCAAAAATGCAATAGATAACATAAATTATTAAGGAAATATGTGAGAAAGAGCGCATCAAAATAGTTAACTTACCTAGTTCTAGAATGGTTGGTTGTACGATGTCAAGTGAACTCGGGTCCTCCATTAAATTTTTGTCCTGAAAAATTACATCTTGATTAAACAAGAAAACTATCAGATGTATTTAAGAAAAGTCCACAGGTAAAAAAGATCAAAATTAGTGTTTTTGACAATAGTATACCACATTACAAGTGAAGAAAGTGAAGAATTTCAGACGAGTGTATTAGAGGTACTTTGTCACGAGTGATGTGAAGTATTTTTCCTTCGATCACAACATTTGCGCAAAAAATTTAACAATGTTTCTAATGTTTTTAAAATAGGTACATAATAAAAAAAAAGACGTTTTGTTTTCCTTAGTTAAGGTGATTTTTTCCGGTGCAATAAAATAAAAATGTTTTTGATAAAATTTTTCCCTTAAAAAATTTGTCGATAATTGCCCATGTTCTTTGTTATGTGCAAATAAAACAAGATCATTTTCAATAAAATAATCTTCTGAGAAATTTACACCAATTTTATTTCTGTTAACTTTTCAGTTAAATATTTTAAATTTATTTTTTGAATATCTGATATACCCTCAATTAAAACTTGAAGAGATTTGTTAGTCAAGAAGGGTTTTGATTCCAATGTTATATACAAGACAGACAAAAGTTTTAAACACATGTCTTAGTAATTGTCTGGAGTTTCAAAATCACTTCCGTCATCACTTGAGTATGACGTAATTGAAAGCTCGTTTACATTAATCTGATTATTGCTTTTAAAATCAAATAGTGAAGTTTTTTTCTTATCATCGTGATTCGAATTGTGATGTTGATGTTTTCGTAAAAAATGATTTTGTATCACAGAAGTGGTTTTAAATACCACACGGGACCCACATAAATGTTTAAACGGGCATTGCAAGTATTCACTTCGCCTGATATGCATATAAATATGTGAATTGAATTGTTTTCGAATCGTACATTCGAAGGAACAATTTTCTTTGAGACAATTGAAACTTTCTTTTGATGCCTTGCATAGTTGTGAACTTTTTGTATCCCTATGTATTCTATTTATATGGGAATAAAAGCCTGGATATGTTTGAAAGATCATAAAACAATTATCATGTTTACATTTAAAAAAACCTCTAGTATTGCGGTGTAAATAAAGATGAAGGTCGTATTTTCTAAGAGAATTCGCTTTATACTTACAGAAGGTACATATAAACATAGTTAGTATGGTACTTACCTTCATAAAACAGAAAAAAACACCAACCACCTTGCCAACTACCCATAAAACACCCACCTGTTCAAGAATCCAGATAAATACTATTGAAAACTAATGGCTTCCTCCTTCCTCCTAGAATGATCACGACACAATTGGCCCTTGGTTGTCGCGTCGGTTTCTGTTCCCGGAAATTTTGAGCGTTGCCCGTCATTTTTACCAAACATATTATACTAAAGTCACACTTTTTTTTTGTGAAATTACATACTGTTTGTGAATATAATTCGAAGCCTGTAATTTTACTAGAAGATTGTATATCCCATTTAAATTTCATTTGTAAACGTACTATACTGATTGTGAAAACAATATAATTTATTGATAATCACTAAATAACACTAAACTATCTTGCAAAATTACAATTTTTTGTGAAAATAAGCAAAATTATTCGATTTTTACAAATGGTTTATTGAAAATACTTTAATATTGCTGTATTTTTTTTGTAAATTTACTCATATTTTTTCCTGATGTCCCAAAAAACAATCTAAGAACTCTAGACCAGAAGAAAAGAAAAAGATAAACATGCATTGTCTCTTATTGTACAATCATGACGTATGTAGGGTGTGAGAATAAGTCTGAAATTACTTGAAAACTACCAAAAGGTTACCTTCAAATACAAGACTTTCATCTCTTCTGAATTTAGGTGGAATATTTCAAAATTATCACCACAACTCTTTCTTTGTCGCTACCTGTATATTAGGTTAACAAAGATCGATATCTAGTCAATTTTGACCTAAGTTATGAAATAATGTCATCTAAGTCGAAGAATAACTTATGGGTACATAACATATTATGAGAGCGGCCATGTTTCAATGTCAGCATCTTAGAAAACAATGTGTTATGTCCGAATTTTATTGAATTTCTGACTACTTTTGGGAATATTCACATATTCGGAGATGATTACAACCACTGGCAAGTTTGTTTATAACATTCCTAGGCTATTAGATATAGTTATTTTGGATTCAAGCTTATGTTTCGAAATTTCGCAAACTCTGATAATAATGTATCGAAATGGACATGTAATTAGGGCGCATAATTTTTCTGCAAGTATCTTCCCGATATTATAAAGAAAAGTTTCTTTCGCTGTTACATGTCCTTTCAATAATCAATGAACTACTACGTAAATATTATACCAAGTAAGACGTCATAGTAATTCTTTCACTTCGACACGTGACAAAATCCATAGTCCATTATTTACACATGTACGCGACGGTGCCATAATTCTGTATCCTTGTCAATCTCACATCAACATGCAAGTGTATGTCATCGTTTTTCACGAAAAGGTAAAAAATAGGTCACATTATACATGGGAAAATGTGTGGACAAATGTCGGTAATTTTGCCCTTTTCATTATTATCTCTCGACCAATTCGTAGGTCGACAAGCGGTAAATTTGACCTTCTATGTTTGTTAAGATGTCTCCATGTTGGGTGGGACGGCTCTTAGAAACCTCCTCAAAAAACACTTTTTCTGTTTTTCTCCTCTTGTTTGCCCTTTTTAGGATGGAGTCACTTAGCCAAACTTTTTGATGTGTTGTGGAGTGGTCAGGGCCAATCACGTCATATTATGTTAATTAATGGTAATTTGTTTGAGCATCCTCTATAATCTAGATTAGTTTTTTGGGTTTCTAGTGAGTGGTTCTTACCTAATTTGTCTTATTGATAAACATATGACGTGACCTACCTACGTTTACGAATAAAGTTTTTGAATCGTCAATAACGTGATTTTAATTGAATATTTTGAGATTAAAAAGTATGTTATTTTTAGTTTTGATGTATATTCTCATCGAAGCGAGTGCTACGAGAAGAAATGATTTTCTCCATTTTTGCGCAGTGTTCATCTGATCTTTTTTGTTCGGTTACTTTGAATTTGACCCAGAAAAATTGACATAAATATTATACAACATATTATGCTTTGGACTTGATGAACCCAATAATCCCATACAGCCTTTATTACGATACTCAAATTCGCAATTCGGTTTTAATTCAGGAATCCAACTGATTACCCCAGTTAATTCGGTATAAAACATAAAAATAAATGCACTCAGGCTGATATAAATTATTTTACATTAATTTGGTTTTGGACGAATTTAATTACTGCTTTATTCTCAAATCGTGAAAATTTAATGTCGCAATGCATATATTGTTTGAAGTAAATAATGTTATTTTGTTTCAGGTAAGTCCACCGACGATAAACATGGTGAGAATTATCTTCGCTATTTTAAATATTTAAATTACCTGTCCTAGAGCTCGATCTAGTGACGTTGGGAAAAACATTATAAAAGTTTTAACCGACCAAGTAATAAATATTTAGCAGATGGTTTTGGGGCGAATATTGCCAATAACCTGATTTGAATAATTTTTCTTTTTGTAATGATGATTTGAATATACATTGATGAGGAGTAGTTTTGTAATCGAAGGAAAATTTTAAATTTAAGTGGTCATTTAATTGAATGAAATACATCAGTGCTGCATTTGTTTCTATAGGCAATGATGTAATCAAAAATGCTTTTGATCATTTTTCTAAGAAATTTGTCGAAATATGACTTTCTGTAGTTTCTGGAACTAGCAGTATGGACCGACTTATCATTAACATCTGTTGCTGTTCTTTTGCATACTTCTCATGTTCTATATATATTCTAATTAAAAGTATGAAATAGAAGAGGAACATTATCTGTATAAGAGTCTCTGCATGGATAACATCGACTTATCATATTGGTATCCGATTTTTGAATTTCTCAAGGGGGATAAAGTGTCACTGGAACCAAATTAAAAGCAACCAGAATATGATATATTTCACCAACATCAAGATTAATCATCGACAGTGGAAAGAACTCGAACCCTTGTCCAAAACTCAACTATTTTCGCATCGCCAGTCGCCTCAGGAGTCTCAACCGATGTTAAGCAACGTAATGTTATGACATTTGGTGCCGTTTGGTGGATCGAGAGTTAACCATCTCAGATTAGAAATGAAAATTTGACGAATGAATAGAAATAGACACGTGTGCTTCAGCTCGTACCTAGCTTTTTTTTAAATTCTCGAATGGAGCCTTGTTAGATTCACCCCCATTGTTATTTCTACCTCCAAAATAACCAAAATGGGGATTAGTTCCTTATCCTATCTCTCTCTCTACAGTCGTTGTTCAATTCCGCTTTCATTTCGCTCCAGGCTTCTCTGTCGTCTGCCGTTTTCATCACCACCGATACAGACAAGTTTGTAAGGTACATGATCTGGTTCATGAAACATAATGGCGACCATCATCTCCTTCGCTTTCCTTCGAGAGACATAGTGCAATCAGTGGAAAATAAAAAGCGGACAGTTTGGTGCGAAAGGAAGCAAAGGGAGAACCATATATGGCCCAGAGCCCTTTGTTTCTCTGACCTCAAAAACCATCAATCGCAGAATTGATGAACAAACAATAGAGGTTCTGAGGAAGAGATATGAGACACGACGGTTAGGGCACACGATTGCCGCTATACACGTTCCCGGAAGCCGCGCGAGCGCAGTACCTCCTTGGGCTATCGCGGAGCACCTTGAAAAATTGACGGGAACGCTTATGAGATATTGTAAGCTGAATAAGCACCTTGCGCCTTGAGTGTGGCAACAGTTCCGACTTGTAGAGTGTGCCACGAGGACTACGAGTGTGCTGAGAATGTCCTTTTCCACTGCCCTGCTCTCGTCAATTTCAAAGAATCCATCATGGGGGAGAGATGGCCAGAGTTGGCCTCAATCGGGGGATGTTGGGCCACCAGAGTGTTGAACTATATCAACGCTGTCGGCTGGCTCGACGAGTGAACTCCGAAGGAGGTAACAATGGGCCCACCTCAGTGGCCTAAGTAAAACGATGTTGCATGCTACCCCTCCATATCTCCATCCATCTATCTTAGACTTTATTTTTGACGTACAAGCTTTTTATCAGGAAAATCAAGTAATTTGGGACACCCATTTTCTCCAGCACCTGCAAAAAGAGTCCATATGACTATGACGATTGCCTTGGTTCTTTTTCTATTATTTGGTCGATGCCTAGGTAATTTTCCTTTAAACTAATCTCCTCAAGATATAATTCATTCGTGCTTTGGAATTTCAAGATCTTGGAATTCATTTTTGTAACAGGAAAAAGCCGTACAAAGTCAAAAAATGGGACTATGATGAATAATTGAAGGATATTTATTAGATGGTTCTTGAATTGTCTTGGTCTTTTTTCATATTGCTTTACGCAAACGGATCATAAACTCAAGGAAATATTCCTTATCGACCATATTACCTTCTGGTAAAAAATATCGTGATCAAATTTGGAAAAAGCAGTGATCATAACCTTCATGATTATACAAAGAGAGTTGTATACTCATGAAAAAGATATAGTTGAAAAGATCTGAAAACATGCCTTGTTTGTCGGAATTATACAATTGAATTAAACACGTATCGCATGAACCAATTCAAAAAAATCAAAGGCAGTTAGTAATTTGCAACCCCCGGTTTCAAGCAAACAAGCCCAGGCCGTCCAGAAACAACAAATTATCGTTACAAAAACAGAAAAATCAGGCCCCTTCAAAAAACATTCAATTGAAATCACAGTTAAATCACAATGACACAGAATAAATACACGACAGTCTGATTTATGCGATCAGAGAGCAAAAATACCGCAAACATTTAAAATAATGCTCGCTCGTAATAAAAAGCTCTGGCAAGCATCGCTGTGAAATTTGATTAAAAGACATTTTTGTTTGCATTACCGAGGCGTTAGGAAAATCTGCCTGAAAAAGTATTGCGTCAAATAAGATTACGCGTTGCTTTGTGAGTTGTGACTTTCCTTTGATCAGTAGAATCATAGATCTTAATAAAGCTTCAGGGTAATGGGAATAATGGGTTGGCTTGATGAAAATATACTCAACTTTGCAGCATATTAAAAAGTCCAACAGAGCATTTTTATACAAAAAACTACATATATTCCAAAATACTTCTCTGAAATCAACAAAAGCACTTTGGCCGCAACATTATCTCGTTGTTCAAATTTTAATGAACACTTTGAGAACAACTGCGTTGAATATCCGACAATATTAAAAACGAGCAAGTTAAAATCCTAGTTTTATATTTCTATTTTTTTACGGTTTCTGGAACATAAAGCTTTTCGTTGTCCGCGCTACATTATTTAAAGTTGTTTAATTACTTCCAAATAAGATTGCTGTCTCATATTCTTCTGCGGTCACGTGAATAATACCCCAGTACCCTTATAGATTAGAATTTCATGGTGATGTGGTTATTTTTCCACTAGAATATAAAACATTAAATGATAAATATTATGTATTGATGATGGGGTCAACACTGTCACGGGCGGATGATTCATAATAATATTGAGGGATATTTAGTTTATTTTTGACAACCGATAAATGGGAATTGAATATCTATAATTAAACTGATCAATTAGATGAATAAATATATAAATTTTACCGTGACTAGTGGTTTTGTTTTATTCATACACATCTATTAGCCCTACACAAATATTTATAGTATATTATACGATAAAAGTAGTCACGCCCCCTGGCGGTGGATATTGTCCGTTATAATGTTGGGATAAGGAGAACCCCAAAAGTTGATGTTCATGAAAAATCTTTGTTAGTTGAGCTATTTATTATAACGAAAAATATAACGTGGAACCAAAAATCTGATTTTAGTCAAGCATACTTAAGAAAAAAATCCAAATAGTGACGTGAGGAAATGAAAACTATTTATTTCGAAATACATCTAGTAGAACACCACACAATGTATGTTCAGAAAGCTGTGCATTATTGAACCACCTTTTTATACAGGTCCCAGTACGTAATACATTTTGCAGGATTTCTCTACCGTCTGGCAAGGACTCAATTTCAAGGCCTATAAGAGATACGGTTGTGGCAACTCTTTTTAAACGAATGGAATAAAAAGAGTTCGCGCAAGAATGTTATTTATAATTCCTTTTTACCGGCAAACTTTGATTGCACTGATTTGATGTGGGTGGGAAATAGAGATTACAGGAAAGATAAGGGTAAGTTGCTGTTATGTTAGATTGGAGAATTTAACATTGGTATCAATGACAGAACCATGCATTCAAATATAGAAAACTGATTAGCAATATCTCCAGACGAAAAAATTAGTGTTGGATAAATATGTTCGTGTAAGCACACTCTGATAGGTTCCCAAAGAATTTCTGAACTAAATCATGTCGTTGTTCTGATTGAATAAACAATAAGGTCGACATCAATCGAGAAAACTTGTACTCTACGATAAAACTCACGTTTCTAGTCATTACGAATTTATACTGTGACGAAACATGTGTTCAGCGGACCGACCCTTCTCACTGTTGGTGGAGGCGCCGGATATTTGTTCCGCAAAACTGCATCAGCCACCACTGCGTGTAGAATCGATTTGCCTCTAGTACATTCTAGCGGAACTAGATGGCATCGAGCCTTCTACGCTTTTCTGCGTGTTCCTAGAATATTCATTCCAGACAGGGGGATATAAGTCCGTCATTTGGGAAACGGAGTAAGATGTGATTTAGCGATCGTTGCATCAGTTGTGAACGGGCAGTGTTGAATAAGTGACTGTACATAAATAATTGTCAGTAAATAAATTGGTAAAAGTTGGACAGTGTTTTCTATAGCTGAAATTCGCAACAATACCAAGCTCAATTTGAATCTGATACAAAAATGAATAATTTTGGCTTTATTGTAAAAATGCTGATGTCGTCTATTCAATATTCCTAGATTTTTAAGTATTCTATATAACGTAATATGTGATGCGACACAATGACATGAACTTCAAACAAGTTCATAATTAACCACCCACAAAAGCGGATCATTTATATTAAAGGTGGATAGAAGGTTCCAAACATGCTTAAGAGATTTATCTTCACAGAATAGGAACGCTTGTCCCTTGCTTTGTTGTGTGTATCTGGAACTTCACTATATACGTTTGTGCAAGTGACTCGCCCTTTATCAAATTTGATACACAGGAAACTTTGATCCTGGCATTCAGAGCTGAATCGTTAGAGGTTAAGCTCGTCGCTCACGTAGGTTGAGAACTAGAGACAAAAGGATAAAGGTACGTAAGTTAAGTGGCCTGGAGAGAATCTGTTTGTTTTTGTGACTACAAATCTATTCTTGTCATGTTTGGAGTGCTCCTTATTTTAGTATAACTTGAAGGGAGAACTATAATACCAGTCTGGCTGATTCAATTTTTGATCAAATGTTAACCAACAATAATTAATCATTGTATTATTTTAACATTACATTCGCGGGTGATTTTTGAGAAAATTATTGATCAGAAAAATATGATGTATGATGTTTTTGGAAAGCTAAGCTGTCTACTGCGCCTGCCCAGACCGTAAAGTTCTTATTGGTTGATGGTCATCGTGACATGTCGACACGATCCAAACATGGCGTCCATTGAATTTGTTTTCGATAGCGTTTTGGAGTTTCTATTGATTGTTTTCCGTCTGAATTTTTGATTTTGAAGTAGTTTTTAATCATTTTGATTTATGTTTGTGTTTGTAATTCAATTATTATGAGCTTTGGTTATTTGGCGGTGGTATTTTGATAACTTCAGTTTCTATTGACTAGTGACTATAAAGATCATCGCTTTTTCCTTGATAGTAATGAGTGCCACGATCATTGTTTCTTGTAAGCTGGAGAAAGAGAGGGATGAATATCACTTCACAGGTGATTTTTAATACCATATTTCATCAATAAACTGCCAGGCAATTCGTGATCAGGAATTCAATACACCATCTGTGAAAAAGTTCAAATTATTGATGATTTGAATGGTACTACTTACCTGTATATCATTAGATATTTGATCATATGTGAATATTCCCGGGCTAATATCTCTACCTTGAAATACTGCCGATCAAAACGACAGAAACCATCTCATTCTCATGTTCCTGGTTACTGATTACTGATTACTGAAGTACAGGCGCTACGAGTTTCGGGCTGTTGGCCCCGACACCGCAGCCTCTAGTTGGGCTTATTGTATCTTCTCTGTGCCTGTCTTTCAGTCGAAGAGCTCCATTGCCCGAATAAGGTTTATGACTCGTTCTACTGTTTCCCTGTCCGTCCTTCGAGGAGTGGTTGTGAATTCCCCATTATCTCTTCTCCAGTACGCCAGCGCTTCACATTCGAATACAATGTGGGAGGCTGTTTCCTCCTCCTCGTTGCACAGCCTACATATGGGTTCCTCGTTAAAAAGACCCATGATATGCATGTGTTTCCTTAGAGTGCAGTGTCCAGTTAATATACCTGTTACTTTCCTAAGCTGATTCCTGCTGAGTTGCAGTAGGCTTCCAGAAAATGATGATTCGATCTCGTCTGCCATCATTAATTTACTGTGTTTCAGACCTGGTGATTGGCACCATCTAGCTTTCTGTTGTTTTTTGGACCAACAGTTCAGTCAACCTCTCAAAGAGGATTTTGTAATACCAATAGCAGGTTCTGGACCCAGAAGTGGTGTGTTTGCAGCTTTGCGTGCTAGTAGATCCGCCCGCTCGTTCCCAGCTATCCCTGTGTGTCCTGGTATCCATCCAAGAGTAACATCTTTAGATACTCCCAGTGTGGCAAGGTTTTGCTGACAATCCATGACTTGTTTGGATTTGGTTTCCCGACAGGAGATGGTTTTGATTGCGGCTTGGCTGTCACTAAGGATAAGGATTTTCCTTCCTCTGTAGCCTCTCCTGAGATTTTCTTGCACGCATACGTTTATTGCATGTACTTCTGCCTGGAAGACTGTAGCGTACATCCCGAGTGGTTCACATGTTTCCCACTTTGGATTTTCACCTACGATTCCGGCACCAGTTCCCCGGCTTGTTTTGGAGCCGTCTGTGTACCATATTGCCCCATTAGCCATCCGGAGTTGTTTCACCGTTTCCTCTTCCCATATTAGCTTGGTCTTAGGAGACGTGCTAAAGTTGATATTTTTCAACATGATATCACTCCTCATTGTTACTAAGTGGTTCGTGACTGTGCTGGTTATCTTAGTGTGTCCTTGGGAGTTTGAGTGACTCCAGTTCCCGGTGTTGCTAAGTCTATATGCTCCCATCCTTGCTTCCATTTTGATATAGATATCTAAAGGAGGTAGGTTAAGCATGGCCTCCATGGCAAGTGTTGGAGTGGTTTTCATGGCTCCCGTTACACAGAGACATGCTAACCTCTGAACTTTTGCAAGTTCCGTGGCTGCTTGTCGCTGCTCGATTTTCGGCCACCAGACAACACAGCTATAGGCAAGGGTGGGTCTTACCACGGTACATTAGAGCCAGTGTACCATGCGCGGATTTATGCCCCAATTCTTTCCTATCGCTCTTTTTGTTGCCATTATTGTGGCTTTACCTCGATTCACTATTTTCTGTAGGTGTGAATTCCATGTGAGTTTGTCATCCAGGATGATGCCTAGGTATTTGACTTCTCTTACCACCTGCAGTTCTTGTCCAAAGAACATGGTTTTGAATAATTCCGCTGTCTTCCTCTTTCTCGTAAAGCTGACCTGGGAGGTTTTCTCAGGATTGACCTTCAGGTTCACCTTCCTGCACCAATCTTCTACGATTGTCAGAGCTGTCTGCATCAGTTCTGATATTGTCTTGGTATGTTTGCCAGTGATAAGTATTGCTACGTCATCGGCATAGCCTTGGGCGTAGAAACCTTTGCTGTTTAACTCTACCAGTAGTTCATCTGCGACTAGGTTCCAGAGGAGAGGGGACAAGACTCCACCCTGGGGGCAGCCTTTAGCTGCCTCTATAGTTACAGTTTTGTCAAGCATAGTTGCTTGAATTCTCCTACCTTTCAGCATGTTTCTTATCCACCTACAAACTGTGTCTTTAATTCCACGCCGATTGATTGCGGTGGTCATTGAATCGAAGGAGGTGTGATCAAATGCTCCTTCTATATCAAGGAATGCAGCTAGGGCAACTCCTTGGTTGTTCAGTGGTTGCTCTATTTTATGAACAAGTTCATGCAGAGCAGTTTCACATGATTTGCCAGGTTGATAGGCGTTTTGGTTTTTGTGTAGTGGCCTCTCTATTAGGGAGGTCTCCCTAATGTGCCTTTCAATCACTTTCTCCATCGTTTTGAGTAGAACGACGAGAGATTTATTGGTCTGAATGCCTTGCGCTGAGAGCTATCTTTCCCGGGTTTCGGTATAAAGACCACTCGCGAGAGTTTCCATATCATGGGTATGTGTCCCGTTGCCAGGCTTGCTCTGAATAGTTGGCAAAGCATCGATATGAGTTGGGCTTCGCCCTGCTGCAGGTGTGCCGGTATTTTCTCGTCGCATCCAGGTGCTTTGTATGGTTCGAATGAGTTTATGGCCCATTCGATTCTATTTGGTGTCACAATCTGTCGGGCTATGACCCAATCATCTCTTGATCCTCTCATCCGGAGGATCTCAGGAGATAGGGAGTTGACTCCCTGTTGCGAGTTGATTATGGTCGAGTCTGGAAAGTGTGCCCTGAGTAGTGTCTCAATGGTTTCTTCGCCATTTTTCGTGTATTCCCCATTTGGTTTCTTTAGTGTTCCCATTGGTGGAAGGGGGTCTTTAGCTAGGATTCTCTGAAGGCGTGCGCCTTCCGAGGTTTTTTCGACCTCAGTGCAAAACTTCCTCCAGGAGTTCCTCTTAGCTTCCCTTACTTCTTTGTTGTATTTCGTCAGAGTATGGTGGTATTCATCCCATTCACCGGTTTTCTTGGCCACATTGAAGAGTCTGCGTGTTTCCCCCTTCATCTTGTCAAGTTTCTCGTTCCACCAGGTTGTGTCCTTGCATGAAGAACGCCGGATTAGCGGACAGCTTTGATGGTATGAGTAAATTATAGCGTTTTGTAGTTGTTCTGCTACCACCTCAACATCAAATCTGTTACGCATACGTTCCTTGATCCCGCTCAACCCCGCCTCCAGCTCCTCCCGGTATTCAGTCCAGTTCGTTTTGCGTGGGTTACGGTACATTTCTGACGGCTTGTCAATACTATTGATTTCCATCAGTATATACCTATGGTCCGACAGGGATGGTTCATCGGATACGCGCCACCGCTGGATATCGGGATTAATACGGGAGGTGGACAGAGTGACATCAATAACTCCCGACCGTATGCGGTTTGCAAAAGTAGGCTTGTTGCCCTTGTTTAGAATCTCCAAATCATGGGTTATAATAAAATCCAATAAAGACTCACCTCTTTTGTTGATATCGCTGCTCCCCCAGATGGTGTGATGCGAGTTGGCGTCCATACCTATACCTGGTTACTATGGTTATAAAGTTACAACAGACATGTAGGCAGCCAATAGAAAAATATTATTTCATACGCAAGCGCATTAACAGCTGGGTCCCAGGCGATAGAAAAGGATGGACTTATGCGAAAAATATACAGTTCACGTGATCTTCAATTTCATTCTGGTATCAAGCAGCTATGAAAAAAAAAACAATATTCCATAACAACCGTTGCGAAGGTATAATGGATCAGAAAACCACGATGGGGTCTGTCACTTGCGGACAAATCACAAAATTTTCCTGAATAATAAACCATGGCAACAGTTCTCCATACCCATATATCTATTTATAACTATATGGGAAACAATTTCACCTGCTTGATACCAGGATAAGATAGAAGATCGCTCTGTACTGTATGGACTGCGCAAGTCTATCCGTTTCCATCGCCTGCGGCCCAGCGGTTAATGCGCTTGCGTTTGAAATACTGACGGTTGAGACGGTTTTTGTCGAATTGCTGGCAGTTTTCCAGGATAGAGATATTAGCCTGGGTATATTCACATAATCAGGAAAAAATCACTTTTAAAATATCTAATAATATGCGGGTAAGTAGTACCATTTAAATAATCATTGTTTTAAACTGTTCACGGATGTGTATTGTTTCCCCGATCAAGAATTGCCTGGCAGTTCATTGATGAAATATGGTATATCAAATAAAATAATAATACCTGTGAAGTGATATTCCCTCTTCTCTTTCTCCAGCATTCAAGAAACAATGATCGTGGCACTCATAATCATCACATTATCACGCAAAAAGTGATAATCTGAATAGTCACTGGTCAATAGAAATTATTGTGATTAAAATATCACCGCCTAATAATCAAAAGTCATGATAATTGAACAGGGTAATTGAAGCACAAACACAAACACAAATCAAAATTATTGAAAACTACGTCAAAATTAAAAATTCGAACGGCAAACGATCAATTAAATTTCCAAAAAGCTATTGTAAACAAATACAATGGACGCCATGTTTGGATCGTTTCAACATGTCACGACGACAATCAGCCAATGAGAACTGCACGTTACAGGCAAGCGCAAAAGATGGCTTGGCCCCACAAAATTATTATAGCCATCTCATGTCAACTTCAAGCTCCACTCGTTTAAATGGGACACTCACCATATAGATCAAATATACAGAGTGTTACTTAATGGTATGTCATAATTTCAAGGGAAAGTTCCTGGATAAATTTTAAGTCGCAAAGGTCATATAAACTTGGGTCCTAGAATGCTTGGTTTTCAAGATACAGGGTGTTAAAGATCCATTCTATTTTCAGATTTTAATACATTTTCCAAAGACGGTTTGAGATATTGAACTGAATTTTGCCACAGGATATTATGGTATAGGAACACACTTTCTTTATTTTTATTTTTCCATTTTTATTTCATTTTATTTTATTTATTTTTTTTTATTACTTTTTTATTTTTCTTTTTAGACCCATGTTCATATGACCTTCTCGATTCAAAATTTATCCAGGAACTCCCCCTGAAAATTATGACATATCATAAAGTAGCACCCTGTATACAGGGTGTCCCTGAAAGGTGCTGACAAAACTCTACCATATACCCCAGAGGTCAAAATAAGTCGATTCACCACAATTTACCTTTGTCCAAAATTGCACCGTTTCCGAGATACAGGGTGGTCAAGTTTAAAATTAAAAATCGATTTTTTACATTATTTTGGACACTTTTCAACATATTGCTTTGAAAATTATCATACGGGGGTTTTGTGGTATGAGAAATTCGATTATGAAGTCCATTTCACTGTGGCCGCTAGAGGACGCCCCACACTGCACATTTCGTGGTTTAAAATGGTCATAACTATTTTCCCAGTGTTTTTTTTTATCTTTGATTAAAGAAAAAGATTCTCCAGATAATTTAGAGTGAAAAAAGTACTCTTGTTAAAGTTCGCTCAAGTGAGCCGTTTTCGAGATGTTTCCATTAAGAGAGTTCCATGCCACACCGAAAAATTCCTAATATTTGCTCCTACACGCTGTATCTCGGAAACGGTGCAATTTCGGATAAAGGTAAGTTGCTTTTAAACATCTTATTTTGACTTCAGGAACACATGATAATTTTTTAAAATAATTTTTGAGGCGTTCGCGTATATTGACTACTTAACGCGAGTCGTCAACTTTAATCGAACTTCTTAAAAAATTATTCACAAAATTACCATGTGTTTCTAAAGTCAAAATGAGATGTTGTAAAGCGTCTTACCTTCAACCGACAAGAGTACCTTTCTGACTTCGAATTGTGTGGAAAATCTTCTTCTTCAATTGAAGATGAAAAACACTGAGAAAATAGTTATTATAATTTTAAACCACAAAATGTGTAGTGTAGGGCGCCTTCTAGCGGCCACAGTGCAACAGACTTCATAATCGAATTTCCCATACCACCAAACCCTCGTATACCAATTTGAAAGCAATATGTGAAAAAGTGTCCAAAATAATTTAAAAAAACGATTTTTGATTTTAAACTTGACGACCCTGTATCTCGGAATCGGTGCAATTTTGGACAAAGGTAAATTGTGGTGAATCGACTTATTTTGACCTCAGGGGTATACAGGGTGTTTATTAATTGAATGCCGATACTTGAGGGTGATAATCCTTGGATGATTTTAAGATAAAAAGTTCATATGAACATAGGTCCGCAAGAGCATAGATTTTAAAATACAGGGTGTTGAAATTTAAAAAAAAAACCTTTTTTTTTATCATCACTTTGATACTATCCCAGATATCTTTTTGAAATTTGGTACTTCTACTATGCATCAAAATGCATGGGAATTTTAGAGAGGGCGCCACTGATTCGGAAATATTGGATGACACAGCAGGGGGTCAATGCAATTAAGTAGATTTTATTTTTTTGAGGGAAAACCATGCGCCGGACGGAAGAAAATCATGAGAACAAATTAGCTCAGAAGAAAATAGAGATTTCAAAAATGATTTTTATTTTGGAAGAAAGCAGTGGCGTACAAGTTTTTTCTCCAAAAATATTGGGTGCAAAGCCTGTACGGACGCCACTGGTGAAAATAGTGAAATTGTTTGTACATCACAAAATGCATATTTAAGCCTAGAAGACGTGTATCAAATTTCATAAAGATATCTGGAATAGTGTCAAAGTCATTATAAAAAAATCATTTATTTTTTAATATTTCAACACCCTGTATCTTGAAAATTAAGCTCTTGCGGACCTATGTTCATATTTACTTTTTGTCTTAAAATCATCCAAGGATTATCACCCTTAAGTATCGGCATTCAATTAATAAACACCCTGTTTTTGTCCACACCTTTCAGGGTGGACACCATTCAAGTATATGATTATACCACAATTATGTCAGTTTCTAAGACCAATCACAAAATGTTCTGGATAATACCATGGAAACAAATTCAAAAATATATCTATTATTTACTATATGGGAAGCAATCCTATACGCTTGATGCCAGGATGAGATAGAAGATCCCGATGTACTGTATATTTTTCGCATAAGTCGATGAGGACCGTCCCCAGGCGATAGAAAAGGATAGACTTATGCGAAAACCAAGCGAAAACCATACAGTACAGCGGGATCTTCCATCTCATCCTGGCATCAAGCGTCACTCGTTGTTCAAATGGGACGGTTCCCATAAAGAGTTAATAGATATATGATATTAACAGACTCTCTTGTTGCCCTGCAACACGGACTTGGTAAATAAAAATGGACTGCTACTGCAATGAGAAGAGAATCAGTGGAGCATGAGCGCTGCCATGATGGGACAATTTGATTTGGTGCTTCTGATTTTCAGTGGTGCCATCCTTGAAAAATGCAGAAATCTGTAATTTCATTTCGAAGTAGAACTGTCAAATTTTCGCTTTGCAAACGGGAATCACATGTCATCATTCACATTGAATTAGGCGTGACACGAATTCGATGTAGATGGTAGCATATGATTCCCGTCTGCCCAGATTATATTAATCAATATTAATATAATACAAAGGACGAGGGATATTGGTGAATATATCTTTTTTTTTCTTCAAGTGTCTGTGACTTCTCGTTCCCGTGGTTTTTGCGCATATTGAAAAGAATATTATTATATCAATTCTAAAGCCGCAGAATGCATAAATCTTGAAATATCGACTATCTAAAGTACCTACTACCTAAACCAATTTCCAGGGTCCAGGTTAAACTCGTTACGAAAAAGTAAGTAGGTAGGTAAGGTACAATGGATCAAGTGCTATTCGCTACTTATAATGCTGTTGAAAGGACATTATAGGTGATGATATTTTTGAAAAATTGAGTTCAATGAAGGCTCATTTTTATGTTAATAATAGGTTAGTTCCAACCCGACCGAGGACCGTACTTGGACGATCCTCGTCTTGCGCAATAAAGAAATTTGGTTCCAACTGCGTATGAATCATTCCTTGCACCGTCCCGTTACGCGTTCGAACCTAAATTGGAACCCTTCCGAAATCGATTCCTGAACGATTCTCTCGGTACCTGACTAAAAGTGGGAATTGATTGGGATGACATGCGCACTCCAGCCTAGCACCGCCATAGTCTAATTATGTATGTTTTGGCTTTGTATTTATTATGGAGTAGTACTAAATGTGTTTTTTTGTTGATAGTGCAGATAAGATTTTCGTTTTTTCTATTTTTGAGTGAAAAAATATTTCATTAAAATGAGTGATGAAGAAGGTGCAAAAACTGATTCCTCAAATCGGTACCTGAATCCATTCCAACTGCTGCGATTCTGGGATTGTGATGGAAATGATGAAAATCTAGATCATGCGCAATAATTCAATTCTAACCATTCCAAATTCCAATAACCGTTTCGGAACGGTACCAATTGTGTAGGTTAGAACAAACCTGATAATCCATCACAAACGATTCAAAGTTTTATAAGTATCAAGAATAATGTCAAACCCCGCACAAAATTACAATGTGGAAATTGTATTTTGAGTACCTATAGGTATCCTCTTAAAATCCAATAATCCAAAATCCAAATCAAAATAAAAGGAATAGGTGACATAACCTCAAAAACAAAACAATTAGCTATAAGCTGCCTTTCTGCATTTTCCAATGGCCGCATAAGAGGAATTGCAGCGCTGCATCGCTTTTTTCGAGCGATCTCACTGAAATGACATAAATCATAATTTTCACCACTGCATCAAAGTTCCTGCGATAAAGCGAAAGAGATATACTTTTTCTCGCTACAACACTACTCTGTGCTGCAGCATGGCGAATCATGTCATTCCAGTAGGACCGCTCAAATATAGCGCTAGTTCTCGGACCGCAGTCATTAGTGGCACGTCAAAAATTCAGAGATACCAACACAAATTGTCCCATCATGGCGGCGCTCATGCCTCAGTGATTTTTGGCAAGGTCGGCCATATGCATTAGTCCAGTTTTTATATAGGTCCGGGCCCTGCTAACGCAAAACTTCTTTGATTAATACCATGGAGACAAGTCAACAAACTCAAAAGTGTCAGTGTCAAACGCGTAGTAGGCGCTTATCATCGAGATAGAATTCTACCTCCATGGCGCTTAAAGTCCGTTTTTTCGAATTGGAAAAGGTAGACTAGGTAATAATTTACCGAAGTTTACTTTGATAATATGTCAAATAATAAAACAATGAATAAATAATAAAAGTTCATCGCTAAAATTGTTGGAAATCGCTGAATAAAATTGTTGTTTATAAATTTAAATATCGTAGCAGATTATTTCATTTTTCTAATACGTTATCAGTATCAGTAGTGCCAATACTTCAACACCAAAATTGCCAAATGTCAGGGATTTAAAAAAAAAACGGACTACATGTAATTGTTTCGAAATGGCTAAAAATGGATTTTCTCAAATAAATAAATTGGTCGTGAATAAAGTAGAGTGAACCACTCTCAATAATGGCTATTAATCCCTCGGAATGTTACACCCTCGCCGCTACTTGGCAGAGGTCGCAACTATCCTTTGGATTAATTGCTATCATTATTGACTCGTGGTAAAATGTACTATTGTAGTATGGGGGGGGACTGATGGCGAATGAAAGACTTGTTCACGACAAAAACTTCTTTAGTACGTGAAAAGAATATCCTGGCCCTTTTTATTAAAATAGGTAAATGAGCTGTGTTATTGTAAATGAGAAGTTCTCTTTATACCTTGTTAATAGGCCAATTCTGTGCATGCCTGAAAGCGAATCTGTAACTTTCTATAAGCTAATAGATAATTTGCAAATCTGCGCTTCCTATAGATTTACGATCGAGTGTTTGGCAATCGCGATCACAGAACCGTCCCATAAGCTTATAGAAAGTAACAGGTTCGCATACAGGCGTGCACAGTATTGTCTTCTTGAACGTATGGATTTTGGTAAATTCTTGAACGTATGGATTTTGAACGTATTGTCTCAATTATTATAACTATGAAAGGTATATTCAAATATTATTATTAATATTATTGAGTAAAATTATCATTCGATATGCATTTGCAATGCTAATGAATTTCAGCTATTTAATGATTCCAATAATGGATGAACACAACGAATTGGATTTGTGAGCTATTTGATCAATCGTACAATAATTCATAATTTATTCATTGTTCACGCAAAGTATGCTACACAATTATTTTTACATCAATAATTGTGGAAATCTTTCAGTACAATTCTATTGTTTCAATAAACAGAACATGAAAAAAGCATACATGAATTCCTAAGCTATTTGTTTTTTTTTTACAAAAAAAAGCACGGACTCTTGCAAAACTTCGATTTTCAGATCACACAAAGCATACCGTAACTTCAAAATTTCATGCAATAGTTCACTGTTATTGAAAATGTGGGCCACCGGATAGTAAGCTGTCAGCCAACTTTCAAAAAAGGCGATCAGAGCTTGGTGGAAACTACAGACCCATCAATATCCTAATTGAGTTCATGAATGATTCGAAATTGCTGAATAGAAACCAACATGCCTACTTATCAGGGACCTCAACTCAACCAGCGATTTTTCAATTAAGCAAGAAGATTCTGGACTTTCTAGAAAATGGTGAGCTGGCAGTTGGAATGTTTCTAGACTTGCCAAAGGCCTATGACTGCGTAGTTCCAGACTTGTTAATCTAGAAGTTGGAAAGGTATGGCATACGAGGAAATGTGCTTCGTCTCTTTGAATCTTACCTAACTGATAGAAGACAGATAGTGAAAATTGAGAAAGAAGGTCAAATATATCTGTCTCAGCCGAGGAAAATGACTATGGGAATAGCTCAAGGAAGCATTGCTGGACTAATACTGTTCGTACTTTTTCTAAATGACCTCTATTCCATAGTATCCGAAGAAAACGAAGAACTGACATGCTACGCAGATAACACTAATTTGGTGTGTGGGCAGAAAACTCTGAACGAAGTATGCATTAAAAGTACAGATCTTCACAACAAAGCTGTCGCATGGTTCACACAGAACAAACTCATCTCAAACAACACCAAAACAAGCGTGATGTTATTCCGTACAAGACAGTCAAGAACTCAGAAACCTGACATAATATGCTTTGGTGAAACTGAAGTATGCCTTGCGAGCAGTACAACATTTCTTGGACTCTGTATTGATGAATTTCTGAACTGGTCTGATCATTTCACTGGACTTCTCTTGAAACTCAGTTCCGTCTGCTTTGTGATGAGGAGTGTTGAAGCTTGAAAACTCTATATTTTGCTAACTTTGAATCTCTAGTAAAATATGAAATAATCAGCAACAGACTGATAGAACGAGTCTTCAGAACTCAGAAGTGCATAATGAGGATCATGAATGGAATCGGTTATCGGGACAGTTGTAGAGGAACTTTTAAATCTAATGGACTCTTAACAGTATATGCAGTTTATATTTATGAATGTATAACGTTCCTTTTCAAAAATAGGCACCTTTTTTCAACAGAAGTTTATCATAACTACAATACAAGAAGTGAAATAGTAAATTATCCCATTCATAAATTGAGTGTAACAGAAAAAAGCTCATACTTTATGTGTCTGAAGCTTCATAACAACCTTCCACAAAATGTAAAACTCGTATCTTTCCTTAGTATGTTCAAAACTAATGTTAAGAAACTACTGATAGATATCAACTATCGAGCCATATACATTATCGGATTATCTACAGGGTGTTTCCTAAAGATTGGTAAAAAATTCGTTGTGTGATTCCTGGGGTATTTTCATGAAAAAAAGTTCCTATAAACATTTGCCAAAAAATGCTTCCTAAGGGAGCTACGCCCCTTTAAATAGGGCACCCCGAAGACGGTTTTTCCTCAATATTTCCGAAACCTTACATACAAAAATCATGAAATTTGGTACATCATACAAACTTTTAATGCTGAATGAGAATTTGAGCTCAGAATTTCAAAGTTTTAATCAGGGGCGTACCATACTGGCGGGGTTAAAGGTTAAAATAATCCAATTTTTTAAATGGTATGGTACGCCAGTATGGTACGCCCCTGATTAAAATTTTGAAATTCTGAGCTCAAATTCTCATTCAGCATTAAAAGTTTGTATGTTGTACCAAATTTCATGATTTTTGTATGTAAGGTTTCGGAAATATTGAGGAAAAACCGTCTTCGGGGTGCCCTATTTAAAGGGGCGTAGCTCCCTTAGGAAGCATTTTTCGGCAAATGTTTATAGGAACTTTTTTTCATGAAAATACCCCAGGAATCACACAACGAATTTTTTACCAATCTTTAGGAAACACCCTGTATAGTGTATCTCAAGTTCTCGATTCCTGTTGACGCTATTTCCTTTTATTTTAGTATATTTTCTAACAAATATGTCTTTGATCATTGGAAATGAACAGTATTATTATTATTATTATTATTATTATTTCTATTTCATAGGTCAAAAGCTTTAGTAATCGTACATACAAAAATGATGAATATAAACGGGAAAACCAAAAGTATCATTTTCTGTTAAAGCGTAGACGACTGCACCAGAGTTGGATTAAATTCCATATCTGCTGCAGTAAGTTCTGCTAAATTACTACCCGGAACTATATTGAGTTTTTTTCCGGTTGGTGAATATATGGAATAAGGTAGCTGAGATTCATGAATATTCACAGCACAAATCTCTGTTATTCTGAACAATTGTGTCGGAATTCATTATATTAACCGGTCCTTTGAACCAATAACGGAATATCATTCTATTGAATAAAGTAGGGACAGCTGAAACTAGGAACAGTCATCCAGAAATTCCAATTCTTTTCAAAGAAGAGGTGTTCAGGGATCAATGTGGACAAAGTAGTGTATTTAGGACCCAAGGTCTTCTTTCTTACGCAATTCGCAAAAGGGTCATGGAACATTCAATTAGGATTCTTGTCACGAGTTTTCAGTCATTTGATTATCGGGTAATGGAGTGGCAAAGTGAGTCGGAGGGCCGATTTGATGACATAATCATATTGATTTGGAATTTTACTTGTAACTGGAGATGATTGATGATAATAATATAGAATGTGACATGAAGTAATAGCAAAAGTATTTCTATAAAAAAATACACAGTACCATTAAATGAGAAAACTCGTATACCTATCAACCTAATCCCTGTATAACATAACTCAAAGTCTACCAGCAAGATATCAATTTTCGCAGTTTGTGATGGAAAGGAGAATAGCGGAAATAGCTTTTCCTCGCATAAAATGTTTTTTCCGACTAAGCACTACAAGGCGACGTGTAACTGCAGAAATAATCATCACTTGAAAGTAGCAAATCCCAATTTAGATAGAGCACCATTTTCAAGATGAATTTCCGATGAATGTTTGAGGCGAAGTTTTATATGATTTGACTTGAATCCATTTGGATTTCCGCAAAAGATTAATCGTGCACAGTAAATCTAAATTCTGAGTGTAAAGATTGAAATGTAACAAAACTTATCTGAGTCAATAATGCACAAGATAATAATTCATTGACAATGTTACACTTACATACGACATCGGCAGAGTTTACACACGTTAATCTACTAACGTGAACCAAATTGGCTCTTCACATCTTTCTTACTAAGTATGTGAAACTCGTGTGTAAAATAAATAACTCTTTCGAATTCGTGGATTTCATAAAAACTGTTCACCTGCCCACAGACCACATAATATATCTAATGTTCCAAAGAATCTTGTAGTGGTGATCATTAAGAGGAGATGGACATCCATCCCACGAGATCTCTTTAGTGATATCATTGTTTTGCCCTTTGAATCCAGTTATTTTCAGTTTGACAACCCAATATATCAAAAGATTGATGAATTTGCAATGGGAAATGTAGCTAGTCCTGTCCTTGCTTATATCGTGATGAATGTACTCATAATGAATGTTTTGGAGAAATTACCATTTGAGCTACCTTTTATTTATCTTCACGTGGTTGAATCACTCATGGCATGCCCAGAGGTCGAGTTGTTGATTTGTTGGCAGTTTCTAACGTCTTTCACCCAAAAATACAATCCGCGATGGAGATTTGGAGTGGGACACTTTGATACGTGAAGAAAAAGGGTCTATTTGGACTAAACTTTACCAAAAACCATCGGCTTCTGGGATAGTTTGTTTGTTTATGCTACTCTCATAGAATATAAAACCTGTACCGAAAAGAACCTAAGTCAAGTTCTAAATGTTATGTATGATTTATGGATGCGTCATCATTTTCCAGAGTGAGAACTTCTAAATAGTTCTAAACTTCAAAAAGGTGTAGGTCTTGGATCGCATTATTGTGTACATACATTTCATCCAATTGTTGTGATTGAATCATCGTTGAATAAATTCTTCAACCACCATTAATATTTTTCAGTACGATTCATTGCTTTGTGACATGGAATAGGTTTGCTTTGCTCAATTATTCTTTTCCCTTATTTGCTTTTGTTGAAAGTAAAATTGATATACTCACGCCTTTTTCATTTGTATTCTTGAGAAAGATCGAGTATAAACTTTCGATTATATATTATTATAAATTATATACACTCCCCGACAATAAATTCCGGACAAAAATAATTTTAGTCAAATTGATATTCCTATAAATTTTTATTTCTTATCCGGTTTTGGTGAAATTTGTACCAAAGTGTAGCCCTTGATTTTGGTTTTGGAAAAATACTGATGTCTTGGTCATTATACAGGATGTAACTTAATGATATGTCATAATTTCAAGGGGAAGTTCCTGGAAAAATTTTGAGTCGAAAAGGTCATGATGTTGAATACTTAAGGGCTAAAAAGTAGCTTCTGTTCCTACCTGTATAATGACCAAGCCATCAGTATTTTTTCAAAATCAAAATGAGACATACTGCTACACTACACACATAGGAAAATTTTGCCAAAATCGGACAAAAATTAAAGAAGTTACAGGGATATCAAGCTAACTCAAATAATAATTCTTCTCCGGAATTTATTGTCGGGGAGTGTATATGGTCAATTTTATGGAACTCAATGAAAAAACCAAAGTCCCGAATTTGCATTTTGACTGGTTTAAATTCGTCCTTCATTCTTGCTTAGTAAGGGAATTTAAAATTTGAATCACTGTGGAATTTAGAAATAAGAACTTTTTCATTATGAAAACCTTGAAGTCTTGTTTTTTTTTTAATATTTAATGTCATGCTCAGCTTAATAGGTTTGTTTTAGAAGGGATATCAATTATTCCTGGGACATGTTAACACTTCATAGTATTACGTAAAAAGTAGAGGTGTTGCGTTAATTTGTTGAAGCAGTGTATATTATGGAGAAAAATTGGTTTTTGTCTTCTCTTCAACAGTCTAATAACAATCATCAGTTGGGTCTATGAATAGAAACAAGTGACATTGATACATGTATGGTCTGTAGATAATGAATTTTGAGATGAATGAAATTTTATATGATCAAAAAATGATGTTTATTTTCCAAAAGCCCGCTTTTAAGTATCAAATTTTTATCCAAATTCAAACTACACCAAAAGAAGTTAGTCTTGGTTCAAATTTAGATAAGCCAACTTTGAAGCTGAGAACGGGAATTTTTAGTTGATTCTGTAAGTTCCACGAAATATTGTACTTGGTCATTCCGTATATTATATTGACCTACATGCTAGCGGCGTTATCTATGGAGATATGAAAATTTTTTAGGTGTGAAAGTTTCAGATATTCATCTGAACTTTTCAAAAATATTATCAAAAAAAAACAAAATACTATAGAAATGTTGATATTTTTCCACCAGTTAATTTTTTTCAATAAAACACCCTGTATATTATCATATATTTTGAAAGAGCTTATTTTCCTGATCTCAAAAATATAAAGTTTGATACCTTTCTGATGAGTCGTTATACAGGATGATTTTCAAGTTGATACATTCCTTTTAACACTGTATAGGATGTAACAAAATAAGAAAGTTTTTCAAATAAAGTCATGTCCGAAAATGCTCCGTTTCCGAGAAACAGAGTGTTTTTTATCAGGAATAACTTTTTGTCGTATCTTTTAATTTTTGGTCCACTTCACCTCTTGTTAACCGCATCCGCGGACATACTGTATACTCATGATACTAAAACAAACAAGATATGATCGCGCGCAGTTTTCGTTTTCAAAATTTATAGGTTACATAGGTAACTGGATTACCATGATACTAAAACAAACAAGATAAACTCTCGCACATCCCCCTTCAGAAGTCATCACATGACCTACCTCAAACCTATACAATCAATGTCACGCGGGGACGTCATGCGCAAGCCAGTTCAAATTTTTACCAGCAAATGGTAACTAGGTAACGTTATGGATTTTTTAAATCCAACCTGACTTTTGACTCGCGGTGACGACATGTGCGGCTTGGTTCTAATTTCGTCCAGCAATTGATCATATCTTGTGTGTTTTAGTATCATGCTATTACCTGTATACGGAATTAACCTGTACACTGTAAAATTGTGACATTTCTGTGTCAAAAGTGTTTTTTTGAGTCAAATTGTAGATAGTCCAACTTTGACAACAAAGAACACTTTTCTTCCTTATTAATTCAAGATACTAGGACGATGTGAGGCAAGTTTCACGACAAAAGTTATAATACTTTGCAAAAACTACATGTGGCAGTGTTCTTTTTTCTGACTTTATATTAGAAATAATCTACTTCTATCGCATTCTGTATCTGGGTCAATCTTGGAATGTGAGGGGTTATTCTTGCATGTTGGTTGTATGACTTTGCATTGACTAAAAATCATTTTAGGGGATTCAACAAAAAAATTGAGCTTATTGTAAAATTTGTCGTAATTTTGACTGCTGATGACAGGTCTGGCGTACGCATCGGAATACTTCTATCAACCCAAGTTTAATCCTCTCACACCATCCAATGATGCCTTACAAAAAAAAGTTGCGAAAAAATAGAAACAGATTTTAACCCAGAACTCCTACAATTTGGTAACAATTTCTCATACGTTTTTTTTTCTATTTTCCGATGATTTCCAAATTGAGGATTGCAAATTTGAGGATTGCAAATTTATGGGCGTAGCGAAAAAATTATGGTATTTGATTTCTATTATACATAACGTATCTATGCCAGAGAAAACTGATTTAAACTAACCAAATCTAACCCAAACTAACCCAAACCAACCTTAAAAAAAAATCTTTTCATCGCCAGTAAATTTGCAATCTTTGAAGACACTAGAATGTGTCTATATAAGAAAATTAGGAAAAAATCGAAAAATAGCGGAGAACCGTGTATGCAATAATCACCTTGCTTTCTTATGATAACATGAATAGCATTCTTGAAGAAACAATCACTAGCTCTGATGGCTTCGATAAAGGCTCTATTTATTATCAAATGGCGCAATGTAGAACACTATTTTCGTCATTGAGAATTTGATTGACAGGAAAATAGACTGCTGTGTTCATTAGCTGATCTGATTCAAAGATAAGTCTTTTTAGAAGGGTTTGTTGTACTGAAAAGAAATCGGTCGTTTTTTCATCAATGTCTAATGATGTGGAATTTGATATCCATTTTTCTACTTCGTATTCAACATGGAATTTGAAACCCTGTAAAAAAGAGAAAAAAATATTTTTTTGTATAAACTTTTAAAAAATCATTCGGTCATGTTGTATCCACATTGTGGTCATAAATATGACTTTAGAACAAGGGAGCAAATGGAGACTCAATGAACCATGTGTGTCATTTACACATTCACATATTACACATTAAATATTGAACCTATAAATGAAGAGTATAAAATCGGGCTAGCAATTCAAAACAACACTCATTCAATTTGATCGATAAAATGCGCTCAATTGTTTGGCTGAATTAGTAAAATGGTACCCAATTATCAGAGCAGCCATTTTCTAGCTAACAATATGATAAGTTAGAACATCCTACATCTTTCAGCACTCGTTGCCGGAAAAGCTCAAATTGTCATTATTTATTCAATTTTACCAAAGTGAATCAATCTCCTGCGGAAACAGCAATGCATAATTAATTCGTTTACTGACATTTTGGGTCTGCCAAGACTAGCTATCCAACATGATGTTCTGGAAGATTTCTTCAAAGTTTAATTAATCCATAAGTGAATTTCTTATTTTTTTGTCATTTGTATCAAAATCACAATAATATTTAAATATTCGAAAGCACAGCTCACAATAACTCTAAAATTTTTTTGTTTTTTAATAATTAGGTAGGCCACGAATTACTTAAAACACGTTTTTATGTGCAGGTAACGCAAAAAAGTTAAATTTATGGCACAGGTAATTTATGTCGAGTATATTGTCTCAACATCGTTTTAATTTCCCCAAAGTAGATTTAGCATGGGCAATTTTTCTTCCAAGATGGCGCAAAGGGATGTTGAGGAAAATTTATACGTATTCTAAGTAGGGTCTTATGTTCGGAGTGAATTATTCCACCACTAAGCTACTCTTAGGGGCGTCGTTTTGGATTATGACGTATTATGGTAATCTATTTTAAGAACTTGGACAATGTCCTTAACACTGAGTCCAAATTGATTTCAAAGTAAATTGTGAATACTTTGATGCTTGAGCACATTTCTACGGTTTCTTTCTGGTTCCGAAATAAAATGTCCACCTCAATCATTTGAGAACTTGATATTGAAAATACGAGCACCATATGCTCGAAAATTATGAAAAAGTTGCCAATTTGAGTTTTCTGAACATCAATATTTTTGCCACTACTTACCAAATCAATCATAAATTTTGTGTCAACATGAGCATCAATACCAAAAGTTTTCTTTCACAACATTTCCTTGAGAATGATTTATGCTTATAGATGTTATCCATCTCAAAGGTGTAACTCTGGCTGAAAAAGTTGAGACTTTTGCGTAAAATTAATCACCGCGATCTTTGGAGCTCGCTACATTTACAGGCTCTCAATAAACTTGATTTACTTTTATTATCATGGGAGAAAAATGAGATTTTAGGGGAGGTTCGTTCGAAAATTAATTAGAGATTTACCAGAAAAACGATTGATGTAATGTTTTTTAGCAAATAATTGATTCATTCCGAATATGTAGTTGAATGTTGTCTGAATGACTGTAATCTCTATATGATAGGATGACATGTCCCTGTCTAGTCTTGAATTCCGCATACTCCAGAGTGCCAGCGGATAAGGTCTCAATTCACACCTGACATTCGAATTCACTTCTGATCAAATTGCAGAATGAAAGATCCAGGCAAATACTGCATTTATGACAAGATTGATATTTCTGTTCGTGTAACATTATTATTGGACATTAATAGTTTGAAAATGTTGATGGCACTCACTTGGAACCTTGATTCTAATCCGACAATCTCTCATATTTTTCCGATTAAGTTTGGAAAGTTATTACCACTCTAGTAAAGCAGGACCTTCAAGAAGTCACGTACCCACGGGCTAGTGGTGTATAGAGCATTTGTGATCTTAAGAGTGAGGTCATGTTCTCAATTTAAATGTAAAACCATTACTTGTCCGTGGAGATATTCCTGAATCACGGACACTTGGTTTTCTCAAGAGCATACTCGTGCATTGCTGATAAATAGAACATGTGATGAACGCAATAATCTTCATATGAGGATGTTCACGCATACTCACGGCCTTCTCGCAAGTATACGTTCTAGAGTCAACTTAATGTAATGTTGAAGTACTTGATTCCAAACGATCCCCGAGAAGAGTTCATAACCAAGTTTGCAACTACCACTACCTGTTAAGGTAGTGTGCTCAAATTTTTTAGAGATGAATTAATTTGCTTTCATTCGAGTCTAAGTGAAGCTGTCTAGGTCCATTGCGAACTTACAGCCCGGAAGTCTGAGATTTTGCTTTTGCCACTTGGTCTCATTTGCCGCGGAAAATGTATCAGATAGTTTCATGTTCTACCTTTTCTAATATTAAAGCGCCCTAGTTTTGGATATTTTAGAACAGAATTTTAACAAAATCCTGAGAATTTTGATGATGATTTTTCTTAAATTAAAAGACAAAACATTTCACAATGTCATATTGCACAGGAAATATGAACTCTGTTTTCAGCAGTGTTGTCTATAATAATCAAAATGGCCGCCATGAAGGGATTCACTAGAGACGCCATAAAAAACCTATAGTTTTATATCAGACTTCAGATAATATTGAACACCTTGGAAACTTCTAGTACAAAATTTATCCCTGCCAATTTTTGTAGATTGGGTGCCATCCATATCAAAGTGGATCCAAATATTTTTTCCAATATTATTTGTAAAACTACGGTTTTAATCCAATACTCTACTAGGCCTCGGTGCCAATAGAATTCTCCTTCAGTTATTTCCACAATATTATTGTTTTATTTGAAGTTTCTAACAGTGTTCAGGGGGTCTTTTAGAAAGGTGTTTAACCAATAATCATTCACAATTGAAAAAAGAGACTGATGAACTAAGCCTTATGTTTGACGAAACAGACATTATCCAGAACCAGCAACTAACATTTTTTTCTTTTCAATTGGCAATTCGTGATGAATATCCTCACTTATTACCTCGTTATCACTTTGGTCATTCATTTAGGCAATTTTTCCTTGTCATCACATTTTTTTACAAAATATCTTTCTTCTCTTCCTTTATCCGCTATCGATCTTACCTATTTGTATTGAAACAATTTTCCAATATATTTTTTGCTGAAGGTTGATTGAACCAAGTTTTTCATGAGTCAACATCTGCAGGTGTACGGGTTTTAGTCGAAGGGTTTTAGCACATTTCTCATAACAGCTGCTTCTACATAAAATTTTTCGCCATTTTTGTTTTGCTTGTGACATCTTCGAGAAAACAATAATGGAACATATATTATCATAACCTCAAAAATGAAATGTTTTCCTGAGCCTATAAGTCTTATAACATTCTCCAAGTTTTATATTAGCTCTAGAATATTTATACGGATTTTCAACATTCATAACGTTTTCACGGAGTTGGCTATGAAGCCGCAAGAGTATACGTTTTATAATGTGGTTTTTAAAAACACTAATACACCTTTTTACAAAACTATAAGTAGCCAAACCAGAGGTTTTATAAGTGAAGTAACGGAAACGTTTTAGATGCGAAATTATAAAAGTTAAGGTATTTTGCTATTAAAAAAGTCAAGTTCATCAATTAAACTTCAAGTGCACAGAGGTCGTGCACGTCCACTGTTGTTAATTTTCTGAATAGGAAATGGATATTGACACGTTTAGGTTGCGATAACGTGAACAACCTATAGTTCCTTGTTTGATATTTGAATCAAGACATGATTACATAGTGCAGGCAGGGCGGAGACAGGATGATTTCAAATTCATCATTTAAATTTCGAGTTCACCGATTTCGCTCACCCCAGATGATGTTTATTTTCAAAATGGGAAGTGGATATCAGCGCGTTTCGCCTGTAATGACGTGAGAAATCGCTGGTTCCTTGTTTGATATTTAACACTGCAGTATTATTATTTGCCTCAAAATTGTTAACATTGCTATGAGATTGTTTTACAGACTTTTCGTCATAATAAAACTAGAAGTGTGCCAATGTTTATCGCTGTTGTCCATGATCAATTTTCATTTAAATTTAAATTTGACAAAATATTGGGAAAATATATTTGAACTAGTATTGTTCAATTGTTTAACGTAATGTGTACTTCAAAACTAAAAATTATATATTTGGTCATATTAGCAACTTGAAGCTTTATATCGATAAACTTGAATGAAATCAATGAGAAATGTGTTTTGTTGTTTTTCAAAATTCAACCTCTAAGGAGGGTGAAAAAGGTGGGGATGGCAAAAATAATAAATCAATAAACCAATATTTATTTTTGGTCACAAACTTTATCACAATAAACTTGAATGGAATTCTAGATGAAATTGATGAAACGGGTGTTTCATTGGTTTTCAAAATTTGAAATCCAATGAAAGGAGAGTGGATATGGCAGAATTCATAAATTGATAAAAAATTGTGTATTCTGGACTTAAACTTGTTCGAATTTGATTCGATTGTACCAAGATCGGGCGAAGCCGTGACGGGCACTGCTAGTAATTTTATAGAATATTAATCACAAAGGGGTCGAATATGTGCAAGAACATCCGATCATTTGTATCAAAGATCAGTCGTAATCAGGTAACCTATCTCATCTAGTCAACCTGAATTTATCCCTGCCAATTTTTGTAGATTGGGTGCCATCCATTTCAAAGTGGATCCCAATATTATTTGCAGAACTACGGTTTTCATGCAATACTCTAGGCCTCAGTGCAAATAGAATTCTCCTTCAGATATTGCCACAATATTACTGTTTTATTTGGAGTTTCTAACAGTTGGCCAATGATCATTCACAATTGAAAAAAAGAGACTTTGATGGTAATTTTATAGAATATTAATCACAGAGGGGTCGAATATGTGCAAGAACATCCGATCATTTTTAGCAAAGATCAGTCGTAGTCAGGTTACCTATCTCATCTAGTCAACCTACCATTAACATCAGTCTCTGTACTAATTGACATCGCCAAATTAATCTTAACTACATTTACTTCATGTTACAGTTATCAAAGGGAGTGAGTAAATCAGAGCCATGAGAAATATATTCTTAACGCAACCTTCAAGTGACACTACTAGAAACTAGACTTGAAGATGTCTTTGATAATTAGTTGTATCTTCTCAGGCCCACTGTGTAGTTTGAAGTTGGTGGATCTCATGTTTGTATTCTTGTTATTATTGGATTATTGATAGCTGATAATATTTACCTGGATGGATGCTCACATTCGTCATTTCTTTTCATGAACATTCACTGATTGTCTTGTGTTATCATCAATACTTTATTTCTATTCTGACAATTTGATTACGCTGATGATTCAAATCAAAAAATACCAACTAGTCAATTCAGTAAACTGATCATAATCTAGATATCAGCATATCGCTATCGCTGCACTTTGAAAGTTTGCATTGACCTATTACACGAACAGAGTACGAGAACACGCACTCCCAAGAATGCAATTTTCTTGTTGATTATTCTCAATCGTGCCCACTACTATTGACTGAAATGACATTTTCTGACCACCTGAAACCAAGTTTTCATAAATTGTTGCTATTTGATTCTCACGTATATACATATATTTTTTCTATGATCCGTGTTATCATATCACAACAATGGCTCATGGTCTTAATCTATTCAATGCAGATTTTTCACATGACTGTATTCACAAAGCTCTCAGACTGCGGAAAAGTCACACTTTCAAGATTAGCATTTTACAGTAAAATTGAATTTCTTGGGTAACAAGGTATTCTATAGCACGACACGAACATTGTGAAATAACACGTTTACAAAGTCGAGTTTCATTCAGACTTCTAGTTTATCGAATGCGCACATCCATAAACTGTCTTGATATAATTCCTTGGCAGCTTGCGAGTATACCGTTATGATATTCAAGTAAGTTGACATATTTCATTTCTTATCTTAGGTTTGGTATGCCTTCTGAAAACCCATCATATGATCACTACAGACAGGTTTCACCTTTCTAATTATTTTTTGATTATCATGCAATTTTTCGCTCCCGTTGCAAATCTTTCAAGGCATCATGACAATATGATTACTTGTGCAGCGCCAGAGAGCAGCTTGGCGCACTGGAGATTATTATACTTCTCGGAACTTTGTTATTGACTACTACTACGGAGAAGACTTTTGGAGTTGGTAACTATGATTGATTTGTACATTATCTCAAAGTATAGTTGCAAAACGTGTCTCATCTTCTATGATGAAATAATATACTCTGAAAGATAAGTAAAATCAGCAGTGTCAGCTGAGCCTCATGAAGAATTTGTAATTTTACAAACTCTAGCTTTATTCAATCTGATCTCTTTCAAAGAAAATACTCTAGGGTACATGGAACACAGTGCGATTGCAATCAGCAGTTGTTGCAAAGTTTTTTTAATGGAACTTGAAGCTATTTGGAAAGTTATTTGATTCAAAATTACTCGAAACAAATTTTATTCCGGCGGGAATGGCACGTACACAAAAATCTGTGCCAGATAGTATTGGCGCTAAAGTTTGTTTTGGAACTTTTCGTGGAGTTTGTTACAAGACCCATTCAGGGAGTTTTGTTATTCAGTTGACGTTTTTGTGCATTGGACAGACCCGGAGAATCTGGAGACCAAGCTGCTCAATTGTTTTGACGTCAATCATGTGGAGTTCGAGAGAGATGGTACGGGAGAGCTAATTCTCTACCTTCAAACAGCATTTTATTATATGTGTCAAGGTGGTATATGGATAAAGGAATGCGATAATTCTCAGATACAGCATGTAGGGATTCCCAATATTCTGAAACCGCGGTGTTGCGTGAACGTCACGGTTCACGGTAAGATACTCACAGTATTTAAGCACAAAGCCTGAAGATAAGACCTCAGTTTCACATCATATGAAACTCTAGCTTTGATCGTGTGTGTTAAAACAATAGAATTGAGACGATGGATCTGAAATTCTGTGACTATCTGTGGAGGGTGTTATGTCTGATAAGTGTAGTTTTTTTGTAGGCCTTTTATGAACAGTGAAAAGCATTTGAACTCGCACACAATATTTCAAACAACACTCGTGAAACTAATACATGACTTTTGTCAAAATGACAAGTCATTGGTAATTAACCATGATACTAAAACAAACAAGAAAAACTCACGCCATAATATAATAACTCTCGCACATCAGTCATCACGTGACCTACCTCAAACCTTTTCGATCAATGCCACGCGGGGAAATCATGTGTGATCCAGTTGAAATTTCGATCAGCAAATGGTTACTAGGTTACTTTATTGATGTTTTACATCTAACCTCACTTAAGGCTCGCGGTGACGACATGCGCAGCTTGGTTCTTATTTCGTCCAGCAATCGATCATATCTTTTGTGTTTTAGTATCATGGTGATCAACAAAGCTGGTTTTTTGTTTTTTCAAATAATCTTAAAACAACAAGTTGCATGGTTTCTCAAATATATAATCCAGTGATGCGAAAGGCGAATGGCAATCGCATTATTGGCTTGTATGTGAGATTTATGTAGAGAGAAAAAAAATAAGAAGGTGAAGGTGAAAATACATCAACTGCATCTCTTTCATATCATATTTTAAATATGTATTCCCTTAAACAAATCCCAGCGCAGATATTCATGTTGTTATTCATGCTTTAATACAAAAAATTATCGCAGTAAACAAACTACACGTGATTGGAGACGGTGGAATGACATAGCAGATCACATGTGTTGATTTATTTCACCCAGGCGTAGTATATTGGCATATTACGAGGGTTGTCAAAAAATAACTGTTTTAGATAAAGTGTGCGAATTGAAATGCTTTTCTCTGTACCAATAACAATGTTCGTTGACATTTCAATTCTTTAAACTGGACATCACAGAGCAGAACTGCTGAACCAGATTGCCTTCATGGAGGAAGAGTTTCTTAATTTTGTTTCTTGTTGTTCAGTCAAATATTAGAATAATTATGAAGTCATGAATGCTCCAAACTGACTTTTTGAATGAGATGATGCCCGGATTGCGCTGAAGACATCTGGACAACATCCATACTTCTTTTTTTTTGTTCAATATCTACCTAGACCTTGATGTAGTGACTAGTGTCCCCTAAATGCAAAACACAATCAATGAAGGCATCACTAATCTCTTATTCTATTGCTTTGATCATAAAAATAACATCAGAACCTCATTTGGAAAATTAAATGAAGATAATCATCAGATATTACATTATACCTGATTATCGTACTGAGTGAATATACTATCAATGAATGAAACAAATTAGGTTTCAAGACAGCTGTAAGACTAAAATGATGGACTTGATAAAATATGTATATCGTAGAGTTTTGCCATATACTCAATAACAGCAACAACACAACAGTTTGCTCATTCATCAGCTGTGAGTGATAAAAGGACTCGCATCAAAGCGGAGTCCGTAATAAATAAAAATGTATCGGTCAATCCAACCAGCTCGGCGGTACAATCATTTCCAATGAAACAACTGATATTTTTATCACCATCATAAAATGCGGTCATTTCAATAGACACATCGTTTTTGAATCGCTCCGCCTAAATCGAAGGTTTCATGTAATGTATTTTTCAAATGCCACTTGTACACTTTCAAATTTCATCGTGAATGATTTGACGTTGTATCATGAAGGAGAACCTCTTGTGCACATTCCCGCCAACATAGTTTGCAAAAGTCCTGAGAATTTGCATATTATACATATAAGCTTATCTTAGCTAATAATCTAGTGGAAAGTGAAGTTTTGAAGATTAAGTTCATCAGATTGCGAGATATTGTCATGGTTAACGCATGATACTAAAACACACCAGATAATAACATGAGAAATTTGTGGACGAAATTAGAACAAACCTGCGCATGTCGTCACCGCGAGCTTGATCTGAGGTTAGATGTAAAGCATCAATAACGAAATTTGAACTGAATCGTGCATGACGTCTCCGCGTGACATTGATGTATGGAAATGTATTGGGAGGTTAGCTTACAAATCAATTCGACAAGAGTTACTAGAAAGTTTGTTGATATTTGACAGGTACAGGCAGATCTTATGAAGCTACAGCATCATCATCATCAACATAATCTATGAGTTTAAGGTTGATTTAGTATCACTGTTACCCATAAAGGAGAAAAAGTGGCGATGAAGATGTGACATTTATTTCATAGGAAAACATAAAAACGAATTCACAAAATTTTGGTTTTTTCCCGGATATAGCAAGTATTTGAAATTTCTAAAATTTCGAAACGGCATTTTAATGAGCACCAAAAAGCGCAACTTTGCCCCCATTCAAACTCCGCTGTATCTCCTACCGTTTCCAAGATACCAATGGTGAGCATCGAATTTTCAACACCCTGTACATACATTTTATCCGTATATGGTAGATCACCAGCACCATTGTTAAAAAAGAAGTTGCGATGAAACTAAGAAGAACGTTAATAAACTCCAGATTCATTCTGTATGAAATTGAATGCACTACAAGCAACTTCAGCACTACAAGCAATTTCAGAGCTCTGCCTTCAGTTTCATCAGACGATAGAGACAGCCTAACTCAAGTTTCTTGATACTCAAGATTCTGAAGAAGACTGAGAAAATAGGAGTCTGACGAATGGAACATTAGCATTCCTACTATAATGATTCGCCTTGACAGCTCATCTCACGACAACAGCTTGGACATACAGATCTTATTTAGGTTGGGACCCTTTGCACTGCAGCCCACTTGTGAGTATATCTGTCGTTCACTCTTGGGTTCTGACCAGAGTGATGATTGAGAAAACCACCTAGTGCCGTAGACAATTAGTTTTGGCTATCGTTTTCTTTGACTGCTAACAATATTAACTATACTTCCTCACTCAGTCTTATCACCTTTGAGGTTTTAACGATACTTTGGTTTTGAGGAGGTTAGAACATGATGTATCCCAAGTCTCGGGCGCCACCATCTGTATTTTACTTGGAACAAAGGTATCCAGAGCTGCATCTGCAGCTACGGTGTCTTGCTGAATTCATTTTTTATGTCATAATCATTGCAACACTGGTTTGGAACAGACAGATTTATTTGCCAAATAAAATATGAAAACATTCACATTGATGACAGAAAATAAAATATCTGCGCATCCAATTTTTGTGGAACGGCATGGGCGCAGACATCTTGATAAAATATCTGACATAGTGTCGATTGTCAGGGATCAAAGCTATGATCCATTGACCCGTGATTGTCTTTTGTCATTTCATGTGTCTTATCGTATACGCTAGGTTTCTGTGACGTCATGACGTCAGCTGTCAGACGGAAATATCCAAACAAACTATTTTTTATTACATCAAAAGCTGAATTTCCACTCTGCTAATCAAATACGCACTAACGGGACACACGATATATATCATACACCCAAAAATATAGTCCGAAGAAGCCCAAATTAAACACAAACACCGATTTCAAACTCACACAATACAGAACCAAATGTCACAAAAGCTTGTTTGGATACCAAATTCGGCAACGACCAATCATATGGTGCCTGTGACGTTTTCAAAAACGTCGCGTATTGAGTTTGTTCTTGTTGATGGATGCATTTGATGGTGTCATAAATTTCACCATCCGTGCATCTGTCAAACAGTTTCTACTAACCTCCCATTTTTCTGGCAAATACCAAGGTTAACTATTGATAGTGATAAGGTTGCCGACAAAACTGACGTCAAGTCGGATCTGATTCTGTTCCGATATTCAAATACACATCTTAAAAAAAAAGATAAAATATGGATCATACCCAACAATGAAAAGATATTTCACTGTATACCAAAAGCTGTGCAATAACTTATCCGCATACAAGTTTAAACACGGCAGACACTCGGAAAAAAGGTTTCAAGACCCTGAAATACGGGATATGTTATGAACAATGGTTTCGTACTACTAATTAATTATTTTTCTGACCAGAGAATCGATTAACTCGGTGGTTTAGAATATTTTAAGTTGAGAAACAAGATACGCGGTACTCAAAATTTTTAAAAGAACTGGAAGAACAAGTGGTTAGTTGATTTACAGGATGAATACGCAAAATAGTCAAGTAACCGTGTCAAGTTGTACCACTTATATTCGAACCAGAAAATTTGTCCCGTTGTGGATTCGAACCAGCGCCCCGTCACCTCGGTCAAACTTTTTAATAAGCCGGATCATCGGCGCCCTTTCAGATCTCATAATATTTCATGGTATGAATAGACTTTTAGAGACACACTCCGTAGTCCAGCATACTTCTGATACATTTTTAAAATAACAGTCTTCATACAAATCTTCTGATACATAATGAACAATCGCTAACATTTACTGAGGAAAACGGAATTTCGATGAGGATTGTCAGGACTTTCCTTCATCCGTACCATCTGATAGTTCGCGGATTAGATTAGAAACTTGCTAGTTCCTTTTTTTTCTCAATTCCTCCAAAGCCGTTGAATGTGTTGACCCAGACGTCTTCTTCTCTTCTTCTTCCTCAGCCTGTCACCATCCACTCCTGAATGTAGGCCTCTTCCATGTTCTTCCATTTCTGTCTGTCTGTTGCTGTCTGCATCCAGTTCCTTCTTGCAAATCCTTTTATGCTATCCAACCATCTGAGCTGCGGTCTTCCAACACTTCGTTTGGTTGTTCTGGGTCGCCACTGTACTATCCTCTTTGACCATCTTGAGTTTTCCTGTCTCGCTACGTGCCCCGCCCATTGCCACTTTTGTCTCGCAATACGACGTACGACGTCCGTGATTCTCGTTCTTCTTCTGATCTCTTCATTTCGTACTCTGTCTCTAAGGCTAATACCCAGCATTGCTCTTACCATGGCTCTTTGGCAAACGCTCAGGCGATTGGCTTTATTCTGTGTGAGGGCCATTGTCTCCAAACCATATGTTGTCACTGGTAGTACGCAGGTTTCGTACACCTTTCTTTTAAGATTGATGGGTATTTTTGGGTCGCGCAAGATAAAGGACAGGTTGCCAAAAGCTGCCCATGTTAGCTGTACTCGTCTAGTAACTTCTGCAGCTTGGTTCTCTTTACCAAGTTTTATATTGTGACCGAGATAGATATAGTGATCTACGGTTTCTAATAGTTGGTTGTCCACAGTTATATTTACTGCGCTTGAGGTCATAATTTTCGTTTTCCTCAGGTTCATTTTCAGACCTATCTTCGCCGACTCCGCATGGAGCTGCTGAACCATGTTTTTCAATTCTTCAGGGTCACTACTAATCAGAACAATATCATCCGCAAATCTCAGATGATGAAGGTAGTTTCCATCGATGTTAATGCCCTTTTTATCCCATGTTATATTTTTAAACACGTCTTCCAAGGCTAGAGTGAAGAGTTTTGGTGATATCGTATGTCCCTGTCGGACGCCCCGTTTCACTGGTATCTTCTCTGTGACCATGCCCTCATCTATTTTGATCTGGAGCGTGGCATTTGTATAAATGTGCTGGATAAGGTTCGTATACCGAGAGTCGATTCTGGCTTTGTCCATTGACTGCAGCACTGCCCATATCTCCACTGAGTCAAAAGCCTTCTGATAGTCAACGAAGGCTAGGTGTAGCGGGATGTTGTATTCTGTCGCTTTCTCTATAAGCCTGTGTATGACTTGGAGGTGGTCTATCGTACTGTACCCTTTCCTGAACCCTGCTTGCTCTACTGGCTGGTAGAAGTCGAATTTATTGGTCAATCGATCGGCTATGATCCTTGTCAGCAGTTTGTAGAAAGTCGACAGCAGGCTGATGGGTCGATAGTTTTCTATGCATGCGCAATCGCCCTTTTTAAATATTAGAACGACCTCGGCATTTCTCCAGGTTGTTGGGATTTGTTGTTCTTGTATGCATTTGTTAAGGAGAATCATGAGTGCGTCCTCCAGTGCTCTCCCTCCCAACTTCAGCATCTCGGCAGTCACTCTGTCCTCTCCCGGAGCCCTGCCATTTCGCATTTTTTTTAAGGCCGCTTGTAGTTCGCTTCTGTTAATTTCCGGGATCTCTTCGGAGCCGACGTTCGCAATGCTTAGTCGTTCCTGTGCTTGCACACGATCTGGTTTTGGTACTGACATGCTGTAAAGTTGGCGGTAGAAATCTTGAACAGTGGATATGATGTCAGCCTTGTTTGTAATTGACTCTCCCTGTTTGTTTCTCATCTTCCGAATCTGTATTTTTCCGCGAGACATTTTGGATCGTAGGGCTCGCATATTGGTATTCTCTTCAATTGTTTTGCTTACTAGTTGGGTGTTATAGTTTCTTATGTCTATGCGGACCTTTTTCTTAATATGCTTGTTTAATACTTTGTATTCATCGGAGTTTCGATCTATGCGGCGGCGTTTTTCGATGAGTTCCAAGGTAGTTGGGCTGAGCTTGGTGTCTCTGGATTTTTTTCGTGCACAAATTTTTTTTGTTGCTACTTGGACGGCATTGGTGATCTTTTCTGCTATTCTATCAAGATCTAGGGTCTTCAGAACTTCCGTTAGCTCTAATTTTGCTTGGACATTTTCCCGATAGTCGTAGGTATTTTGAGTCAATTCCATCGTTGTTGGGTAGAGGTTTCTTTTTATGAGCTTCCGTCGCATGAATTTGGTGTTTATAAAGAGTCTGGCTCTTACCAATCTGTGGTCACTGCCGGTACTAAATCTGTTGAGAACTGTGACGTCAGTACACATCTGTTTGTTGTTGGTGAGAATAAAGTCTATCTCGTTTTTCACTTGGTTGTTTGGGCTCTTCCACGTCCATTTTCTTTGCGGTGGTTTCTTGAAATGGGTGTTCATGCAGAACAGACCTTCAGTTACGAGATAGTCCATTAGCATCTGTCCTCTTTCATTTCTAACACCATAGCCAAAGGGTCCAATATTTGCTGGTTCTGTTGCTGTTTCGACGCCAATCTTTGCGTTGAAATCCCCCATAATGATGATGAACCTGGCGTTTTCAGCTCTTTTTGCGGTAGTTACGTCCTCGTAGAACTGTTCAGCCTCCTCATTATCTGCGGAGCCGGTCGGAGCATAGACCTGGATCACCTGTAGGGTATACCGGTCATTAATCTTTATTGTAATATAGATGACCCTTCTGGATACGGATCGTGTCTTAGTAACTAGATGTTTGAAGTTTCTATGTATCATAATCGCTACTCCTCCGGTGCTCAGGCCATCGCAGTCATTTTGGTATGAGAGATGTCCTGATTTCAAAGTCGTCGTGGCCTCTCCCTTGAGGCGGGTTTCACATATGCCTAATATATTCCATTTGATATGTTTCAGCTCTTGTTCCAGTTCTTCCAGATGTTCGTTTAGGCGCATTGTTCGGATATTGTACGTTGCTATTAGTAGTTTTTGTTTTTGTTTGGGATCGTTGGTAGTTGTCGAATTTTTGCCTCCCCCAGAATCCTTGAGGCAGACTGTGTTGACAGTGCAAGATTCTGAGCGCTGCGCTCTACTTGCCTGGGGTAGTTTTGTTTTTGGGTTCGACATGTCATGGTGAACATAAAGGAGTTGGCCCTGAGTCACCACGCTAGCCAGGCGGGTTGGTGACTTCGCAGTGCCACAGTCGGTTTAGTCCTATGACTATCGCCTGTGGTTCTCTGGTGTCGTGCCCTTAGGGAAGTCATTCTTCGATGGCCATTATCCAGTACTGACATAGCTGCTGCCCTACGTCAGAGGCTATGCTTATTTAATGGCGGCAATATTCGCCATGTCACGATACTTTCTTTGGGTTTCTGTAGTATTTTCTAGGATATGCTTTCCTAAGGCATAGCCACTACACCCTCCGGTATCGCCGCTGCTTGGTCGGGGACTGCTTATTCGATATATTCGCAGCTGACCTTCATATCTGAAGGCTATTCACTATCCGACACCTGTGACCCCGCTGGTAGCCTGCAGCTCAGCCTCAGCGACCCCCCCCGTAGTAGTCTCTGCAAAATTGCATTTTCTTAGTTTGCCGTATCGGCCCTTACCCTTTTACAATTTTTCAATTTTTCCACCGTGTAGGTATGATGTTCGACTCACAACCATCCTTATCATACCTAATAAGTTTCTCGAATATTAACTTTTGTTAATATTCGAATTTTAGTTCTGCAGTAATTATAGAAATCAAATATCATATGTTGGACCGAAGGTAAAATGATGAAGTGGAAGTCGATGGCAATATCGATCTGACAAAATACCTGCATATCTACATAATCTGTAACTGAACGCTAAGAAGACAAATATATTATTTCCGCTACACGGTTGATATGATACAAGCGATTGAACCCACAAATCCACTTCAATAATCAAGTAATAATACCTATTCTCAGTAGGAGCGAAATATCCAGGTGCGGTGGACTGTTTGTTGAGATTTAGCCAGCATAATATCTAATATAAGAAAAATTCTACATTGTCGAGAAAAATGTATCTTATAACTTTCTATTTGAATGTTATCAAAGAGTGTGATTGCCTTTATATCATTAAAATTTGTTGTGGTTGAGTTGGGTGTACTGTTGAATAGTACTACTTAAAAGAATAGTGAATTTTCATGTCTTATATTCCCGAGAATTTCTGAAACATATGTGAAATATGGAGAACATTCACACGATTATAGTTCATTGGTGTGACATGAACATTCTATGATAATTTATATCTATGAGTCTTCGTATTGCACGTAACTTCCAGTGTTTATGCTGCCTCATTATTACTGGTAGAAAACGTGACTGGAAACTTCATAGTCCCCAGACAGCCTTGAAATTGAACAAGAAATTGATAATCCTAGACGTCGCCCTTTCATCGAGAAACGAAATTTTATTCTCATAGGCACAAGTCTTATTGGAAGTATTATACTTCTAATTTGACTATGTAATACTTTTCCTATACAGGGTGTCCACGAACAGAGTTAGTGAACTTTGTTAACTTTGTAAACCACACCAATAATGGCTACTTACTTGAGGTATATGGATCAATCAAAATGAGATCCAAATAAAATGAGGGTTATTCAAATAAAAAAAAACGATTATTGCTTTGACAAAAAAAAGTCGTTGAATATTGTTCCGTAAAAAGGTATCATCATAAATACATTATAAATATACGCGGTATGACCAAGACGTGAAACTTTCTAAAATGCCGTTAAGAAATCCTGATCCACGTCCATACAGGCATGATCAACCCTACTCATGGCAACTATCTATCTTGAATGAAAACACGCAGACCGCAGACTGACAATGACATTAGTGACAATAGGCCTCTTGCACGTATTTTTTTTATTGCATCAAAATGATCAATTAGACTTGAAAAGTATCTCTACAAAATTTTTTTTGCATACGGAAAATATTAACGTCGCAATAAATAACTAAAGTTCAAACTGGCCAAATACCCGCGAAAACGGCGAGTGACGCAATCGGCCTAAGTTGCGTTCCGATTATAGTGTGGAAGGGTTTTTCATCGGCGGATTCCTGACGTTTGGCGTGTCGTCCAGGGCCGGATTTTTCCTTTTACAGTTTTTGTTCATTATGTTTCTCTTGGAAACTCGTTATCATTATTGGTATGTGTTTTGTGGTTTGTGTATGATTCTGAGTCGAGTTTTATAATGGTTTATCATTATTGTATCGTGCCAGATTGTGAAAATACAACAACTTTCACCTCTAGAAAAACCTACCAAACGAAGATAAACAAAGAGAAAGCTGGTTATCAGCCATAGAACGCCAGCCTTTCTTAGAGAAATGCGAGGAAAACATTTTTATTAAACAATGATTTTTCAATAATTGAAATCAATTGATTGAAAAGAAAATTGATTCAATTTGTTTATGTGAACTTTTTTTTTCGTTTATCTTGTCTTTGCGTCTATTTTTGAAGCGAAACTTCTTCTGCGGCGTTCTGATATTTTTTTGCCAATGGGGAGTGAACTGCAAAAAATGTAACGCAAATGTAACGATGTAACGGTAACGCTTTCAGATTTCGTTAAAGAGAGCATAGTTTTGTTATTATTTGAAGGATTTTGTTCAAATTAGGTATGTAGGTTCTAGTTTCGAATTTGATATATAAATTTTAGAAAAAATAACTTTGTGAGGTTATGTTTGGATAGTTTTGCTATTTTCCAAAGGATTTTGTTTATACAGGGTGTTACTTAATGGTATGTCATAATTTTAAGGGGAAGTTCCTGGATACATTTTTTTTTAGACCCAAGTTTATATGACCTTTTCGACTTGAAATGAATCCAGGAACTCCCCCTTAAATTTATGACATATCATTAAGTAACACACAGTAACTGTATTGGGTATGCAGGTTGTATTTGGGATTTGATCAAAAAATGTTTACAAAAATTACATAGTCAGGTTATGTTTGCATAGTTTTGTTATTTTCCAAAGGATTTCGTTCAAATCAGGTATAAAGGCTCTATTTGGGATTTGATCAAAAAATTAAAATAAAAATAACTTAGTGAGGTTATGTTAAACAGCTGATCTAATGGATGACGTAATGTGTGGATATTTGGAATGAATTTGCAGTAATAATTGACTGCGCCGAAAAACGAACGTAGTTGTGTGATGTTTGTAGGTACTGACATCTTGGTAATGGCATCCGTCTTGGTTGGATCTGGACAGATTCCTTTTCCATCGATGATGTGTCCCAAATACCTTATTTGAACAGTGAGAAAAGAACATTTTTCTCGTCTCAGATGAAAGCCATACTCTTCTATCCGTTCAAAAAGTCGTTCCAAGTTTATGTTATGAGCTGCTTCTGTCTCACCACCCACCACTAGATCACCCAAAAAATCGTATGTGTTAGTGAGTCCGGCGGTGAGGGTGTCCATTATTTGCTGGAATGCGCCCGGTGCCGATTTGACTCCAAATGGTAATCGATTGTATTGATAAAGCCCCCGGTGTGTGTTGATGGTAAGTAACTTCCGAGAGTCCTCTTCGACTTCTACCTGTAGGTACGCTTCACTCAGATCCATGTGACTGAAAATACGACAATAATTAGTCATTTTTGAAAAAAAAATTGGTTAGTTGTGGTAGTGAATGTCGATGCAACTCCAGAGCGTCATTAAGGCCCGTAGAAAAGTCTGCACAGATCCGTAATTGACCATTCTTCTTCTTTACTACTACAATAGGAGCTGCCCAATTCGAGTAATTGACTGGTGTAATTATTCGTTCGCGTTACAGGCGGACGAGTTTCTTGTCCAAGATCGGTAAAGATGCATAAGGAACAGGCCTGCGTGCCCGAAACACTCGGTCCAGTCTAAACCCAAAAGGTTCAGCTTTCTGTTGCTGAGCCACGCTGCGTTTGGGTGGTTCCGTTGATTGTAACCTGACAGTTGAATTCTCCCACTAGGCTTAATTTGTTTTCCTAGGCGTCCTTCGCTACTTGTGACGTGAAAGTCTTTGTTGGTCGATCCAATTTTTCCCATGTATGTTGTGAAATGAGTAAAATGTCCGACTCCGTGTCAAGTTGAAGTTTGTATTAATGAGAACATGGACGTACCTTGCGGGTAGGCTGTGTTTCCAGGTGATGGACGTGTGAACTGATGTGGCGGAAACTGGATTGTCTTTGTTTACGTGGTTGATCGTTCCGCATTTGCTGTGTACGACTTCCTGCATTACAGTACCCCTCCTTATGTCCCATGTTCTGACATTGTTCACAGCGATGATTTTTGAAATTACAATCCCGTGTATAATGCATTGATCCACAAAACCAGCATGGTGTTCTCGGTACGTTGTTTTGGGGTGAACGTTCCTGTTGTCCTTGCTTTGGTAGATTTTGTTTCGATGAATTGTCCTTGGGTTTTTGAACGTTGTTTCTGCCTTGCCCTTGATTATTCTTGACAAGCGACACTTTGGACACTAGAGTAAATGCTTTGGATGATTGGACGAGCAGTGTATCGTTCTTCAAGTTGATAATGCGCTGACATTCGACGGTTAGTTCGTTCAATGTTACTTGGTCCGTCTTGGAATCGATGAGGTTTAGAAGTTTGGTCCGCAGGTTTGCTTCGCTCGGTGCTCTCAATCCCGAGACGAATATTAAGTATTTGAAATGGTCTGGTGTGATTTTAGCAATCTGGAAATCTTAACCATACTTGCATAGGCCACTAAATCCTCTCCCGGTTGTTTAGTCATGTTCATGCAATTGTATCTTGTGTTGAAAAGCGAAATTTTGTGACCAAACATTTGTTTGAGTTTGTCCACTGTGTTCTTGAAGCAATAGACTTTGGAGATTTGGGTAGCAAGAAGTCTACGTATTGTTTATGACAGGGAGTACTGATTTTCCTTAAGAATAATCTGACCTTTGACTGATCGTCTAACTCTTCTGCGTCCACTTCAAACAGACCCTGATAGCGGGTGTACCATGCATAAAAAATGAGGCCGTTTTCTGGATCGTAATTAAATTCCGATACTCCGTTTGCAAGCGTTTCCACTTTAGATTCTGGGGAATTTCCTGCTGATTTGACTGATTGAACTGTCGCCGTGAACTGCTGCTCCAATTGTTGTTGTTGAGCCATGAAGGTTTGTAAAAATTGTTCCAAATCCGCCATGTTGCACGTTGATGAGATTGACCGTGAAATATGCCAAAATCCTTCTCGCCACTGTTATGTTTGTCACTATTATCAAGCCACGGTTGAAGGTGCTGGTATTTAATAATACTGAGTCCCAACTTAACCGTCTTATACTCAATACTGGTCGTGACAAAACATAAAACTTTAAATTAATGAATGAATAAGTCTTGTTGACAGCTTCACGACTTAATAATAGAAGGACTGCTCGCGAACCTCGTTTCCATGGTAACCTATTTGTTATGCAGGGCTGCCAACATCAGGTATGTAGGTTCTATTTGGGATCTGATTGAAAAATTGAAAAAAAATACATAGGTAGCTAGGTTATGTTTGCATAGTTTTGTTATTTTCCAACAAATTTTGTTCAAATTAGGTATGTAGGCTCTATTTGGGATTTGATCAAAAAATTAAAAAGAAAATAACTTAGTGAGGTTATGTTTACATAGTTTTGTTATTTTCCAAAAGATTTTATTAAAATGAGGTATGTAGGTTCTATTTGGGATCTAATTAGGGAATTGAAAAAAAAATACATAGGAAGTTACATAGGTTATGTTTGCATAGTCTTGTCATTTTCCAAAGGATTTTATTCAAATTAGGTATGTAGGTTCTATTTGCGATTTGATAAAAAAAATGAAAAAAATATATTGTGACGTTATGTTTACAAAGTTTTGTTATTTTCCAAAGGATTTTGTTGAAATCAGGTATGTAGGTTTTATTTGGAACTTGATCAAAAAATTTGAAAAAAAATTGGATATTGAGGGAAGAAGTTTCACTTCTGCCACGTGTACGATGCTGCACATTATTTTTTCCTTTTTGTATTCAGAATTCAGATTATTCAACTATTAATGTGTGAATGACTTGAAACTGTGAATTTTATATAATTAAATACCCTGCTCTTAAGTCTGTTTTGGTTTTAAATAGGTTTTCATGAAAAAAATAAAACTTCTCACCTTTATTTTGTGGCGGTCGTCAAAATCGAAATGATTTGATGTGCGTGATTTACACATTATTGGTTACAAATAATGGACAATCTTCATTTTATTCATTTGACAAAATTGATATTGGGTGTGAAATTCAGTCAAGTCAATAAGAAAAAAATCACATATTTTTCTCTATTAAAGGTATTATTATGCCTCAATTATTCATTGTTTTCCAGATATCGGCGTTTCAAGTGATAACTGATAGCAATGCAACATCCTCATCTGTCACTACTGGTTGAAAAATTCAGACCGTTCTCATATATTGGAGATTGAAATTTCAAAAAAACTTTAATTGAAACAAAAATTATGAATATTCATGTGAATAGTACTTCGTGTCCTTGATGATTCAACTAACAAAACAAAATATTTGAGCACGTTCTGCATTTCTCAGCACAGTAGTGACAGCTGAGAATGTCAAAACGTCAATTGAGTGTCATTTTGGAAAATAATACTGGCCCAAAATTGAAAAATTGGAACGAAACAGCGACCTCAAACTGTTAGGGTGTAATGAGGATGTAAAGTCCTTTAAAATGAGGTATCACTCGACTCCCCTTCTCATTTGAAAAAAAAGTCGGTTAGGTGAATAACCTTTTTAAATCCCTGTATATCATTGGTTTTGATATCAAAGTGAAAACTTGGCAGGTAGCCCTACAACATATTCTTTGATTCTTCGCTTCGATAAGACATTAAATATGACGAGCCAGACAGGTTTAAAACGTGGACATGATAAATTGACCACACTGTTCCATGTACACTAGGTTTTCCTTCAGTTGAGAATGTGTTTTGACTTCTGACACACAGCACACTGCACAATAGTTATTATAGTTATTATCCTTCTTAGATTTATGGTTAATAACAAAATCAAATCACGAAACAATTCTATTTTATATGATGATTCTGGATTCCGATGAGATACAAGACTCAAAAATTGAAATATCAAAATAGACAAACAACCTCCTCCGCTCACCTTAACAATCCTATACCATATTGATAAAATTGAAATCTCAATCCTTTGCCAACCCCAACAGACACTACAAACAGAGAAACGGCAACATTGTGGCCCAACCTCGATTAAAATCCGTCCCTGAATAGACATGACATTTAACCTACAAATGTTATGTGGGCTGTCTCAATACATTTTCGTGATTTTTCAGTGTAGTTTCGTCCGTGTCAATCCTCTTGTCCAAACAGTATTATAAGACAATTATTATCGATAATGTCTGAAGGGTTTGTAATGGCAAAATTGAAGAATCGCCTTTGATGGATTTATTGATGTTGTGGTGATTTTTTGCCAAAAATGATTTCTTTACAAGTGCTCAACATCAGAGAGTTTAAGCTAAAAGGTAAGTAGGATAACAATATGAGAAAGATCATGATACACAAACCATTTAAACCAATAAAATACTCACTTATTCACGCCAGCTGATAACTGTAGACAACAGATCTAAGTCCGGTTTGACGTCAACGTGTCACGTGAAATTTAAAGGTCCCGAGTGAAGTTTGATTTATCAATTTTACAGTAATTCGAATATTTTATTAGGAAAAAATATTGGAAAGGGATATCTCTTACATTTTGGAAAGTTTTTAAAAGGTTTTCAGGTGGAAATCAAAACACATGCAAGGGGCCTATTGTACTGAAAAATGACAAATGTACTAGATCTCTTTGTTTTAAACTAAAATGTCAGTAGAATCAGATCAGCACAATTCATGTACCAGGTTTGACACACACAGCTAGAGAAATAAAACGCTTTCTGTCCCCAGATTGTATTCAAATAGCACACTGTGGCGCCCATACATCGGGCGATTTCCCGAATACTTCCGAGGAATTTTCTTAGCGAAAATACATTTGACGTGAGCGCCGAACAAATACACACATGGGTTGGCACAAACTGACTGAAAGAACATTGACTGCAACGGAGTAGAAGATGCTGAAGGCGCCGGATATTTGTGTTGATAGATGACGCTATTTTTTTACTTCTGTGAGAGTATGGGCAATATGAAAATAGTGAGAATGCAACATTATTTGGAAACAAAAAATCTTATGAAGATTCTCTTTGCACAATCTTGTTTTATTTTTCTTCTTGTTTTCGCTGGCAGTGCGCGCACGCTTTTTAAAAAAGCTCCGAGTTGTTTATCTGAACCTTTCTGTTGAAAAATGTTTCTCTTCTCTGCCACTTCAGCCCAAATTCAAGTTTCATATTCCGCATATCCTTTGGCTTCACAGATTCAAAAACAAAATGCTATTATGAAGATCATAAATGGTTGACAAAAAATATAATATAATAAATCTCACCGTTCGGTGCAAATCAAATCGACATCAAAATAATTCATGTGAAAGATAGTTGCTTTCAATGACGTGACAATAAAGGAAAAACAATATAAAACAAAACAAGTCTGCTATCAAATCTGTATTGAGATCGATATCGTCTACCATTTTGAAACAACCTTAACAAATTTGGGAAGCTTTTCAACCCCAGTAACTTTTTCTTTTTCTAAACTTGAACTTCGAGGGAATAATTCTCAATAAGCATGTTTAATGGAGATAGGCACTTGGTTTGGCTTAACATAGTCTAAAAAGTGTTCTGATGAGATAGAAAATACCTTTTCTTTGAATTTATAATAATTTTTTTGGCAAGGGTCGATTATTTCATGGGTGTCAATGGTGATCAATAGACTGCCATCAAAGCAGACTATGCGGTTGTGAGGTGAAAGTTGATCTAGAAAAAAAAATGATTTTGGTCAATGTGTACATCCTCACAATGACTGCAACTTGCGGAGCGAACTTATCTTTTATGGAACAATACTTATTGATTTGATTGTTATAACAAAATTAATCCTTTTTCATATATTTTCAATAGTCCTCACACGTTCAAGAATCATCGACTTTCAGAAAAGGTCCTCGAATATTTGACCTAAATACCGAACAAGTTCCATTGAAAACTCTCGCGAGAGTGATCGAACAAAATCGGTTTTATCTATTGAAAGAACCCTTATAATCTAGACATTCTGTTTTCCTGAATTGCTCTCATTAGTGCCGAGCGTGGTTTGTGCTCCAGATTAATAGTGGATTTATTTTTCTGAAAGGATTCTTCCTGAATTGTTTCACGAACATAGCTAGGGTTTTACGGCATAAACGATCAATACGTATTCAAAAGGTGCGTTGCCTGAAACGGTCAATTCGCAGAATCCAAGTTCCACCAATAATAAATTATTAACTTGTACCTACAATATCCGCAGGCTTTGAAGAGAGGAAATTGAATTTGGATTTCGCCATAATTCGCTGAATTATGCTCATAAAACATGTTATATTTTTTGATATATTGTAGTTCCAATTTATATTTATGACTAAAATCGAATTTATCTGCAGCAAAAACCAACTTTACTTTATGATATCTAGAATGACTATTATGATGGAAGATCACGTTAACAAAAAGAAAATAAAATTACCATCCATAGAGTTGGAAAAATTGCTCTGCTCAACTTTTCATCTACCTTTTCATGTCTCAATACAAAGCAGAGTTTTTGACTGGAGGCGCTCAACTCCGGAGACTTGGAAAAAGCCAAGATTAAATATTCCTTTCTTGAAACTTTAATACGGTCCGATATTTTTTCAGTTTTTGGAAATAATGGCGAAGCGTGAACTTACAAAGTATGAAGTTGATGAATAATTACGTCCTAATGTATTCACTTTTAGGATAAAGAGAGCGATATGAATACTTTGCGCCAGGGAAAACGGCGAGTATCTCCCCCAAAGAATCATTTTTTTTAGCGTGAATATCCTGATTTATGTTTAATATGATTTTCTGTTAGCTTTTGCTTTTGTGTACCTTGGTTTTTCAAATACTAAAATGCTAGTCCTTTATTATCTTGAACGATTTTTAAATAATGGACCTTTATAAAATAGAATCAAAACTGGATATTGAATGAATGATAATCTAACATGAACAAGAAAACATGAGCTTTGTTATTATGAAGTCTGAAACTAGACTACAGATTAATTTGGCGTATGTTTATAATCTGAACAAGTTGAGGACGAAAACAAGAATTTAATTCATCACTGACCACTGTCAACAAAACAAAGATTGCGTGCCCAACCTCAACCACAACCCACCAGCCGTTATTGCAACATGACAACAGTGATTGAAGACGGAAGCAGATTCGCTTCTGAACGTTTGATATTGTTAGGTTTTATTGTTTACTAGTAGAATTTTTTTCAGGTAATATAGAAGATCCGGTATATTAACACTAGTTTGTTTTTTGATAGGGTGTGGCGAAATACACAAAAAATCAGGTAAATAACAGTAATTGATAGTAGATTGAACCACGAGTCAATAATGATAGCTATCAATCCAGAGGATAGTTACGACGTGAGCTGCGTAGCGGCGAGGGAGTAACATTTCGAGGGATTAATGATTAATTGCCATTATTGCGAGTGGTATACTCGATTTTAACCACAGCTAATTTATTCATTTGAGATTTTCAACGCCATTTTCAACCATCTCAATGCAATGCATGAGCGCCCACTACGCGTTTGACACTGACACTTTGTTGATATGTTTCCATGGTATTGATCCAAAAAAAAAATTGTGATTGCATGGCAAAAAGTTTGTTAATATCGATATCATGTTATTATTTAGAGAACTTTTGTGATTGGTCTAACAAAGTGACATTATCGTGGTTTAATGATGATAATGATAATTTTGCCATTGTTTCTTGGTCTTCTGATCCATTATGCCTTCGCAACGGTTGTTATGGATCAATGTTTGGCATTATACTGCAAAAACAATAAGTATAAACCATCGAGATAGAATCAGAAGAGCCGCTAAGGAACATTCAAACAGTGATAGAAAAATGGGATCGGTAGGTGGAGCTTAGAGTAGCTGCAATATAGCGACGTAGACAGGGGCGAACTGGCCGACAGCTAGAAAAACTTCAGAATTGTTACTCTAGATTTGAACTATATTTGAATTTGTTAACTCTAACATTATATTTTTGATAAATTATTCATAATTGTTTCTATTTACTATCTTCTATTCTTCATATTATGTGTGGAGTATTATAAAACAATCCGGAAAAAGTATTTTCCAATCGTGAAACTCAATTCATGTACAAAACGAAACAGTACTGGAGTAGATACTTAACAGAACAATGGGAAGTAAATAAAACGAAGCAACAAACAACAGATTTATAACAATAATTATTTATGCTATAATGATACAAATCATGCGGTTCAATATTCACTTTGACATAAATAAAAAGGAATAAGAAAGATGACAGTGAACAAGAAAGTTAGCGAATTGAATTTTGAATCTTCCATTGCAAGCGAGACGTGGTGGTATGTACAGTCGTGCGCATAAATACGTTGTACAAAATGCAGGACAAATTTGCGAAAAACACGTCCACACACACATATATTTTTATCGGGCACAAGAATTGCGACACACAATGTAAGTTTTTACGAATGTGGACGCGGCTTTACAAATGCACATGACTGTACATAAACGGGAAAACTGAAAAGTGAGGGAGAATAGATTCTGAAAATGTTTTCCCAACCTGCTCTGCGAATTTTTGAAATAATAATAATAGTAATTATCATAGATAATAATGAACAATTTGCACATTTTTTGGAAATATGAAAAATATAAGGATAGGTGAGTACTGATGCCATTGAAGTTTGAAAAGTCAACCGACGATCTCTATAAATGTAGTAATCACCGATTAAACAGCGCCAATCAACATCCACGACGTCAGAGAATACATCATCTATCTCTTTCTGACGTATTGACTTAGATGACTCTCTCTCTGTCTCTCTCGGGAGGGTAATATGGCCCCTCCTCGTTTTCGATTATACAGTGAGATTTGCGTTTTCTTTTTTGTTTATTTAGTATATTTCTAATATTGTCTAGAATACGTATATAAAATTTCAAGTCATTTGAATATAAATGCAAATTGTCCATTATCCGAACATTATATATTGAAAGGTTATAAAAGTTCTGAAATATTTTTATGTATTCAAGAAATTAACAAGTATTCGGAATCTACAAAAACAAAATATTCAATTTAATGGTTGCTGGATTCTGGGTTTCAGGGTAAATGAGAACTCCAGAATTGATTGAAAACTTGTGCCTATACGTTTGGACCAAGAGGATTGTTTTTATGTAGCCCTGATGAATGTGTAATATATCTACCTACACCAAAACGTCAACACAAGATTTCAATCAATCCTGGTGTTTTCATTGATCCCAAAACCCACAATCCACAAACCTTGAAATGATAAGATTGGGTCTTGATATGAGATAGAAAAGATATTTAATTTTGAAAATGTCACTTTCTACCTAAGTAGTAGGATGCAAGGTGACTAATAAAAAGAAAAAATTATAATTGAGATGTTTTTATTGTCCTTTGGATAGTATAGTTTCATTACTTTTATGTCTTATACTATAAGCACCTATTAGCTTTGAGATTACCAGATTTATTCTTTGAATAATAAATCACTCGTATATCTAGGTACTTCGCATCAATGCTTTTCATCAGTAAATACCTATGATTGCCCAACACAAATTGATCATAGCCATGACTGAGTAGATGGGAAAAAATATTGGGATCTAAAATTTAATGTGATCAAACATTTACATCTCAACCATATAAATATTTTAGTAAACTCGACACAAATTTCATATCCCGGTCATGTATTATGCTATACCAACCTATGAAATGTGATTCCAGACGATTACTTCTTAACGATAACGTTTTTACTCGCACAACTTCTCAGGGCACATGAAACCATAGTAGAGAAATGTGACAACACACAAAAATCACAAAATAATCCTCACGACACAGCGAAAACTCAAAAAAACCGGTCTACAAAAGTGAACAAACACATCGACAGAACGATTCCGGTAAGATGGCCAAAGTGATCCCATTTTAGTCACGTGATGTCGTCTCCACCCCTTTCTACCTCCATGTATAAAACAAACATTAATGCAAGTCGTGAATAGATACACTTTCGATCACCTAGGTAATGTAGTGAATATCAATCTACCAATAATTATGCTCTACGCACTCAACCAACTAAAGCAAAAAACATTACAACAAATTATGAGAATGCAAAGGTTTCATGAAATCTGAATCAAAAACGTGTACGTGAATAACATGATCTATTAATAAGATAATTTAGAATCCTATTTCTTGTAATGTGCTTATAATAAACCCGCGAGTGAAATAGGTATCTGTTTATGAAAAATAACAAACATAAAGGTATAAAGGGTCCTTTTAACTCGAAAATGTTCCTACAGCTATCTTTATAGAACATTCCATTCATTATCCTTTATATGCATTTCTGTTTTGTGGAAACTCGTTTTATGTTTTATCAGCCTGTTGCTTTCCCATAAGATTATCCCAAATTTTACGAGGGACTCGAAGTTGGACAAACATACAGCTCTCAAGGATTTTGTGCTCAAAGAATTTGTTATAGTTCTCATTGTACAAAATACCAAGTACAGTGGTTTACTCAAGTTTATTCAAACGTATTTTTTCAAGATTCTGAATGTTTGACAATGATAATTATTGTTGTTTATTTGGGACATCAACTTTTCTCAAAGCATCGATTGGAAATCATAGGATATTGTGTTTGTTCTACAACGATGGATCTCACTGGACTTGTCAGCATCAGGAGTGTAGGATCAGGATTTATCCAGAGATCGAGGGATGCTGAAATTTCAGTTTTCATAGAAAGAGAATAACCATTGCACTGATCGGTGTCTGTTCTTTATTGGAATCGAAGTTATTTTACTATGGTGATTTCCTCGAAGAAAGTGCACATACTCACATTCAAGTTTGTTATCTGATGATACACAATAAGAGTGTGTCTAAAGTCTGTTAATGGCTTTTCTGCGGTCACGTCACAGTATTTGACGTTTGGCAGTATGTCGTAACCGCAGGACAGCAGGACAGACAGTAGTCGATTTTCACACTTTAGGATATCCCTACTTTGTACACATCCACGGATGGAGTGCACGTGACATTAAAATGAAAAACATTTTTGAATTAAAGTCTGTGCTCTTGTGGATAAGCCCTCTTGTTGATCTTAAACTAAGAAGTTCATTTTTCACAACCACAAAGTATCAAGACTTGTATTACAAAAATCAGACGAAACGTACACTAACTGATATGACGAATGTGAATGAACAAATAATAGTATCAGCCACAGAACACATACATAGTTTAGAACAAAAACGTAAATGGAGGAGTGAAAGCTTTGAGTCACATCCACGAATAGGCGCTGATGTGCCTGAAGTTCGTTAAGTCCCGAGAAGATGGCGGTACGTAGAATGCCACAAAACAGCTTACTAGCTTGTTATGATGACATTGGACGTCACCGTTTATCTTCATGCTGTCTTTTATGATTTGATTCCTTTCTAACTGGAAAAATGCCCGGGTAATCCCCATCAAACAAATCTTCAAGAATGCAGGGTACAACTTGGAATACTTGAGGCTTATCAGTCTTCCAGCCGTCATCGGAAAACTGCCAGAGAAATTCATACTCCACAAAATAAGGGAAGTCACGGTAGTAGAAAACTTTCTGCCAAAAGAATAAATGGTGTTTTACCCAGAACACTCTACAACACATCAAACAGTGAGGCTAACGACCAGTTTCTGAACAACAAGATATTTATTCAATAAGACCTCAATGATATTATGTCATTTATGTCAACTTATCGGTTCCATGAGTTAGTGACAAATGAATCCAATAAAAATATATGTCTAGACATATTTTTACTGGATTCATCGATAAGAGGCTCTCTTTTAGAAAATGGACGACTTCCTAGTATAAGTGACAAATGTTGAGGAGCTGGCCATAAGCGACACCATCCTAGAAAGGGCGAACAAAGGGGACACAAGAGGTGTTCCTTGAGAAGGTTCGTGACAACAGTCCGTCCCCACATGGAGCTATGCTCCGCTTCTCCAGAGCTGCTTCAGTTAGCCTTATAAATAAACCTGCTGTCGACAGGTCATCATGCCACAATTCCCGATAATGTACAAGTCCTGCATGAATGTAATAAGAGCAAGAGTTTGGACCTATTGGAAAAGATGGAAATAAGTAAAGCAGTAAAAAGCCCCGTACTTACCTGCGTGAATGACGTCTTTAATTTTGAAAGGGTATTAATTTTCAATAATTTACAATAGTTGCTGTATCTTAGTTTCTCGTCTGTTTGTTGTTTAATGTTGTCTTGAATCATTGAACTCGATACTACGTAACTGGAAGGGCCCCTGTCGTGTCGACAACTGAGGCAATTTTAGTCGTATTTTTTTGGCGCATAGGTATATTTTGATTGGACTAAAAAGGGGGTGCTATCTTTGTCACACTCATTGTTCTTATGCGAAGTCAGAGATTTTCAAATAGTTTGAAGATAAATTGAAAAAGCGGTTGATTTGCTTGGAAAAAATGACTACAATTCTGTGCATACTTAGTAGTCTTAATTATTATGATATGATGGATCTATATATTTCAATAACTATCTGGAAAAATGCAAAATAAGAAACAAATTAGTAAATGATGAAGTATACTTAGATGATCCGTAATTCGATTAAATAGTTGAGAAAATACAGGGTAGGTAGTAGGTGCAGGGTGATTTATATGTTTAACCTGTGTATTGAGTAAAGTAAAGGTATTAAGGTATAAACTTGGAAAACTATAATAGCTTAAAATAAAAATGACAATACTTTTATTTTTGAGGTCACATTAAAACTAATAAATATGGTGTTTTTTGATAGGGGGCTTGAGGAATGTCCGAAAAGAACTTTTGCATTTCTTAGAGTGTTTAACATCGTCAATTCCTAAAGGGCCCTACTCACACGCCTGCAGCAGGGGCAATCTAGGAGGCAGGGCGATTGGGGCAATTTCCTAGATCGCCTTCTAAGCAGGGCGGTTAGGGCCCCTTCATACCTTCCTAGCATTATTTCAAGCAAGATATGAGAAAACAAACTTTGGAAATGATGTTAGTAGTACCAACGAACTCGAACAGGATGTGGAATTGTCACATTTTCAAAACAAAACGTACTTTAAAAGGAAGTTTCTCCCGCGGCAGGCCTAGATTGCCCCTGCTGCAGGAGTGTGAGTAGGGCCCTTTTAACTAGGACAATTTCGTGTAGGTATACTTAAGGTGCATGCCCTTGTCCTTAATAATTGGAGTTATATCTCTTAGCCAAAAAATGAAATCTGCTTTTCTGGAGTGTATTTATTACCACACCCAAATGCACTGCAGAAATTAACCATTTTGTTTGGCACCCAAACTATAGAAAGCTATAGGTACATATTGATTGAACATAATATTAGCTGCAACACTCAGTGTGGCTTTCTTCGTGAAATGTTTGTCTGGTTTTTAGGATAGAATATCTTTACTAAACGTATTAAGATTCTATCCTAAAAAACAGACAAACATTTCACAAACAAAGGCACACTGAGTGTTGCAGTGTGAAAAAGTGTGCACTAGTGGTTCATAACAAACACAGCTAATATATTATGTCAACAGATATGACAAAGATAGACACCCCTTTCTGTCTCTATTCTATCTCTTTCTAGTCGAAAATTTGTCTTCAGTCAACTCGATGTAAACAGCACGGATGGGTCCCTTCCAGGTACGGTAGTATCGAGTTCAATGTCTTGAATTATTGACCATCATCTAATGACGTTCAAGTTTTACTACTATTTGTTTAATGTTAGTTTTAGTCATTTGACATGTGTTTTACTTTTTTTCATATAATTGGTCGTCCGTGTGTTTTTAGCAGTAAGTTCTGGTGAAATTGGGTGATAATTATTCTTAACAAACCTATTTTTGATAGGTCTGTTGATGCCCTAACAGGCGAAACCCGGGTCACCCAATATAGTTTTATCGACTGAGACCAAGACATTGAGTTTCTTTTCCTCATTATTATAATCAGGTCTCTTAGAGCATGGATGAGTTTTTCCAGTTATAAATAAAAGTCCATCACAGTCAAGTCCGGGCTTCTGTGAGGCCATTTCGTCTGATCCACCAACGAAGAAATTGATCTTCTGGTCATTCTTGGACGATTCTTGTTGGATGCGCTGGGTGTTTTATTGGACGTGAACCGCCTGTTTATCATTGAGAGGCATATTATGCGACTGATCTAAGCAAAAAGTGTCCAACATTTCCAAGTATCTATTCGCTATGTGCAACTGGTTGGTGAGGAAAAGAGAAACGATCCTAGACAACTAGCGGTGAAAATTGGCAGTTCTGCGAGACTGGCAGTTTTGTCAAGTTTAAATCAAAATCTAATATTCGAAGCAGTTAAAAAAAATGGTTTACTAGAAAATCTACAAGATTCATTCTTCTATTTTCAAGAGCGTTTTGTTTTCTTGTTTTTCTTATTATAAGATATGTTAATTATATTATCCATCTTATCTTGAATCTTCAAGCTAACCTCTCTGTTTCATTTGCTTTTGTTGTTTAATGCTTTCATGAAAATGGATAAGCACGAAGGTTAATTGGTGAATTTTTATTCATTTTCATGATCCATGAGTCATATAATCATAATTGTATTCCTTTATGGTATCACTTATACATAAAATGATGTACAGTTTAGTACAAACAAAAACGTTTCTGTCAGTGGAATATTGAGGTTTGCCCTTTCTCGTTAGAGAATTAAAAGAATATGTGGCCGTTGGTATTGAGATTCCGCAGACGGAACCATGAAATTTTTTTATTTGTAACAGGCAAGAATAAAATGACAGAGAAAGATCTGACAAATATACTAATGCGCAAGTCAGTCCAAACGGCACAAAGATTCAATCAAGTATCGAAATGACCGTACGAGAACCGATTCGCGAACGGTCCCTGATTCTGTTAGAACGTCAATAATGATCGTGTACACCGTCACGAGTTGGTTGGAATGCTTTTTTATTTTCGCGCATGAACCCGAGGATACAATGTACGGTTTCCGGGCTTGTTGGGAAGATTTAAAATAATTCCAACTCCTGCTTGTTTCTGTATCACCATAGAACGGTTTCGGAACTGTGAGGATGGATTTCAAGCACACGCGTCAACTCTGCGATTGGTTGTTAATATATCGCTAATTCCAGCTTTATTTCCCCTTGACAATCAAAAATGTCCAAAAAAACATCTATATCAGAGTAAAATGAAATAAGTTTTTCCAAAGCATGGGAAAATCACATAGTTGAAGGTATTATACCTCCATCAAAGACTCAAAACTACTACGAGAGGCTAATTAACCCTGGGCACCATCGTTGTCAAATCATGCGTTATTGTTGACAGGGTCACTCACAAAACATCAAACCCAATAGAACGGAAACTGCAATGCTAATAATAGGTATGCTTATAATGTCAGTTTTCCGGCCAACCACTTATCTGAAGCCAAGCTGCATTAGATTGAGTCCGCCAAAACGAAAAGAAATGTATTTTGTTCCCACTATTTAGGTTTCATACTGTCAATACACTACATTTTTGTAACATGTAAAACCGATGTGAGCCAAGGCAGTTGGAAAAAAAAATTGAGGAAGCAAAATAAAATAAAATCAAGACAAAAAATATGTGTACGAAAAAGTAGGTATTCTGACACAACTGACAACTAGACATTTGACATACAGCTTGGAATCGTTTTGTATTAATTTGATCCGACAAGCATCCTGAAATAGAGATTTCATGCGACCTCAAGAGGAGTTATGTATTTGCAATCACGTGGTCTAACTTACTCCGATCTACTTTAATTGATCTTATCAAATAATATCGAGTCGGATGCATTTATTTATTTCAACATTTTGGCGGAGACACACTAGCCATAGCAACCAATGTTTTGTGCTCACTAGCGCCACCACATGTTTTGTGGTCGGCCGGGAAAATAGCAGCTTTTCTTATTGATGAAGTATCTATTTCATAGTATTTTGTCCTACATATATGATTACTTTAGATTTATGAGATAAAAGTGCTAGTTCCAATATATGAATTACATAAGTATTCAATGTAAAGTCACTTTTTTCTTGATAGGTACAGTATACACGATTTTGCATAAAAAAAACATACTGTAGCGAATAGCTAGGTCGTGAGCTGATCGCTTCACAGTATTGTTTTTTTTTAAACTTCAGAGAAGAAATTCAAGAGATATATGCACAATAATACACAATAGTTATTTATGGTACTGGTGCGTTGTGTTGAAAATAAGTCACGCGAGAAAGATTTGTACCACGAGGTCATTAGGCCGAGTGGTATTAATAATTCTCAAGTGACTTGTGGAACATGACGCACGAGTGCCATACAATGTTTCATCCAACAAATGGGGGAAATTGTTTTTTCATGAGATAGTTATCAAATATAAGTCTCCATGACCAGACAGTGCCATGTTCATACTTTGGTCAGAACAGGTTATTGTTTGTTAGTTTGCCAGGGGGACGTAATAGGTTGTTTGTTTGTTTGCCACGGAAACGTGAGTTATGATCCATAACTCACTGGTGACTAGTGAATTATGGATTATAAGACACTAGTGTATTATTTGACACTTTACATGTCGAAAATGACATCAATAATGACACCTTCGACTATCATGCGTTCGATAAAGTGCTTTTCTACATATCCTCTCTCCTATAATTTTTTTTTCTCAAGTATCTCTTTGGTATTCGATGATATAAGGTACCTACCTATCTACGGAAACAAATATCAGACATCATTTTGATCTTGAAGTACGTGAACAATATATTCACATAACTGCTTGGTGTTATTTAAAAGCTCAGGATACATTCTGTAATTTACTATAGAATAGACCTCCGCCATATCTCCTCTTTTATCCAAGATCGTGTATTATACTAGTATAGGTTTGCGTCCTTAAGTTAGATCAAACAGATGCGGGTGAGTGGGGAGAAGGACGGTGTAAAACAAAACACTCAGTTATTGATTTCCCGACGTTTCGGTCATTTATTGTGACCTTTCTCAAGGGCTAGATTGTGGTTCTATTTTGTTTTTTTCTCTCTATTAACCTTTGCCTTTTGTTTTCAACTTTTTAACTAGAGCACTGTCTGTATTGTCCTTTCTTCTCTTTTTTTCTAGCCCTTGAGAAAGGTCACAATAAATGACCGAAACGTCGGGAAATCAATAACTGAGTGTTTTGTTTTACACCGTCCTTCTCCCCACTAACCCGCATCTGTTTGAGTGTATTATACTTTCCTGTCTATTTTAGGCTCATTCATTAGTTTTTTTCCGTTATGAAACTACTGGAACTTTTTTTGTTATACCTGTTAAAAAATTTATTTAAAAATGTACCATATTTTTACTTTTTTGGTAAAATTCATATGCACTATAGGAAGTGCATGTAATTCCGGAATAGTAAGAGTTTGTTTTTTATAAATTTGTTTTACAGCTTCGCAATCTCACAGTCTCTCTTGAATAGAGATTTCCAAAAAAAAAACTTTCATACACGGTCTGAGTTCTTCGAATAAATAAATAAAGTGAGGTAATAATTCGTCGCTCTCACCGCACAAAAGCTTATCTTATTGATGCAAGTTTTCAGAAAGGCGTTTTTTATTAAATGTATTTTTTATATGACCACATTAAAATGAAACTTCAATGAAAAATGAGTTTTCTTTTTCTCGTAGTATGGTTCATAAACATAGTCACCACAATTATTAGCAAACAAAAAATGATACAATCTAAACTAGACAACTCAAGACAGAATTGATGAAGGTGATTGGAAAAAGTTCAATGTTTTAATGGATTTCAAATGTACACACACCAGAGAACAACTCATTGACATGAATAGATAACAAGCTTGAATACAAACATATTCTAAAACAAAAATGGTTCATGAAAGCATAATAATTATTGATCGTCATAGTATTATGATTCCAGTTACCCCCTTTCCCGTGAAAAACAAATTCCAAAAACTGATCCTCTACACATTTATTAAGCGCTGCTAGCTTCAAAATGTGCATAATTAATATGTTCCCTAATACTTTCCAATTAAAATTACGTTCCGACACTTGCGTGATGATAATTAACAAAAGGTAATCATAATCAGACACCAAAAGCTCTAAAGTTTCATTTTGTACATTTCGTTTAATTGGCCGCATGCCGAACGACTAATACCACGATTTAGAACTGATTGATTTCCTGGTTGTCAATCCTCTTGCGGCCTGAAACTATACATTCTGATAATGAGTTTGTGAATGGTCGAAAGATTTTTGGTATCTGTTTTGTGCTATCATTGGCAGATCCCTGATGATCTTCACCGATGTACATACGTAAAACGAGTGGTGATCATTAAAAAACTTTATGATCAAATTATTAGTGAATTCAATGTTGATAGAGATTCCAGATAATATGAAACGTATTATCATTTTGCTTCCAACATACGTACTTCACATCGTTTCCCAATTTTGAAACTTATCGAAAATCAACAGGCAGTGAAAAGATACAAAAAATATCAAAATATTGTTTCTCGATGCAATCCAGAACTAAAAAAAAAGAATCTCTAGCTTTGTGAATTCTTTGACGCAAATATTAGGAAGGCACTTCAAAGCGTAAATTTAAAATTTTTAATAAAAACATGCTATGATGTGAAAATATGCGGGGCAATATAATCTGATTTTAATTTGTCAGCTTGAACAGTGTTTATGGAATAATTTATCCAACGTAAATTGTTTCGGCAAAGCCAAATTATCATAACTCGAGCAGCATACTAGAAAATTATTCTTTCCCTTTTCTATTAATTCAAAATGGACAAAGAATCCAATCTCCAAAGCCTAAGACCGTACAATTTTTAAATTGAATCTCGGAAAGCGCTACTTTGAAATTTTAATAGAGAAAATTCAATATTCTCAAAGTCTAGCTGCTAGCAGAAACGAGATGATATTGAAAAATATATTACCTAACAATAGCGAACAATGTTTCTGTAAAAAATATTCATTCATATCCGATCACATAAATTTCCAAACTACTTCACAAGTCGAATACATGCTTGAAATTTCTTATAAATTCAAACATTCAAGGCTTAGTAGGTCCCTTGGAACGACTTGGAGAAAAAACTTTTGGCAATGTTTATTTAGGTAGCCATAAGTGGTTTTTATATTGTGGGTTGTGGGTCTGAGAATTGTGGTGAACAAAAAAAGGCAGTTCTCTTGACTTTTTGATAGGTTTAAACGGAAAACGTTTCAAGAGAAATTAATTCTTTTTTGTCCGGATCTGTTCAGTGATGAACCACTGATTTGAGGAAAACTGAAATCACGAGGACTATATTGAGAATGCTCCACAAGTTTCTAAAAAGTAATGACGTTGTTTTGAGTAGAGCATAATATGTCAAAAAACAAGATTCTGTCTATTTTCCCAACACCACTATCACTTGATAGGATGAGAACCTAAGACACGAATATACACATTCCGAACGTTTTTATGTACAAGTCAAGGTGAAATCATCAAATCAATTGACTGATCCATTAATCAATTAAAGTCACAAGTTTTGTTCCTTTGATCTCGTCAATAAATGGCGTCCAGACCACTAGAGTATCTAGATTTGATCATTCCAAATACAAAATAGGACAATAGTCTTGATCCTTACAATAGGCAAATACAAAACAAAGCCCTTCCGTGACCGACGAAAGCTGGAGGCAAAATTAAGTAAATGCGATGATGATTTCTCTAAACTTCTAATTATAATTATGATCTGATGGAAATGTGGAAGGTGGATTCAATTGCATTCATAACAGCTACGTTATGAAAGTTATAAATATTCATACCCTTTCTCACTCACTTTGGTCTAAAGTAAGTGACAATTTTATATAGTTTGTTAGGGATAGCATAGTCGAATCTGAACTATTGCAGTTACACTCATTACTACCGCACTAGGCGCGATTTCTCTCATGAAAGTTAGTGTCTCTAGATCATCTTTTTTTCAATCCACATTCACCTTCATGAACTCATCCAAGTCCAGGTATAAACCTGCCATTCCTTACGAAGGCAAAAACACTCATGTCAACACAATGATGGATGCTGCAAAAATGCTTGGATGTTTACCAAGCTTTGATATTTTCCAGGTCCTTTTTGTAAGAGATTTTTGTCCTAGTTTTGACTGTTCTTGAACAGATTTATGTCGTTCCACTTTTTGCCTAGTGCTAATCCGTTCGGTGATTCATTGGACGATATTTATCTTGGTCAGGGCATTTCTTTCAAGGGACAAATTATTTGGCATTAATATAGCACGGCTTGAAACAATTCCATGCTAAATAAGTTACATATATCTCCATTTTATTTCTCTCTACATAAAGAATGCAGCTTACAGTCTTAGCCAAGCAATCAATGATGATTGAATAAGATGTCCGTTGACAAGAAATTTGAATTATCGAGTTACACTGATGTCCAAGTCCACTAATGTTTGGTCAGATATTTTTTTCAACTCGGCTCTATAACTTGTTTGCGTTATCACCTAAAATGAAGGACCAAAAATTCCCTGGAAAAATGGTTATACTAGTTGTTTCAGCCAGCCCACGATTAATCAATACATGCTGCATGGCTGGCAACACATTGACTTGACAAAAAAGTATGCGATGCCGCTGTAAACTGGAAATACATTTTAAAAATACAATGTGGTCCGCTTGAACCTGATTTTCCGTTTCTGTTGAGTTAACTCCCGATATTATAGTAGCTTGGACTATATTTTTGAAAATTGAAGAATCACAAAAATGGAAAAATACGCCATAGCAAATGAAGATCATCACATCTATTATCGCATATAACTCAAATCTATAATTTTAAAGGAAGTACTGGCAGTTGTTTATTCACTGCTGATCATCAATTTAATCCCCCTTTCAAGTAAATGCGATACATTGACGTTAGATGTTGATACTCTGATAACATTCGACTTGGTTTACAGCAAATGCCAAACAACTTTCGATTCACGTCATAATTGCCACCAAGCGAGTTATTATGTGATTTGCTGATGACCTAATTTGGCCACCAGCAAGCTTCATAACAACGAGCTTGGTGGCAACGATGACTTAGATCGAAAGTTGTTTGGCGTTTACCATATTTGTGTTTCTTCTCCGTGGAGGAAAATGAAATCGCTGCTCTCTAATAACATCGACGCTAACTGAGTCTGATGCCTTTAGTATTCAGCCCACGATGCAGATATCGATGTGTATACACATGCACTGTATATTATGTAGTATATTAAAATACTTACTTCTAGCTACGCCGTTGCTCCTTGAGTAATCATAAAGAAATCACGTGGATACAACTTGCAACAATTTGGCTGGTAATTCCGAAACGTGCAAAATTGCAACAATTTGATCATGAACAAAGTAGTCTCAAGGTTTTGGATGGAAGTGAAGGGAACACGACCCAACACAGTGGTAGCATCGTTTTTACCAATACCAAAATATTATCAACATTAATAAAAACTCACATATTATTGTTAATTATTGGCTTAAGAAACTGATGGTATATTGCTATCAATGTGCGAGAACGACATTCTGCATAGTTTTTCTCTGAAACATTTCCAATACTTGAACATGGATTTCAGAAGGTCGTGTCAGTACACCATAAAATCAACGTTTAATCCAGCAATTGTTGATAATATTATTTTATTATTATTGGCAACCTAAGGGAAGGCAACGTCGTGTCGTTTGAAATCAAATCGACTTCGTGGCCATTAACACCAGATTAAGGAACAGTGTCCTCAGCGTTGAGAAGTACCCAGGTTGCGAAATAGACTCTGACCATAAACCAAGTTCTCTATACTCCAATTAATCCGAATACGAATACGCATTTGATTTTTTACACTTTTCTATACGGATTTGATTGAAGAATTAAGCCCCGAGTTCAAAGGTGATTGGAAGACGAGGTATAGAGAAATTCGCCTGGTCCAAAGCAACAGAAGAACAAGAAATATAATACCAGGAAAAGGTGCTCGAGACTCGACATAACGAAGAGACCCTCAGGAAGACAAAGAGCTTTATGACGGAGGACATATCAAAATAAATGGACACCAGAATAGAATCAAAGAACCAAAGCGAGCAAGAAAACAAAAAAATAGATAGAAAATAGAGAAAGCAGTGATCGAATGTGCAATGCAGGGAAACTGGAGAATTACAAAATCAACCTAAGGTCAAAGAAGTTCTCGAGAAAATACATAAAGCCGCAGTTCTCTGTAAGCCCAGACAAGTGTCCCTCATAACAAAAAAAAAAAAAGAACTCGAATCACAACCTGACAAGGAAAAACTTAACTGGGAAGAATACCTGAAGGACTTGTTCGGAGACGAAAGAACCCCTGAAGAGCCAATACTCGGAAAGGAAAACCATGCACCTAAGAATTCTCACGTTCGAAGTTTCCCGGGAATTATCGAAATCAAAAAATTAAGTCACCTAACGTTGCAGAGCAATTCAAAAACTTCAGCGAAAAAGCAACAGGAGAACCTACTCACCTTGTGAATCTACCCCAGGACTTTTGAAACTCTTTAAAAGAAAATGGATGCAGCAAAGCTAATGATGAGAATCATTTTTGACCGGATACGCCCCAAGTGCGACAACTACCTGAGCCGATCACAGAAAGGCTTCAGATGAATTACAGGATGTCTGATTCGTAGACTGCAAAAAGGCCTTCGACCGCATACAACACGAATAACTGATAGACGTGCCCCAAGAAATCGGACACAATCATGACATCATTGTTTTTCGTGACATACAGGAACCATGGGGGATGCAGCCGAACATAAATTGGCAACATCTCTTACGTGAATATTTCCTCTCACCACTGTTATTTAGTGTGTACTCGGAGCACAACATCAAAGAATTTCTGGAATACCAAACTGACCCAAACTAAATGACACAGTACTTGACAACCTTGGTTACGAAGACGACATCATAGTAATCGGAGACTCTAAAGAACAGCAACAGACGGTTGTCCCTCCATTAACAGCCAGTCTGCTTGGCGTCGGCTACGCCACGATCGGTCAACCTTTCATTTCAGGGCCACACATTGCGCATATTTTGTAACGTCAGTTGTTTTGTTAACAAAAAATCTGCTGTCAAATGGGTCAACCTGAAGGCCGTACATACGATTTCAACACTATGTCTAGTGGATGAGTTTGCGCACCGTGACTTCACCATCACAGCATTGGCACCAACTCTGGTGGTCGGCTGCCAGTATTGCCCTCACCGACCCTTCGACAAGGAACTAGACAGCGGCTACTAGATTCCTACGCATTATCCCGCCTAGGAGAGGAGCCTAGGTGTCCAATCTGTACTATAATCAAATACTAGGATTCATGTGCAATGATCCCGGCACCTCTGACGACTGCACGGTGAAGAATATGGTGCCACTGGTTCCTCCTGCGCCGACAATTATTCCTCAAGGTACAGTCTTCTACGAAGCGGTATCCTGAAATGGCGGGTGTGATTTGACGGCGAGTGTATACTTGCTTGCAAAGCAGAGTGGTTTCCAACAGAGAGTAAGTCTCACCGCTTCATACAAATACGGCACTGATTTTTGGAAGCAACCATTCTGTAGAGTAGGATATCACAACCACCATTTTTCTCATCAGAGCGTCGGTATCAAAGAGGTTATAGTGTCAGCGGATCTTCTGCTCTCTTCTGATGATGCTTTGTCCTCCTCGAATCAAATTAGGATTGCCAGATCTCAATTTTCACATTTCAAAACAAATATTTTGACATGTGTACTGCCACCATGATACTAAAACAAACAAGATATGATCTCGCGCAGGTTTCACTGACGTCATTGCGTGTCCGAACCCCAAAATTCATAGGTTTCCTAGGTAATTGGTTACCATGACACTGAAACAAACAAGATAAACTCTCGCAAATCCCACTTCAGAAGTCATCACGTGACTCCGATTACTATCTAAACAATCAATGTCACGCGGGGACGTCATGCGTGAGCCAGTTCAAATTTTGACCAGCAAATGGTAACTAGGTAACATTATGGATGTTTTAAATCCAACCCCACTTTTGGCTCGCAGTGACGACATGCGCGGCTTGGTTTTAATTTCGTCCGGCAATTGATCATATCTTGTGTGTTTTAGTATCATGAACTGCCACGGTGGCCGTAATTTACTGCACCGTTCCATTTATCACTTTACACTATTCTTTATCAACCCGGAATATTTGAGGCTCATAAGTCTTACAGCCGAAATCAGCAAAGGGGTGAAAAGGGGCGGAAAAATGCATCCTCCACAAAATGATGGACGCCACAAAAGCAAGGATTTTTATGCCAGATAAACAAATGAGATTTTGCCCAGACCCCACAACACATCAAACAGGGAGGCTAAGTGACACCATCCTGAAAAGGGCGGACAAAGGGGAAGAAGCAGAAGAAGTATTCCTTGAGGAGGTTCGTAACAGCCGCCCCATCCCACATGGAGCCATGCACCACTTCCTCAGAGTTTCGGAGTGAGTGGTATTTCCTCGTTGTCGTCATCACACAGGGTCAGCGCCCCGCAGCACAGAAGATAATATCAACTAAGGAAGCCCACACTGACCCCATCCCCAGATGTTTCCGGACATCTAAGAGAAAACCGAAATACATAGTTTTTTCTTGATTTAACAAATAAACAAAGTTTCAAAATCCAAGTTATTGCTTTTATGTATCGAGATTGGTACAAAATATTGCAGAGATTTGTGATAATACATTATCCAAGTCTGATACTTCGATTCGCATCCATTGCATTGTTCCGTGAAATTTTATACGTCAGTTTGTCTTTTAGACTTTGTATAATAGGTGTTCTGAGTATTATAGCACAATATGAGTCGGAAATGAAAAAAAAAGAAAACATGAAAAAATTAACCGACACGTAACACATCTACGCCACTGGTTGAAACTGGAACCAATTCTTTTTACATTTGGAGTGTCTCTGTTAGAAATTTTCGTAACGATACCTTCAACTGTTAAAAAACTTTTTAATAATATCTTTAATTTTTCAGAAACTTAAACACGTTGTATCTTGCGTAAGAGGCATTTCCGACCCAAAGTGTCCTATATGAAAATTAATATTTCGCGTCCTCCATCATTCAACGAGAGCATGACTCACCTACAGAAATCACCCTGTATACATACAAAGTTAAAAACGTACTATAAGTGGATGAAAGTATTAGCTGGCACTTTAACGGGAATTCTAATTTCTATGAATTGATGATGAAATGCATTTTTGAAGCGGGTTAATGGATTGTTGTTTTTTTTTTGAATGACAAACTAGTTAAGTAGATGTTTCTAAACTTCTACATTGATAAAATAAACCCAATCGATTCCAAAGCACATCGATATTCCGATTGATTGGAATTCAAGAAGGGTATTTCGATTGGAGTCAACATAAATCTGTTTGCTTTTTTGGAAATGTTTTATGCTAAGTTCGATGCAATGTTACATGAACGTATACAACTTAGATGTATCATGATAGTGAGTTATAAACGAATTGGTGCGAGATTGAGAAATATCGTGCTGGATAGAATCGATATTAGTGCGTGTCAAAAGGTCAAGGTGAATATCGATTATGGTTCTCAAGCGTATGGTAATCGGGCGTTTGCTCTAATGAAGGGGAAAAATAATTGCCGATTAAAGTGTTGAAACTATTATTTTGTGCACGATATGTCTAACGTGGTTGGAATTTTTCAAATAGGGTAGCAATTCAAAACATTCTTTATCATTCATAAAACTTAATTCCCTTCATTCCAATCTCTTGCTAAACATTGGATCTATTTTCATGTGTGGCCTCATTTTCTCACGCATACAAAGCACATAAGAATTCTCTCTTCTAGAAAATATTTTTTGAAATTCGCACAAATTTGATAGCAAACTTCAATTACTGTAATGGCTTAACTTTTGATATTTTCTGGAAAAACGTCTTCTCTTCAACTTCAGGTGGAACTTTTAACAAACTATAATAGCCAGAAGTTGTCAATCTAACGAGTTTGGAGTTTGAGCATTTTAAAACGTAGTTTATCTTCCAGGCATGTGTGAATTTAGTTTGCGAGTATAGTCAAATATTTGACAATGCTTCCGACTAATTTGGAACTACTCGTATAGTGGGTAATGATGATCGGCATGCACTTCTATTGGCATATGAGCACACTCAATTCAGCATCAGACACAGGTCTATTTGATAAAGCTTGACATGAAAAGGTATAAGTCCAATCTATATCACTGAGTTGAATATTAGAATATCAAAAGCGACCGAGGCTAAACGGATGCGATAATTAAGTTTTCCGGTAATGCATACTTGGGGGGGTCTGACATTTTTCCTAGGATCTTGAGTTGACAGTCAAGTCAGCAAAATTGGTGAGCTGTACATTCTTGTGCACATTCACTGTATTATCTGAGAATCAAGCTAAAATCTTAGAACATAAATCATCTTGATTGCAGGCTGCTCTTATAGCACTGCTGAAATAAAGCAGAAAGTGTGTGAGGATTGGGACTTATGCATCACTTCCAAAATGCCCTGCATTGAATGTAAATCACTGGAAAAAACAACTGTGACTGGTCTCAGTAGGAGCGCAGAATTGCCACTTTGCCATGCTGCAGCCCTATACGATAATCGTATAGGGTATATATCAAGTTTTTTCTCTGGTGTCAAATTTTTGTTTCGATTTTCATCCCATGTACGCGCTAGGAATACTATTATAGTTTTCCATCAAACCTAGCACACAAAAAACTCGTCTGTTTGACGTTAAAATTAGATTTTTCGTCGGTCGTATAGATAAATGGTTTACCGAAAAGGATACAAGGATCTCAAAAAGATACCTTGAGCTTCTTTGAAGAAAGCAGAGTGTTCTCGCCAAAGAATTAGTTTGAGATTTATTCCTAAATCCTCTGGTGTAGAACACTGGCTATTCAAAAAGTCTAGAAATGCTTTCTTTGTCCCTGTATAGAATCTATCTAGTCCGAACATAATTTGCAGAATATTCTTTTCCTGATGCCGAGAATCCTAAAAGTATAAAACTGGGAGAATTACAATCAGCAATCGATTTTTCACATCCTTGTTCTGAGTGTAAGTGTATATTCAGTATCCAGAGTATTTTTTACATTCAGTTTAGCTGAAATGAGTGGAATGCTGAGGTGTCTGCAAGAATCAGCATTGTCTAAACAGAGACTAGTTCAGTGGTGGTAATCATGGCTACAAAGATTTATTGTAGATTATCTTGAGATCAATTTGTTCACGTCTAACAGTTGAAAGTCTTGGGAAGTAACGGCGACTTCACCATTAATTTTTTCACTTATAATCTATTCTTTCGTACATCACCAGTTGAGACTTCTGTTATTCCCAATGTCGACATGAACCATCATTCTATTGTTCCAATTTGGGTCGGTATATAAGTCTTCTTTGAAAAATGTTTCTCATCATTATCATAGTCAAGCTCCAGGCAGAGCAAAACGATTTGTTTTCACTAATTTCATTCTATTCAATAAGATCGAGTGACACCAATTTTATTGATACAAACATATCAAGCTTGTTTTTATTATAGACTTCCCCTTTGCAAAATCTACGAAGTAAAAAGCATCAAGACAATAGGCACACGCATCTCGCTGTCAGACCTATCACAGCATTGAAATAATACAAAAACGGTTCTGGATAAACGGACAGCGACAAATGAACGTAATTGTTGCCACAAATATAACCATGCAATACATATGAAATAGCATTGTTTAGATCGAATTCAGACCAGGCTCATCCCTATGTGAGTTTGGAGATTAATGGATTATTTTGCACGCTATTACTTGGAATCGTCAGTTCTGATATTGTGCAATCATCTAGATCTGGTGGCCACCATTAAAGTATCTAATTATACAATAATTGAGGGATATTTTGATAATCAACATAGTGGACTGCATGTTCAAGAAGTGTCTAATGATTGATATTGATCAGTGAAGATACTGCACTCCTTTTCAACTTGTGATATTTTTGAACTTAATACACTGCCGAGCATAAAATCCGGGTCACTCCCTAGTTTGCAATTATTTTTGAAATTTGAGGTTTTTGCGGATTTTATTGGGGTGTAGCATAGCTCACTAGCATACAGCTATGCTTTTATCGCAGTTGCTCAAATAAAAATTGTGATGTTTGTTTGTTTTTAAGCTTATTAAAAATTATGCGAACAAAAAATGTTAATTTGCTAATTGAAAAAAAAAAAAATATCAATGATTCCGTAGCGAGTATCTCCTCTTCGAGCAGTGATAACAGCTTGCAAACGACAAGGCATGCTTAGGATCAGATTCTGGATAAAATCCTGCGACCTGCGGAAGATTGTCCCACTCTTGCACCAGTATGTTGCGAAGTTCTCTAGAATCTCTTGAGGCCGGCACATGTCTTCGTAAACGTCTCTCTATCTCATCTCAAATATGCTCGATGTGGTTTATGTCTGGACTTCGAGCAGGCCAAACAAATAGCAGTAACCAACCAAGCATTCTGTGGACGTGCATTATGGTGCATAAATGTTCCATGTTGTCCAAGAAAACCCATGAACGGTACATCATGATCTTCCAGAATGTCGTTGAGATACCTATTCTGGATAAAGGTCAACTTCGTGCGAGCATGAAACGATATACCTTCCCATGCCTCCATTGAACTGAGCCTCCACCAAATGAAGTCGTTCGGCGATACAAGATTCAGTATATCTTTCGCCTTGTCAACTCCACACTCTTACATGTCTATCTGAGCCCACTAGACCAAATCGCGATTCATCCAACAACAATACCAGACTTCAATCGTCTAGTGTCCAAACCAAGTGCTCTCCTGAAAAATTCACCCTTGCAGTTCGGTGCTCACAGAAAAGCTGTGGCCATTGTTCGTGATGATAATCCAGCAGCATGAAGTCGTCTTCCAACTGTCCACTCACTTATGTTCATATTTCTCACCTGCTTGCAGATGATTTCGAAGGGACACTGCCGTAACCGTTCGGTTTCTCAATGCATAAGTAACGAGAAAGCGATGATCGTATCTGGCTGCTGTACTTCTTTGTCGTCCTGAGCCAGGTCTTCGGGTGAGCAAACCAGTCTCTCAATATCGTTGCGATACGCGTTGCACGCTGGAGAGACTCACATCAAAATGTTTTGCAGTTTCGCCCTTATTCATCACCAACATCCAAAACTAACATGATAAGCACGATTGACGGACAGCTTGACTTTTACATCTACCATCTAAAATCTTTTGCATTTCGCAAGGGAAAAAACTTCTTATTTGAAGCTGAGGTCTAACAATTTGCGAATGATCAAAAACTACTTGATCTAATTTTGCCTTGTCATCCTCAAATGTGGTATTTTCCAAACTTCGAGCTAAATGTGGGAAAACATCGGATACAAAACCACAAATGAACAATTTTCGGCTCACTCCCACGTCAAAACGACTAACACAAACAGTTTATGAAAATACAATCTTACCATTCACACTAAGCGCTGTTGGTAGAAGTGGCGTTAAGAGTTCGACAACTACCATATTATGTCTTGATCCGGCTTAGCTCTATATATCCTGGAGAAATATCGCAAATGAGAAACTCAATTGTTTGAAATGAGATGCTCCCCATTCTTGCCCCACAGCATACACGTGCCTCTAATTGCTTCATTATACTAAAATGCCCTTATATTTGGGCTAATCGCAATTTGAAAATATTACATGGGAAACTCTGCTTTAGACGTTTCATTGTCAGTTGTAATGACCCAGATTAAACGTCAGCGGGGCTGGCTAGAGTTTTTAAAGTTTCAGGAAGGGGTGACAAATCTATTTGGAACTTGGATTCAATCTCAATTCATTCTTATCAACTATGCTCGGTTTACTTTTTGAATTTTATCATAACAGATCCACTAGTAGCACACAAACTGAGTAGTAGATATTTCTTAGGAAAGTAATGTTTCTGGTTTTTTCTCTAACGAGTTACGGAGGGACATCTCTATTCCCCTACCTTTAATCTAATGTTTCTTGAGGTTAAAATTTCAAAATAGCTTTAGTATAATATAATTCCCTGTTGCCAGAACTCACTGTTACAAGAGTGGCACTTTGTTTTCCTCATGCTTGTTCACAGTATTTCTATTTGCACCAGCATCCTATGATGATAATAATAAGGTAAATTATCTTCCTAAATCTGTACCTGCCATTTCAAATGATGTAATGTTTCTTAGAACACCTGTCATCCTTATAACCCGTTATTTCGAGACATCGGATAAAATCCAACCAAAATCCAGATGACTGACATCATCTCACATAAGCAAATCCCTTAAATGCAGCAATTACACCCAAAACCACTACGATTAGCCGCGTTAACTTCACACTGGCACATATCTTAAATCTGGCTAAGTAAGCTTAATAACTCTGGCGGGGATGCTCAAGTAATCAACTGGAACAGTTGGGCGCCAAATAATTAATTTCATTTCTCTACTCTAGATATGAGACAATTACCTTATCTTCGGCTGGATGCATTTGACAAATGATGTTCTCCATCCAAGCAAAAAGTCAAGTGGAAAAAAAACATGATAAAATGGGTGGGATATGGCTATCGTCTTCGGGCCTTATGGCTTATTTGATCGGGGATTGGAGATAATCGAGTTCACTCAAGTTATGTCTGATGTTTCATAATTTTCATTTATACTTTAAAATTCATTGTTTTTAGACTTGGATACCGCCACTAAAACTCCATTATTTCATGCCGCTCAGCTGGATCTACAATAACTGGATTAATATATTTTCCAATCTACGGCAGTCGAAATTCATCGTAGCATTAAAATGCAGAGTGGAGGATTTACTGCCAATAAAGTTTATACTTCTTCACGGAGCCTAGTTTCTGTCTTCCACAATTGCATTGCCGCAACTTATTATCAGCAATATGGATACTGCTAGAATTCTAAATCCAGTGAGAGTTGTCAGTTCAGATGATGCCATAAATAGAGGAAGTGTATGAACATATTTTCAACAATAGGTTCTAGTATGAATAAAATATGCAGATTATGAATTCCGTATATAAGTATCAACTTTTGTATCGAGTTGGACCACCACATCTACCTGGATTCACATCAGTGAAAAGGCGGGTATAGTTTTTACGCCATGAAGCTACATCAATTATTTCAATGTCTGTCTAGGTCATTCTAAATAAACAAGCTGTTGCCGCTTTTTGAATTATTGATCGTCTGCAGATACATTAACGACGACTTTTATTCATATTTTTAGTATTATTTTTATTCTATCCGTAATATGTACATTTTATTATGCAATATTTTGTGTTGGATCTGGTTCTGGCATCCGATAAATTAATCCTGATAAAATAAATGAATATATAGATAGTCTCCTCAACCGGAAAACAGTGTTAGCTAGTCAGCTGTATTATATAGTCGGATACCCAAGAGTTCTATCATTCTAGATAACAACAGGAAGCAGTGGTCTAGTAGTTTGAGATCCGATCTTTTGTGTTAATCAACTCATATTATTATATAAATTTACAGACTCTTTTCCCAAAGTAGTGAAAAAACTTCTCAACTGCACATTATGCGCCCGATACTCGGCAGAGTTTATAACGTGATTCGGATTTTTGAAAGTGTTATCGAGGTTGGAAATCATATTTTTCCGTGGCTTGGGCCACCCTCCGGATTTGTGTGTTTGATGGCCCTCATCAGATAGTCTTTAGACAGTATGAGGAAGATATCTTTAGCGTCTGATGATGTTTCTGTTGGGTTCTGGAAGTAAGATTGTGGCGCTCCTCGAGATTTTCTGGGGTTGATTTTTGAAGACGATGAGAAAAATCTTTGATTTTCACAAAACACGGGCGTCATCCACTATATTTTATGCGGTAGAGGGCCCACAATGCTCATCAGGTAGCTTTGGAACAGTGGAGAAAGTCCAAGCGTTCGTTTTTTTCAAAGTTCCGGAAATCTCCGGACTACTGAAATCTTAAGAAGAAGGTGTGAAAACAAATCAAACAGTATATTTGCCCCAAATCTTCAATAACAATGGAATGGTAAAATAAATAAAATGAAAAAAGTAAAAAAATAAGGCGAAGACTCAAAATAGCATCTTATAAAAACGCAATTTGACAGCAGTGAAATATTAGTGAAATAAAACGTGAAGGAGCAACGTGTGAACAAGGTTGTAGCAACGAATTTAATGGCAGGATATTAACAGGGAAACATCGGAAATGCAGAAGGAGAATTTTCCGACGGAAAGAGAAAATGAAGTGAAAAAATCGACGCGACGTGGTTATTTTGCGTACTGACCAGATAAGACCCGAGAGGCACGGGAGATTTGTGAAAGAGAATTCGCTCAAGCCCCGGCTGTCTGATTTTCCAGCTGCGAAAAAATCAAATCAAAACGTTACGAATACTCAAAGTGCCTTCGAAAAATTCCAGTTATCTGACCAACTTTGAACAATTTTTTTTTTCCGGAAACATATCTGATATCCTCCTAATCAGGCCGAAGAAAATAAGTTCTGCCCCAAGCAAACTCACCAGCACTCTCTGTAATACGACGTGGTTGTACTCGAGAGAATCTTGGAAAAAAAAAAGATGGTTGGAAAAAATCCTATCTCGTGGTTTGAATAAGTAAAAGCAGAGCCGTCTATATTGTAATACAAGCCATGAAGTCAACAATTGCAACGTCACAATTTTGGACCACCGTTGACGTTGAAAGGTTGAACGGTCGAAATTGATTGATTGATTGATTGAAATTTTGCATTGATTGAAGGTGCTCTTTTTAGGTGAGTAATTAGCGGGAATCATATGTAGATGGTAGCACATGATTCTCTTTTGCCAAGCGGGAATTTGACAGTTCCACTTCGAAATGAAATTGAATCTAGCCTAGGCTCCCAGGCATTCAACATTTCAAAACTGCTTTCAGTTTTCAGTGCTTTCATTCAAATTCAACCACAAAACATTCTCCTGATTCAACTTGAAATTGTATTTTGAGAATGTGAGAATAAGAAAGAAGCTCAGTGAAAAAATGTGTTTTCTGCGTTCTAAAAATTTATGATTAAGGTAAGTGGGTGGGTACTGAAGAAAAAAAAAGACATATTTAAATAGGGAAAATGGATGAATTAATGCATCATCCTGAATTCCTCATACATATGCACCAGCTTCTATGTTATGTGGAAAAATCATAGAACACGAGTGCTGTTTTGTTTAGGACTTTGGAGAAACATTTTGCTGCGTGACTTTTTGGTTTCTTTGTTTTAATAATAGTGATTATCAACTCCTGTCCTCCAAAAACTGAGGAAACCACATCTTAAAATCTGTAACCATCTACCTATCTGGCGGTTTTGATGTTTTATTGTTTAGAATCAATATTTTTTCCCAAAAAATCATAAAACTGTTGTTAGGTTAGGATATGTATTATGTTATAATTTGATAAACATCATACCTATTGCGATAAAATATAGGTTATTCTTTCAAGTTACTGTTTTATTGAACAGTTTCCGTAACTCGTAATCGTAAAATACCTCAATTTTCAAAAGGTGAGTTCGAGTATTCGCTATGAATACTCGGAGCGCCAAAAATTGTATGCGCCCAAATGGACAATTTCGCGCTCGGAGCGGAACCCGAACTCACCTAAAGAAAGCACCTTCAATCAATGCAAAATTTCGACCACCGTTTCAACGTCAACGGTGGTCCAAATTGCGACGTCATTACTTGTATTACAATATATGGTGTGTTTGTTATTTTGGTGTAGGATAGGGTAGTGCAGACTGCTGGTGTGAGTCATGGCTGTCAGTGGAAAGGAGATTCAACAAACGCGTTTGTGCAGATTCTGCAGATATTCTTACCTAAAAAATAAACAAACATAACTACTGTGTGAACGGTGAATGATTTGTATAGTAGAATAAAGTATTATGGATTTGGGACTATATTATTGTCTGAAGTTTGCGACGATGATGATGAATCTCATCTAGAAGTTCTGATTTTAAAGACAGCTTAACCGTAATAATATTTCAAATACACTTTACCGCAGAAGAAGCAAAACTGTATAGAGAGAGTTTTTTGAGACGTAGTGCTTTTGGTACCTGCCTATGCGGATATTGGATTCAAAAAGCATTTTTGCATTGACAGAGCTTTATTCAACGAATTATCTTGATATCTACAATTTAGTTAATACTCTATCAACAGTTTTGGGTTGGGTTGGATTTAGGCTAGCATCGCCCTACCAGATAAGCCACTGCAGCTTGGCTTGGGATCATGATCGAGATTGCTGCTAATGTTTATTCTTGAGAGTTTATGAGGAGTGTTGCGAATTCCAAATCTGAGCAGAAAAAGAAATTGAATAAGAATAAAAAATATAAATGGATACAAAGCTTACCAGTTTCGCATCTTTCTTATTGTATCTCTTGAGTGGATGAAACGATTTCATATGTTTGATCGGAGTCTTTATCGTATGACTGTTTACATTCACTTTCACTTTTTTATCACCCATTTCAATTCATTTGATAAGATATACACTGATTCTTCGCTACAAATTTTCCTTTTTGTTCGTTTATCTTTATTATAAGTCAGGTTTTGAGACATGGTTTGTTTACAAAATACACGAAATAAGCTCCCCACCCTATTCTACACTACGCTGCACTTGTCACACCTCTTCTTGACCTGGGGACGCGAGTGCAGTAATAGGCAACCTACCCTAATATAACAAACACTCTACACTACTTGCACAAACAGCATAACAAACGCCGCATGGTAGAAAAGTGCAGTTTCGTGTGCACTAGTGGAGGATAACAAACACACCTATAGACAGCTCTAGTAAAAGTATTTTGAAACAGAAAAATGGTCTTCAAAAGATCGCGAAACGGGTCAAGATAGAATATCAACTGACGCGAACCGTCGTTGGAGAGCATGCGCTGATTTTCCCCGGCCTCGTTATATTTTAAGGTGGAAAGCTTGGTTCCGTTGAATTGCGCACCATTCTCGCGCGCAGCTAGAGAAATAAGATAGTTGTTTGATTGATTGCTGAGAAACGAAGTATGATTGTTTTTGTGAGAATTTGAAACATGACGGCTGACATTATTTCGAAAAAAAAATACGGGGTCCTTTGACCGAGTTACAAGAATAAGTTAATGACTCGATCGAAAACGGAAAAATGAATCAGAAAATTTCAAAACGATGGTAAAATAAATCTCAAATTTCTGTAACTTCGTTCTGAGAAATCACTTTATTGGTCGAAAACCAGAAAAGATAAAGGAAAACAAGCCACATACGGCACCTGGTTGTGAAATAGAGTCCCCAAAATAAATGCATTAACCAGATGGAGGTGAAAAATAGGTAAGCACGAAGTTGGAAATCAAAAATCGTCGATTATTGTCCAGCAACATTGTTGTGAAAAGCCCTACACGGTAGCGATAGAAAAAAGGGGTGCACCCGTTTTTTCTACCTCTACCGTGTTGATTGAAGAGAACGTCACGTGGTAAATTTGAGGGGATTTCGGATACCAAATCAGCGAAGGGTGCTACCTCGTGGTATTCAGTTGGAATAAAAAAAAAGGTATATGTGGTACGGAAAGGAGTTTTTGGTACGGCGCGGTGGATACGACCGCTCACTAGTAGCAATGTCCTTCCAGTGGAAGAATGAATGGAGTCGACGGTATACCTGCTAAAATCTGAATTTGGTGCACGCTTAAATAGAATAACAATTACTGAATTGAAACGCGGTAGACAAGTTATGATGGTTGTTCAGGGTAATATTTGAATGGTAGTTGAAATGCAGTGAATAATAAAATTATTTATAGAAGAAACTCTGAAAATGTTGCTCTTTGTTGTTATAATGGAATAAGCTGGAAATCAAAAAAGACAAATCGCTCCTCACTGTTGGTTCAGCTAACATTTTTATGTCACCATTGTAAGTTACTTCCCAGGTCCCAGGTAGTCTCACCAAAGTTAACAACTTGAAGTCAAGTTAGTTTCAATATCATATCACAATTAGGTAGGGACAAACATATCCCTACCGAGCTCGCAACGAGCCTTTGCCATGTATTTCAAGCACTTCATTGAGCAAGAATACGTTCGACTCTTGGACGTTATCCAAAAACTCACGGGACGTATACGTTGCGGACATGTGTACCGACCCAAAGGCTGATAATAATTTTGGGTTTGATTTCCATCATACGTCTATTCAGACTCATGTTCTAGAAAGGTAGAACCACTGGCGAGGCTTATATTCTGCGGAACTTGATTACACTATCAGTAAGGAGGAACTTCTTAGGAACAACGTCTATTAGAAAAAAAATGTTTCCATCAGTGGATGACTGTATAATTTGAAACAAATTAAAGACACGAAAACTCACAGAACAGTAAAGAGGAAAATTTGCGTCGTGCTCCACAACCTGCTTTGGGGGACACAACTCTCAAGCCATTATTCCACTTGGGACGAGACTTATTTGAAAAACGTGTAGCAATTGAATCAAGTTTCCAAAAGAAAAGTGGTTAAGGATAACGTCCGACCGCAGCATTGCAGTTGAATTGTTTTTGGTCTAGATAATATTATGTATAATTTGAAATCGACCAAATATAATGTAAAATAGTCATAGATATAATTATTGCGATGCTATAATATATTTGATGATGTACATTATATCAACATAATATAGTATTTGATACGGATCGAATACAAATTACTCTGGCTGAAATTAAATTTTTATTCCAAGTTCCATTAGCGGCTGCATACAATTTGATTCTTTTTTTATAGTTATTGACAAATTGGAATTCTCTGTAGAATAAAACTCGTCAAGACCAATGAAAATTAAATTAGTAGGTGATTCTTGAATTGGATCGTCAATCGGAACGACTTTTTTATCAATTCAATTTGTTTCAAAAATCCCAATTTATAGATTGTGACGTTTGTATGATTTAGTATAAGTGTAATGGTTTTTTTGATGAACTTGATCAAATATCGACTAATTCAATATATTTCACTAGTTTTCGAAAAGGCAGGATCTGGAAATTGAATTTTTATAGCCAATCAAGCAAACATTTTTCCAATCGATCAAATCAGAAGACAAAATTTCACAACAGCATATTTTTCCAGATGTTGTCAAGAATGTGCAAAAACGGAGGGCGAGCCTTGCGGTGGTGAACTGGGCTTCAGTGGAACATGCGAACCTGGACTCTCTTGTCAACAACCAGGACCAACACCCAGCGAAGGACGATGCAGACCCATTATTTTTGACAGTCACGAGGACACGTGAACCATTTCTGTAAATATGTAAATGTGAGTATCAATATCTTCTACAGAAATCCACACAAGCTACACAAGTTAAAGAAACAGGCCTAGATACAAACATTAGTCAATAAATCCACCAAAGTTGGCTGATCATGATAAAGTTTCAGTGGAAGCGACATCCAGAAGTTAGGTTAGTAATCGCGATCAAATATGCCTTTGTTTCGCCAGTTGGAGAAGATGTTCTTGCAAATGTTGAGACTAAGTTGGGCTATTAAATAGATCGATGATACCGTCAAATCTAATTCTGAAACAGATAGAAGCGTATTTCTCGATATGAAATTTGCATGCTTCTCAAGTAAAATCATTTACAATAGGATATTATTGAAAAATAAAGGGTCTTTGGAGTTGTCGTTCATTTATCTTTGTCACTGATGCGATCCTTGACAGCGTAAAAGAGGCTCTCTGAATACTGAAATGTTCAAGTTCATGGTAACAGTGGGAGAGTCATGCATTGCTATTGTGAGCTTGATAAGGGAATTGCTTTTGAGATCTGGTTTGAAATTACTTTTCTATTTCCAAATGTACAACTCAACCATCTGATATTACCTTCAATAATCGATATAGTGATTAGGATCATTTTGCTGCGTCAGAAATTCTTGCCCGCGTACAAAATGTGAGTGGGTATCAATATACCGGGGGCACAAAAAACTTTTCTCCCTGGTGTAGAAAAAGCTTGAACACGTCAAATTTTGCTTCTTAGGCGACACATTTCAAAAATATTTCAACTCCCTGGCTGTGTACTCCTAAGTGGGGTAGTCAGGTACCCCAAGAATTTTTAATGGAAAAGGGACGTATTTTTATCAAGATTATATCCCCGAAATTTGGTAATTTTTTCTCCAAAAACAAAAATTGACATGTTCAAGCGGTTTCTATTCAATAAAGAAAACCTGGGTACGAAGTTTTTCGTGCCCCATCCTGTATCTAATGATCACGAACATGATCTTAAAAAACGTCTAAGGATTCATTAGTTGATTATTTTTTGGCCACCTGGAACGTCAGCGGGTGATGAATGAGTTGAGCGGCCTTCCATTACTTATGTGAGTAATTGAGGTGAAATTGAATGAGCGAAGCAAAAAACAAGAACGTCCGGAGATCAAAATATTTTTTATGTTTGTATGATTTAAGAAAAATATCGATGGATTTCTCGATATTAAGTTCAAGTCCTATGATAAAAGCAGAAGTTTAAAAAGTTTATACTCTACATTTTTCGTGCAAGCAGTCCACTGCGTGGTGAAAAATCTGAAGATCTCACTGATTACTTTCTCTCACATATAACCGAGGAGAATCATAATCATTTACAAATAGTTAATCAACGCATTTCAAATATGTTCAAAAAACACATAATGGTTGTTTAAAGAAACGCAAATCGATTTTAGATGCATCAAATATTAGAGCTGTATGACCGCAGTAAAGACAAATGACTTTCATCATCCAGCAAGTTATATGGAAAGGTAGATTTATTAATATTTTTGTACTGGACAGTATCTTGATCTAAATCTGAATGGTCCACTGAATGACAAATCTGCGGTGTCATACATATCAACACACATATTAAAGGTGGTAGATCAAATTCTGATGAGTTTAAGTCCGTTCTTTATCTTGTCTGTTTCTTTCCTAATTATATGTGACAAAAAAATTGTTTTTATCAATCATGATTTAGACTCACAAATGCCATATTGTGAGATTTGATTTGATCCAATCAGTTTAACTTCTGCATGTACATTTTCACATTACACACTATACAACTGCATCACTTCCACCCAATGAAACTAATTTGAGTCGACATTTCCCTTTTTCACAACAAACCGTCAGGAACTATTTAGTTTAAAATTTGTTTTATTCGATCAGACAATCAAACATCGAAAAGTAAATTGAACTGTGAAACAAATAATTGTTAATTTACATGCACTGAACTTTTTCGTGTCAGCAACAGCCGATCGAGTAAACATTAGTTTTTCACTTATAATTTAATTGACCATCGATTGTTGGCAAAACATAATAATTATAATTTGTTTTCAGATAATCACTATTTATCTGCAAGAATGACTGTATGGGCTGGACGCCATTGTAAAAAAGAGTGTAGACTTAAGTAATTTCATTAGCCTGCTGCTCTAGGATACGGCTTGAAATGTTATTATAAGAATGAGTGTAATGCTTTTATACAACTGTTTTCATTTTCAAAAATGCTCAAGTTTCAAAAGCATATGTTTAGATCTAGACAGATTCGCTCGCCAATCAATACAATGAAAACGCCTCACGAATGTATCCTTGTTCAATAATTTTCCTTTTCACATTTTATTTCACGTAACTTCTGGAAATAATGAAGTGTATATCATATCCTGATAAATTATGGTAGCTATATGAAGTGGTATTGGACAAGCCGTCGTGATCGATCAATCACTAGACCAACCAGAGCAGCTCGGTGAAATTGAAAATGTCTGTAATGATAAATTATTGTCTTTGTTCTGATAAATAATAAGATGAGGCTTATCAAAAATCAGAAATGCAAAATAAGATCTCAATTGATTCATGACACGTTGAGTTATCACTATTTCCAGAAGATATTCTTTTGATCGTCCTAAAACTGTATATTCCTGATAACATTTCTGACTGGCCTACTAGTCTTTTTCTGTCGCTACTGTCGTGACTGCTGAAAATTTATATGTATAAATTTGTGACAATACTCTTAGGTGAACTGTAATTTTATGATGATGTACATGTCATATTTGATGGTGTTTTTGTTCCTGAGAACATCACTTATTGATTCTGTGGTCAATAAATTGGGTTTATTTCTATAAGATTTTGCATTTTATTTCACAACCAAACCAGCGATTCAAGTTATGATGGCACCTGGGTAAGTCAAAAAAACTGTTTTGACAAAATACGTTTTTCTCCAATGCTGTGCAGTGTCAATCTTTATTGTTTTTCAATGACTAAACTTCAGATAAGAGAAACATCAAGATCTATCTTTTGTCGACACATATACAGGGTCTTTGAAAAACATTGTGCAAAAATGAAACGAGTGATTCCTGAGGTCATTCTAGGAAAAAAGTTCCAATGAACAAAGGTCGTAAATCGCATCAAATTTTTTTAAAATGATGCTATCCTGCCCGCTCTCAACGCCACTGGACACAATATTTTTTATCTATCAGGGTCAGAATCGGTCTCTTATTACTGACAACAACGCTGCCAAATTGCAAACAAATCGACCAAAATTTAACTGAATTATAAAAAAAATGATTCAAAAAAAAATTGTCATCCTGTATCATAGAAACGATGCGTTTTCGGACCTTTTTATTGGAACATTTTTTCATAGAATCACTTCAGGAATCAGTCCCAATTTTTGCTTAATGTTTTCCAGACACTCTGTAGATACAATTGTTTTTCTTGATACGTGCAGGATCTACAATGCTTAACGAATTCAATTGAAAAAATTACTGCAGAAAACTTTCAACGAATGCGAATCCATAATTCGACGGAATCCAATCATGTTTTGGCTTTGGAGAGTGATATTTCATTTTTTCTGTAAACAAGTCGCTTTGTTGTTCACAATAATCACAATAAAGAAATCTTGTTTCAAAAGCATCAGGGATCAACGTTAACCTTTTACTCATTTCATATACTTCAATTTTATGGTATGATGATGATATTATGACTTCATTACACACAGCCATACAAAGTGGATCAGACTGGAACCGCCAATGGAGATAAATAACTAAGTAGAAGTAGTAGTGATGAAATGTCAATAGAGAAAAATAACTCGCCTCCCGCTTCATCCGTCCTCACAAAAAATAGATAGGGCAAAGAGAGGCACCTCCATGTTCTTGTCTTTCTTTTCAGCAAAATATATTTTATCCAACTTCAAAATTTGCTGTGGCCACATTCTCCTGAAGGGTCATGGGACCTTGGCATCGGTTAGGAGGTAAAGTATCCCACCACTCCCCATTCAAAGAAGCAGAAAAGATAGATGAAGTCAAGAATCACTAGAATAGGCCCGGATGTCCGACCAAGTAAATGGAAACCACAATAAATAGGACAATGGGGCTAGGAGAAAGATGTCAGTTTCTAATCCACAATAAAATGTCAGGAACCTGTACCGAGAAAACTCCAAACGCAGAAGGCCACGCCACTTATACTTCGGAACCCTGTTTCTGAACGGCCTCATTATCTTCATAAACAACGACAGTCACTACTCAGAGCATATCATGCCGGTGACTTGGCCATTCTGCGATCTTGTGAATTTGATAACTTGGTCAGCGACCCCATGCAAGGTGCATTACCAAGAAAACCAAGGAGACATAACACCTCTCATATGAACAGCGTACGCGTACCGTCACTAGCCCATACTAACTCACGATATTGTGTAGAAACAAGAAGTTCAACAGACCATCACCAATCAAAAATTAGAACAATATTACTGGATTTCTCACCAGGAACTCAAATCAATTTTTAAGTCAATCTTGCAGAAGTCAATGATAATCAACATCGGCTAGTCAAGGAACATTCCAAACTTCACCACAAGATAAAAGATTTGCTTTTACAAAACTAGTTCCTGAACTCGTGTGAATTTCGAAGTATCAGTTTTCAAAAAAGTAAAATATTTCTGTTTACCAAGTCCTGCTTAAACTACTGAAAGCTCAAGTTACAACGATAAAACAACAGGGAACATTGTCTCACGTACATTAGAGATGTTACTGACTAATTGAATACTATCCTACGCTACAATATCTCCAGTCAAAGTATCTCTTATTAGCGTCATTTGAATGCCAGAAGCTTGTCATAACTCCCAGACTAAGGGACAAAGGAGCTTGCCTTTATCCGCTATCTCAAGATGTTGCTTGAGCAAATTGGTAGAAGCTTGTTTGATGTTGGTGTGAATTATTGACGTTATATAGGAACTTTTGATAAGTTAAAAAGAGTTTTTTTTTAATCAGACTAGGCAAAAAGAAACAAGCTTCAAAAACACGACGACGATACACATACGCTTTTATTTGTTTTCCTAGTCTGCCGGGCTTACCGTTATTATGTCTATCACAATACGTCTCTTAACTTTTACGATAAAAGAGGTATAGAAAAAAGTTACGAGGCCGATATATTTCGAGATGTTCGTTCCATTTAATGGGAACTAAATTGATAGATCATCAAACTTGCGACTCATGCTTGTCATGTTACATTATCGCAGCCCACAAACTGAATTCGAAACTTTTATTTCTATACATAAATAATCCCTTCACTTTAATCCAAATCAGCTCTCAGTTAACCACCTCCGCCTGTCTTGAACAAAATCTGTTTCTGAAACTTCGCCTTAGTGCGACATAACTGTAATCTCCTTAGTCCAGGCAGATGTCTTTAATATTCTGACAAGCTGCTTCGGATTTAGAGCTTATTGACAACAATTTATTCAGCTAGTGACGAGTTGGAACTTAGTTAGTTGAACCGCAATGCGGCTTGATTATTTTCGTTTTCCAACAGATTAATCGGAAAAATTTAGAAGGCTACAGTTGACCGCACCGACACAATTAAACTCCCATCAGCCCTTTGGGCTGCGATAAGGCCTTCATTGAAAAATTAATGCTAAGCGCCGCTGATTTTTTAATAAAAGATCGTTCGGCGAGTCCGAGCAATAAAACCTTATCTACACACAAATTACGATGTTAAATTAAAAGGGGCATGAGCGGGTTTTAATCGAATTTTAATGTGGAGAACAATTTTTCAATAATCTCAAACTTATCGTTATGTGAAGTGGTTTTCTTTGAGGTTTTGATTTTTGTAGAATAAGGTTTTGAATAGGAGTAAGCTATAAGATCTTCAGCAATAGGTTGAGCTCGATTAATTTTGTCGAGAAATAACTCAATACAACAATAATTAGTTATTTATCGGTAAATTTTAGCAGCAGCATTGGTTCTTCGAACCCGGTAAGCAATTCAGATTTAGCAACAAAAACAAAACTAAGAATATTTGTCATGTGAATATATGTTTGAAAATGCCTAATTCAATAAATGCTATACATTAGAAACAGAAAAATTCTTTCAATAAGCCAAAGCAACGTTTAATGTGAATGCTCGGGATGTTCTCTTTCAGCGGAAATACAGGCATCGTCAAACTAATTACTGTTACCATTTGCTCACCCATACATGTAATGTATGTATGTCTGCCATTTCTCCATTCATGATATTCATAACTCACACAACTTGAAACTTTGCTAATTATTGCCACTTGGCTGATGACTGTCAATTAGTTGCTGAGGAAGAAAAACGCGATCCCAACTTGAGCAAGACATATCCCATACACTCCAATGAACGGTTGAGATACCTCTTTGTATACTTACATCAGTTTCGAAGTTCGTGGAGTCTGGCAAAGCAATTTAGTAAGACTTCTTATAAATAAAGATGGAGCAATATTGTTGACGAGATGAAGCCAGTTCAATGATGCAGGGAGTTCCAAAAAGGTTCTATCAAACTTTAGAAGCAAATGTGGGACACTGGTGGAAATAAACCTTTTTGAATACAGAATCATAAAAGACTTTCATGATAATAATGTGAATATCATATACTCACCGATTATGAACAGTGTTATTCACGAGCATGGATGATCACTTCTCATTTTTCACCATGATCCAATAATAAAATCGAGTCACAAACACACACACACACCTTGCAGAAAATATAATGGGCAAGATTTCCGCGTGAAGAACTCACGACACTGTTTGGTGGAAAGTATTAATTTGAGTTGCTATCGCACACATGCTTGTGCTAGGCTGTTTGGAAACTCGTTCTAAACCCTCCTCCACAAAGGTGTTCACTGTTCATACATTCCATGGTTTCTTCTGATGTCTTAGACGTGCCTTTTTTTCTCGTTATCTCAGATTGTCTTTATAGTAATGTATCTTGCCTCTCGTCATGAATGGGATGCATGTCTGCCTACTCTTTCAATGTGAGTTCGATCATTTTCGAATTTCAAACGCTAAACTTTCCTGCAATAAAAACAAATGTGAAGCACTTGAATAGATGTGATTCCAACTTGAATTGTCAACATTATCGAGTTTGAAGGTGCAATGCTTATACAGTTGTATCGGGAGAAAAATGTCAATCACAGTAGTTTTTATGAAACTGAAATCACTAGTCGATGATTCATCAAACTATCATCTAGCAAGCGAGAGAAATGAACTTGAGTGTAGCCTGACACAATTTGTCATCATCATCACAATAGCTATTCACGGTAACAAATTTATTTCAAATTCCTGGCTTGATTTGAATTAAATTATGATATTTGGAAACAGTTCAACATTTTCAATTTAGTTTTGATCCAAATCATCAAAATACCAATAATTTATTAAATGAATAATCTGTTTTTAAATAATGACCGTATCAAAGTCTTTGCATTATGTAATTACTATTTGTATGCCATATATTTTCTTTCGTGATTTTAGTATCTAGTATAATAAAAAGATTCTCATTATTTATTTTATCGTCTCTTCTGTGCGCATTCTTGTCCTTGATTTTTCCACTACTTTGATAGCGGGATATCCGGTATCTTTGAACTCACTCGAACAACCCATGACTCATATTCATTGTATTGTCTATTGATCATAGACTCCAAAATCAGTGGAGATATAGTTTTTTCCCCGATTGGTTTTATCATTTACCACAATGCCTTCTCCAGTGCCTCAAGAAATAATTCTGATGTGTTTGACCTGGAAAGCTCTTCTTCCAAATTCGACTTGACTGAATGCCTATATTTTCCGCCACAGATTTATTTACTAACTCAATAATATATCTACCCATATCAAAGATTACCGAATTATATTATATTATTCATTAGATTCCAGAAGAATGGGAGATAGGGGACACAAAAAACAGCTTGGATACGAAGAGAAATATTTTACGAACACGTTTCTGACGTCTTGTATCTATTTTTATCAAAATCTGGCGTAACATTTCCATATTCTATTTATAAGATGGACATAGAACGCACGTGAGTTGACAGCTTAGTAATTTATGTGCAAAACTTCCGATAAATCTTATTTCCTTATATTGCTCCACACATACTTCAGGCAGCGGGCGTAGGTGCCTGTCAACCAGTAAAAGCGAGAGTCGAGCTGTAATTGACTGGAAAAGGGATAATCCGACCGACTATTTAACCAAAGACAAAATTTAATCCCTTTCTGGTGAAATCAATCTGAGATTCACATCAATAGGCTCACATTTTTTCTGGCATTTGAAATAAATCTAGAAAACTTAAAGACAGGTTCGGATGATAATGCGATACATTGAATTACCTTATTTAATTTTCTCAAATACCAAAAATAGTCTGCACAATACAACAGATCTGTTTGGAGTGTAGTTCTTGAACAACATAGTAGCACAACAAATTTGCCTTGCTTAGGTTGCAATTTATTTTATTCAAAACTTAATAAGTACATTGTGTTTCAATATACAAAATATTGATATTACTAAAAAGGCGGCATAACACGGGGCCAGTTCCTTCTCTAAGGGCCGGTTTATCAGTGATTGTTAAAGTTAAAGTTGACTGACAGCTTTGTAGCTGCTACTTTTAGCTGTGGGCTGATAATCCGGTCCTAAGTCACTCACATCCTGTACATAAAGCTAGAGTGCTTTGAAAGGTTGTTTTGGTTCCACGGTTCCAATAACTTGTTTCAGTAAATATGAATAACGTTCAATTTCATCATTTCACTTTATTGTTGCAGCAGATAGGTTTATTGTTAAAGTTCAAACTAAACTCGAAACAGACATGTGATCACTTGTAAAAAGTATAGGTCTGGCTGGGGCATTGCGCCGGAATAGGACTTCTGAAGCCCTGAAACTTTTGCGAAACTCAGTAGGTCCTTCAAATGGATCCCTTTCCTAGACTTTTCAAGACCCGAACATTCCGAAAGGATGTGGACTACAGGCTCTAGCTTTCCAAAGCACCACCTGCAAACTGAATCTTCCTCGATTCCGATTTTGTCGAGATGCCCTTCAGGTTCATGTGATCAGTTGATAGATCTACCAATATGTGTCTTTCTTGTCCAGATTTAAGAGCTCTTTGGTCCTTACCGTATGTTGTGCCATTGCATGTTACATGACTGAGGTATTGTTCCGGCAAACGATGGCTTTTTTTAATAATAATATTACAAGTTTTCGCCTATGAAGACACGTATTCAACTTTAACTAATTTATTAACTGACAATTATTATTTATGTACTGCTCCTTCACAATTAATGCAACGATCGCTATATCACAACTGAACTTTTGTTCGATTGGCGGGCCTTTATATCCTCTTCCATATCTCAATACTAGATAATTATAGGAAACAGTGATTCGAACATGTGACAAACGAGACAAGAGCCGACATATTCAAGAGAGACATAATGGTTGGAACGATGTCTCTGCTGCCGGCGGCCTTGGAAATTCATACCTCTGGACATGTTTTGTCACATTGCTTCTTCCTTGGAGCATTTCGTCCCGAATTGTCATGTCGTATCGACAATTGTCCTCAGACCTGCAGTGTGATGAACGGCGGTGATGGCAGTCCACTCTGGTTCTTCCTCCGGGAAGGATAGCAGCACACCAGGATGTCAAAGATCACCCCTCAAAGATCACCTCCAGCATGCTTCTCCCCACACGCCAGTCCACTCGGTCATTGGTCATCTTGGAAATTGCCAAATGAGTCAGGTCCTGTGACTGCAACCAGTTTCGAAGATTACTGAGGTCTTTCCAGACATCACTGTAGGTGATCAGATGTTGTGGAAGCTTGTTCGTCACAAGGTTGAACAGGTGTCGTGTACCTTCGATGATTTCCAGTGCCTTCCCTACCTCTGGTCTTTGTCGTCGTAAATATTCCAGTTGTCCAAATTTCCGCTTAAAAGCAACAGCAAGACCACTCCTCATACCGAGGTCTTCAGTAACCCAGTGAGCCAACGAGTATTTGGCTGTTGCTTTAGATCAACCATCAGTTTTGGCAAGCCTCAGTATTTTTCTTTATACCGCTGTGACCTGATGCCTATACCAGTAGAACTCTATTGTTATTCTGTATCAACTTATGCAGAACGGCAGAACCTTTTTTCATTGTGGGAATGCTTTGGAGTCAACTTCATTACTCACAGTATTGCTGAACTGCTAAAAAAATTGAAAAGTCCCGGTGCCGCTCTTAAAAATATTATTTTTAAGTGAGAATTTCATTTAACTAAGTATCCCGCTTTTGCAAAGTCCTTCTCTGATGTCTCTCTGATTCCTTGAGCCATTCTGGTCTGAGAGTCAACTAAGGCGAGCTGACAAAAGATTGGAGTCATAGAGTCAGAGTGCCCCTTGCTTCTCAGTTTTAGACTCTGAACTTTGTGATTGTATCTAGAACATCTTTGCGAAGAAAACGCAAATTTAACACACACATCTCGTCGGTCGAAGATATCGGTGGCCTTGATAGTTTGACGTATGTACAAATTTATAATTCATGGGTGGTTTAAGATTCAACATTTGATTTTCTCCATAAATCCAGGATCTCATTGAACGTGGATCGGTGAGTCTAGCTTGTTGCTGGAGCTCGCCAAGGATTGGTTTGTGAAAGAGTCCGGAAAACGATACCAGAGACGATGCGTTCTCACGACGTAGCCAGACTTGCCTTGTAGACTTGACAAAATGGTCTCTGGTATTCACAGTGTCGTTAAAAGATAAGTTCAAGACCAGAGTGCATCGAAAATGAACTCGGAGCATATCTTCTCTTTTTTTAGATCTCTAGTGAAAAACTTGTGGAACATACTACCTTGGATTCACTTTTATGGTTCGTGGACTGAGTTTCTATTTTTGTGGTATTCGTCTTTCGATTTCCATTATATTCATAGACTGCGAACGTTGTGCTTGGGTGACGGATGCGCATGTCATACCGGGCATGACTGTCAAGACAGAGTTGAAGTTAGGAAGAAATTGAGGCTGACTAAGCTGGCGCTGGATATTCTGCTGTTTCTGGGTTGTTGTGTTGATAATTGTAACATAGATTTTCGTCTATGACATACATTCACGTCTAAACATTATTCTATGTTCACGTCTTGATTTTAGCATCATGGATTCACGTTATAAAAAGATTCCTGAGTTTTAAAAATCATGAAAGATAACAGGTTAAACGTATATCGGAATATCGTATGCTAAGGTACTATTGAAACTTGGTTTTTTGTCTGAAGTGGTCTGACCAGAGAATTCGGAATGGACATTTCGTACAAGACTCTGTCGAAAACCTCCTCCACATTACTATGTGACAAAAACTACATATTCTTCCCACCACAAGCTCATGCACTAGACATTTCTGGCAAGCATGAACTCTGTACCAAGAGTTCTCACGAACCAAAAAAGTTTCTCAGGGATTAAATACTTGTCTAGATTTTCATTCTGCGGACATTGCTTATTGCCAGAACTTGTTGATTTGTCAAGTTTTATTTCACTTGTTATCTGATAATTTGGTAATGCTGACAAGTAGAGGATTGGAGACGGTGTCTTCCTCTACTGACAAGTTTTTGGTATTGGTAGTCTACTTATTTTTGTAGATTTGATCTATGAAGATTTTCAAATTGGTATTGTCTTTATGTCTCGGGTTATTGTGACTCAGTAGCCAAGCATCGAATCTCTTACCAAAGCAAGCTGAACCAAGAAACTCATTCTAAGGAACAGATGCAAGATTTGAATTTTGCCAAAATCCCGAAACAGGTTTCTATTTAGAATATTTCCACAATGTAGTGCCTGTACAAGTTGCACCCGAAACAACTCCGCTCGGTACCGACGACTCCCATTGTTCTTCCAAATTCCAACTTTATACAACGAGGAAAAATTAGCCGGCTTTGTTTCGTCTTGTTTCCTCTCAAGTTTACCACGTTGATCCACAGGGAAGCGTAACATACCGATTCTCCATTTTACCTTATCTCAGTGAGTTCATCTTAGCTTTGTTTCGTTACCTGATAGTGTATGTCGTTGGGAAATTAACACTTTTTCTATCAGCATCAAACTAAAAGAAATCGTTAAAAAGTTTATATGAAATCTTTTTTTTTTAAATTTAAATGTTATAACGATATGGTAGCAGGTTGTAGAAAGGTCTGCATTTTTCCAGGAATAGAGTTTTGTATTGAAACTGCGTTCATGCTGCCAGTAATATTTCAAACGTCTGAATAGACAGAATACGACAGAATAATAACCCAATAATAACTCCATATAACAATAAAACACCATAATACAATAATAATACCCTCTGTCAACAATTACCATAACTTCTAAGAACGTCAATTTATCAAAAAGCTGCATGTACATGACTCTTCCAATCCACAAAGCCATTTTATTCTTTACCGTCAACATATCCATACAGAGACATTATTTAGAAGATCAAAGGGTGAGAGCCTAACGGCACGGAAATATCGCATGGAAGAAAAGGCGATTCTCGGGGGTATCGTTAACCTCTCCGATATCTGGACCCTTCACGCTATTACCATGATAAAACGGAAAAAGATTTTTCCAATTTCTGTTATAAACTGGATAAATATGGGTGAAATCATGTCATGTTGTAACGAGATATGACAAATGATTCATTGATTTTTTTCCAAGTCATCAATATATCTTTAATCAGTTTGATGCCATACAAAATTGATAGATTGATTTTGCCAAAATTACATAAAAATTGTTGTCGCTTTGGTTTTCCGGCGTTCTCCGTGGGACAAAGGTAAACGTGAATCCACAATTTCCCATGCACGCTTTGAAAATTGCTTTGTCCGTTGAATGCACCGATAATGATGTGTGCCTAAATAACTGTTTTCTAATAATTGGAAAGATCAGCCATTTAGTCCAAGGATATATCCAAATAATAATCTCTTTATGTTCGTTTGTTCTCTCACCTAGCAATCAAAGTCTGCTGACTATTTCTGGCTTCATTTTTAAGCTTGAAATTAGATCTACCACTCCTTTTTTTCTGAAACCAGTAAAAGAAATTAGCTTTCGGAGTAATTTAGACTTTAATAACTGGATTACAAACTTTGAATTCTTTTATCAAGAGCTTTTCGCAAAAGAAATCATGGTAGATTAGTTTACTGAGTTATAGCAGTAATAGTTGGGAAGAAAATAATTATGCTGGATGGACGTGCATGCACTTTTCTCTGGAAAAAACTTTGGAAAAAGTTTGAAAGGATTGAATGAATCCAGAGGATTTGTCGGATCAGGTTGAATGATGTTGCCATCTGGTTCCATGTTATCAACATGGACTACACGGTATTGGTGGTTGAAAGTATCGATACAAGACATCGTCTTCGTCCTCAATTACACATGAAATTCACAATATCACAATGTAGTATGGTATGAACGAACAGATGAGATTTCATATCAATCTAACACCAACAACAAGCGAACAATCAAAAAGAGTACAAAATAAAATGTTCATGATCTGATCTCGATAAAATAGCATTTCGAAAGTTCAACTGACAAAAGCAATTACTCGGATCATTTTTTTATCATAATATGCAACTTGGAACGCCAGTACACCAAACAGCGGATGCCAACACCTCAATAATTGGGCAACTATGCTACAACGAAACAAAAAGGCATAGAAAATACTGGAAGAATACCGTATGTACAGAGTGCTCACGTATATTTTCGCCAATAGCTATCTTCATTATTATTAACTCTAGAAAGTGGTTCAAATCAGCAAAGCTGTAGTACTTTTTCTGCATTTTCAGAATTTGTTATCGGACAAAACAATTGAGCATCAGAAGTCAAAAAAATCAGGCTATTTAATTTTTTTTCATATGGGACACGCTGTACTTTATCCCTTAATTCGATAATGATAATAAATTGGACAGAAGGTGTTGATTAGTAGTGATCAGCCAAATATTCATTGTCTAGAAAAACGTTAATATCTTTATAACCTTTGAAGATAACAACCATAACCCTTATGTATTTGAAATCAGGAAAGAGTTATCCATCGAACTTGGGGATATAATACAGGATGTCCCATTAAATAAAAAAAAGAAGCCTCATTTTTGTGGACTTCTGATGCTCAATTGTTTTTTCTGATAATTCAGAAACAATACTACAATATTTTTGTATATACTTCATAGCAGGTTAACGATTTTTGTACACTTTCAGATGCTATAGAAACGTTACGTTCCATAGTTGAAATCCTTGATTTCCATCCAGCCTATATTTTGAGGTTATTGTAATAGATTGGGGCTGGAGTACTGGTGTACTCATCGTCATTTTTTTTCATTTCCAACTGTACATTGCCACCTCAACTCCCTAAAAAGAAATAAGGGATAAAAAGGAGGCGGATCAGAGGAAAACGACAAAGAGGAACATTGAAAGACGAGTTGGAAAGTTTGAACAAGAGCAGGAAATTTCTAAGATAATGTTTGCCAATGATACGACAATGATGGTCTCAGCTCTGAGTATTGGGGAGGTGAAGGTTAAAGTAGATAGAGTAATATTTGATTTCAATTAATGGTGCACAGTGAATAATCTTATTCTAGAAGTATAGAAAAAGTGTGTGTATCACTTCCTGTAGTTGAGTTGCAAAAGAGACAATTATTAATTTTGATAATGTTCAATGTTCTCCCTCTCATAAATTTCTTGGACTAAGACAGGACAGTTTAATGAGTTGGCATGAGCATATTATGTTACTTTATGGGGATCAAATTCTGAATAATAAAAGATTTTCATTTCTTAAAAAAAAGTGATAAGTACTGGAAAAAACTGGTTTATTATCAAAAAAAAAACCGTCAATTTGGAAAACTTCGTGTTTTATTTATTTTTCGCTATTTGGTTATTTACCTATTTGAACTAGTTATTTACGTAATTTTTAGTGATTCTTTATTAAAAAATGATACAATATAAGGTTCGAGGACCATAATAGTGAGGTTTTAGTCAGCAATAAGGACCATTACTCGAAAGAAGAATCTAAATACATTTAGGTCTATTCATTTTGGTTTGTGAAAGTATACTTGGGTTTGACTTTTTTCAAGTTCTTGTGGGTGTTGTATTTGATAAAGGAAAAAGCAGGAAAACCTATTTTCTTTTTGTCAACGTTCAAGGTGTTGAGACACCAACATAGAATTGTGTAAGTTCCTTGTATTTATATACAGTCCGCCTCAAAAAGTTTTCTCTCACCCCTAATCTAACGCGAACGAAATTTGGACACACCATATTAAGTATGTGAGAAAGTTCTGCATTTTTTGACATAGTAGCGACAGCTCAAAATGTCAAAATGACAGCTGGGCGCCATTTTGAATGAAAAAATCAAATGGAAAGAGGGGTCGAGTGACACCTTATTTTTAAGACCCTTTGACCCTGAATACAACTGCCGAGTTTCAAGCTTGTACAGAGGATCTGATGAGGTACAGGAGGTCTTCGGAATGAGCTATCACTTGAAAATAGCTTAATTTGAAGGTCTTCTGTACCTCATCATATAATATCTTCTTACTTTGGAGCAGTCGATTTTTGCAGGTGAGTATTAATTGACAAAAATGAAAATAAAATTACACGCTATCATATCAACAGACATGATAGCAGAGGCTTGAGACTCGGTAGTTGTAATCAGGGTCAAAGGGCCTCTAGAATAAGGTATCGGTGTTAGATGAAACCGTAAAATATTTTTTCAGTCGATAGATTTGTGCATTTGAAATAGCTGTTACAAGTGATTATTAAGCTTCCACTTTCTGAAGCCAAAGCCACCTACTAAAAAAAAAAAATGCATGATGAAAAGTGTCGTCAGTGAACGACAAAAGCTCACAGACAATTAGGGGTTCGCGAGATCGAGACCAAGACCGAGACTAACGTAGTCTCGGTCTTGGTCTCGAAAAATGAATCATGGTCTCGGTCTCGGTCTTGTCTCGTCAAGTCTCGGTCTTGAAATTTATAATAGGTGTATTCCAATATTTAGTGTCACAAAGCAAAATAATTATATTTTTCAATGTCTGCTGTGGAAAAAGTGAGTATAAATAGAACAATATTTCAATAACAGATATCATTTTTCTCAGTTGAAGTTGAAAGTGATATAAAACTCCAGGCAACTAGGTTTTGCGCGAACCAGTTGCTCATTGGCAATACCGAGCAAGATCAATTTTGTTATGTGATGTAATATCTGATTGATTGCGTTAACTCAAGTATTTTCCAGAATAAAAATGGAATAAGTTTATTATGAGATTTCATAGTGCAATATTTTTTTAGCATCTTGATGATATGAAATGATTAATATACAATTTTCAGTGAAGTCATGATATTTGCATTCTAGACCATCACAATAGAAGTAGATTCAAAAAACTAATAATAGTTATACAGGGTGTCCCAGCAAGGGTGGCCACCGGCCATATCTCGGAAACTACTGGACCTAAAAGTTCAGGAAAAAAAAATATGATCACTAAAGTGGCCACGAGAAAATGCTGGAAAATATTTTTAACTTCGAAATTTTTCCGCTAGGAGGCGCAATCAAAGCTTAAATATTAAAATTCGAAATTTCTCCGGAAATTCTCAGATTGAGGTATATCTTTATTACATGGTTAGAAAACCTAGACAATTTCACGTCTTTTTGGTACAGGGCTCATTGGCGTACCGATCTTCGTGTGAGTAGGGGAAGGTAGTAAAAGTGTAATTGTTCAAGTGGCTGTAACTTATAAACGACTTGTCCGATTTTGTTGCGTATAGGCTTGTTTGGAAGATAAATGTGAGTACTTTCGTATATCGTATCCAGTGATGCGTGATTGTCTTCAGAAAAGTTGCTAGAAGGGGTAACTTGGATTAAAAACAGTGTTTTTCATTTTACCGCAAAAATTTAAATGGTATGGTATAATTCTGATAATAACTAGTCCAAATTATGTAAAATTTAATGTTTTAAGTTTTTTTTTTTTTTTTTAAGCTTTTTCTTGTAAATTTAATCTTCATTTCGATTCTGTTATGAGAATTATACCGTACCACTTGAATTTTTGCGGTGAAACGAAAATAACAGTTTTTAATTCAAATTACCCCTTCTAGCAACTTTTCTGGAGACAATCACGCATCACTGGATACGATATACGAAAGTACTCACATTTATCTTCCAAACAAGCTTATACGCAACAAAATCGGACAAGTCGGACAAGTTACAGCCACTTGAACAATTACACTTTCACTACATTCCCCTACTCACACGAAGATCGGTACGCCAATGAGCCCCGTACCAAAAAGACGTGAAATTGTCTAGGTTTTCTGACCATGTTGATAAAGATATACCTCAATCTGAGAATTTCCGGAGAAATTTCGAATTTTAATATTTAAGCTTTGATTGCGCCCCCTAGCGGAAAAATTCCGAAGTTATAAATATTTCCCAGCATTTTCTCGTGGCCACTTTAGTGATAATTTTTTTTTCCTCAACTTTTAGGTCCAGTAGTTTCTGAGATATGGCCGGTAGCCACCCTTGCTGGGTTACCCTGTATAGTATTTTGAGAGGTTTGCTGCAAAACAACCTCTACAGACTTTAGCGGTCATTTTTTAGGCAACTCAAAGCCATGTATTTCTACTTCAATTTTTCGTTGAGCGAGTCTTGACTTTCCGTTTTCAAGATCAAAATATCATCAAGTTTCTGTGAAGGATGTTAATTTGAACAAAGAATAATCAAAAATGTCATACCTATCACTTTTACGCACTTTTTGATTTTTAATACTGAAAAGCTGGTACTTTTGATCCAGGAAAGATCAAAGTTTTGAATGGAATGGCGAATAGCAAATAGCGAACATTACATCATAATCATCCTATCCAGAGCACAACAAAGAAAACCTCTTTAAATTAATAACACTCAATATTGGTAGGAATGGTGAGTACTCCAAATTTTATCTGTTATCACTCTTCCAGGAATTTATCTATTCCCTTTCAAGTTTCAAGAAATGCGTGTCGCTCTATGGTTGTTTTGTTACTGCATGTCCAACAAGTGCGTCAGGTCATTCTTCAATGATTTCATTACAGTTCCAAAATTTTGAGTATTCATCCTTTCATTCGTTGTGAAATCAAATTTTTTAAAAATGATTTTTTGTACAAAACATTGTTCCAACAAGTCAACAAACATGATGTATTTTTCGAGACCGAGACCAAGACCGAGAGTCTCGGTACCTTGGTCTCAATCTTGATGTATAAATCTTGGTCTTGGTCTCGATTAAGTTTTGCAAGTCTCGGTCTCGGCCTTGGTCTCGATTTCGAGACAGAGATCGAGACAAGACCAAGACCAAGACCATGGACTCGCGAACCCCTACAGACAATGCAAAATCTACTCTAATTTCCTTTTGTATGTAGTATTAAGATCAACCATTTATTCTGTTTTCTGATGATAATAAAGCATTTTTTTGTGTCCTATGATTTCAGATTTTTAAAAAAAAAATGTCCAGTTAACTGGACAGCGGAACACAGAAGCTAAGACCGTTTGTATAGCCCGTTGTCCAGTATACTCATGATACTAGTTGTAATAGTATCATGAGTATACTGTACAGTTACTGGTGACCTTGACCGTGATAAAAGTCACTTGACAAGACCTTTTGCATCGAGTTTTGTATTCATTTGGTGTGCAAAACAAACCATCCAGCATACGGCTTGTCAGAGCCCTTGATTGAATTTTGCCGTGGCACTCAACGTGTTGATAGAAAAGCTGAAGAAAGAAAACCCTACTTACAGGGTTCCGCAAAACAAACAGTGCAGCTTTGCAGGGCTGTTGAAAAATTGACACAACTTGCGAGAAAGTGGTTTATTGCTTGGGTCAGTTCTACATCCCGTTTTTTTGAAAATCACAGTGACATGAACAAGATGATGTCCTCCAGAAGCGATGCACTGATGACGGCTATTTTTCAAGTTCCAAGTTGTGTTCTGTCATACATCGATCGGAATGGCGGCGATTTCCTCTCCAATCAATTCGATTCTTCCAAATTGACGATGTTGAAAAATATTTTTTTCGAGAAAGCTCCATAGGAGAAAAACGCAAATGCTTAAATCCGGTGATCTCGCAGGAAACCTGTCGCGGTTTTGTTGTTGAAAGCTGGTGCTGCTACAAAAAGCCGAATAGACTTCTGAACTCCTATATTAATGTTGGATCATCATATAGATGACATTTCCAAAAAAATATATATTATTGTTAAACATAAACCTGTCTTAGTTATGGGCGAGTAGTCAGTTCCAGAAGAAAATGAGTTTTTCAAACTTTATCTGGTTTGAATTCAGCCCGTGTATCAAATCATCATGTGAAAAATGTTCTTCCAGTCAAAGGATATGGGTCTAAGACTTGACATAACACGCAATACTATAATCCCGTGTTTGCATTCTGGGCCGGTGCTTGTTCACGATTTTTTCCTTGACATTGTAGGATATTCTCATGGGCTTCAGTTATAGAAGGGCAGTCCATTTTTATCGAGATTTTTATGGAGGAGGGCGTGGATAGTTTTCTTTATTTTGTATTTGACCTTATTCTTGTGTGGGAGTGAGTTTTTGTTCACGATGTTCTGAATGATGTTCCGATTTGATTATCCCACATTGAAAGCTCATGCACCATATTTGGGGCAAAAATTATTGTAGTAACCAGTGACTTATTGTCAGAGTCCATACCCCGAATATGGATCTATATTATTCCTTGCATACCTACTTCAAATCCACTGTCTTTAACCTGCCAATTTGTCGAGAGTTCATCTTGAAATTTCATGTGAAACTGCACCAGAACGTGATTCAAATAAGAGGCACAGGACTTACAGAAATCATGAGGCAAGTATAGATTCGTTAGTGATGTTGGTTATGATTTTTTAACATTGTGAAGTAGAACATCCAAAGTTTCAGCATTAGATTATATGAGAACTCCTAATGCTGATTCTGTTGAGTGAATACTGATGTGTGAAGTTGGTTCCAGGACTTGGATCAAAAAATGAATGTGGTGAAACTGTATCAGTAAATAGTCTACAGCAAAGCTCATCCAGTTAAGGTAACATTAAATCCAAGCCAAAGAGTTGACACCACATACTTGCACTGCAGATACCATGGCCCCTCGAAGGAAAAGCAGAAGCTTACTCTTATTCAAACGCTGCAAAGCCAAAATGGTTTGTATCTATATCTGTCCGTATCTTCTTGTTAATGAGTTACTCAGATATGGATATGGAGACCAAATCTATGATAGTTCAATTATTGAACGATTTTGCAAATAATGTGGATAACTTGTTTAACAATGAGTATCCTGACTGACAATGAACGTCCTGACTCTATCAAAGTTTGTTATGGCAAAGTTATGACTACAATTGTTATGAAAAGAATTAACGTCTTGAATCAGCAAACTGCACACATTCTAACTATTTTAAACACTTATAACACTAAAAACACAGAAGAGTTTCACAGTGTGGAATATCTAAACAAACAACGATCAACCACGTCAAAACAAACCATCCTTTTAGATGCTTTGACGTTTTCAGTGAGGTAAAAATACCTATCAAATACCTACCCTTGCAAATAGAAATTGATTTTGACGATTCTTACTACCTATTTTATCGATTCTTGATGAATTTTGAAGCCGGTAATATTACTAAGTGAATAAATAGAAACTTGTTCTTATGAACATTTGTGTAAATCTTCTAAGAACAATACAGGGTGTCCCATAACTTATCCGTCATGGAGCAGAAGGTGATAATATGAATAAAATTACGAAGATCTGTCTGATATATGTGGCAAATGCTGGTCGTTGAAAAGAAAAAGGGTCTTGAAAATGAAACTTTCTTCGAAAAATTTCAATCATTTTCAAACGGATAGATAACAGATTCAAAATTGATAAACTAGCGTTTTCGAAGGTGAGAAATCCGAATTCGGTATTGGTTTGAACCTAATTCTACGCACTTGATGATGAATTATTGTTTTTATAATTTTTTAATCGGTTAAGGTGAGACTATTTTGAATTCATATTTCCTACGCAGAAAATGTACTATTGATGAATATCGATATCTTGAGTCGTTTGCGAGATTTTCGACTTAGAAAGTGGACATACCGAAAAAAAATGAAAATCCGGTTATCATAACTCAAATTATCCAAACTATCTAAAAATATGTCTGTATTCACGTTAATAGATGTCGAAAGTGTCCGCCATTTACCCCAATACATTGTGTATATTCCAACAAGGCGCTTTCAACGTTCTACTTTCAACAACCCATATGTTTTAAACGACTAGCATTTGCCACCACATTTATCAGACAAATCTTCTTATTTTTATGTGATTGTTGATTTTTCCTCTAACGTGGCATCTTGACCACTTGGTCAACGTGCGAAGGCAGTCGAAGCTTATCGATAATTCCACACTCTTTCAGTAGATATCGGGAACATTCCAGAACTATAGATTCGACTTTATAAGGTCATCAATATGCGTACAGTTCAGCTCTATACAGGGTGCTACAAATTCGAGGAAGTATGGGGATCTCGTAAACAGCAATAGATACAAATTCGTTCAAATGACAGCAAAGTTGCGTATTCTAATGGTCAACAAAATGCCGTTTTGAAAGCGAAGAAATTCCGACCACGTCCGAAATTATCAGAAAAAAACCGGACTTTTTCAAAATCGTTTGCATTTTTTTCTGACCACATTTGAAGATATTTTTTAAAATAAATTAGGATTTTTCATTCCTTTTTTTTGCCCTTTACAAGAAAGCGGTATTAAATTAAAGAACCGACCTTTCGTCTATTAGAAGCCATCAACAACTTTGTTTTTTCAAATACGGTCCTAGATTTTTTATTTGGGTTTTTGACACCTCAAAGGCAATGATGTATCACAAAGTATGAATCAAGTGATTAGATCTATGAAAAATATTGCTTTTAAATTCATGCGCAGGCCCATCTCTGTCCAATATTATTATGGAATATTGCAAAGGAAATTTTCGAAATATCTTTTGCACAAACACCACTTGCCATACTCCAGTTTACCCTACGAGACCAGACTGCTGCTTTGTGGCATGAAGACCTTGGAGCAAAGACGAAACGAGGCCCTTTCACTTTTCCTCCACAGGATAAGTCACGGTGAAATCGCCTGCAGCGAGTTGCTTGAATCGGTTCGACTGACCGGACCAATTATGGGTCTAGTGCTTTCTCTGACAGGATGGTCAGAAACTACAATGAACGACAATCCAGCTGTGATATATTCCAACTATTCAAGACACAGATCGAACACCACATGAATAGTCTGTAACCACACCGCATGTTCTCCTCTTTTCTTTTTTGTTATTGTGTCTCATTTGTATTTATAGCTGTCTTTTATACTTATTCGTCTGTTTTATTTTATATTTTATACTTTTTATACTTTTAGATAGCACGATTTAGAACAATTGTTCTGTAGTGTGTTGTAGGACATTGAATAAACAATAAATAAATTACTTCTGAATATGAAAACAAATACTTGGTATGCAGTTACAGTTACACCAGTTACAGTCTAAGTAGATAAAAGAACGGTCAGAAGCGATTCGCATTAAAAGAGAACCACATGAGGTGTTATGTTAAGAGAACTGACATTGACATTGACTAGCCAGATCCATGAGATTTTCTCTTCCAATCATGATGGTAAAAAGGGGTTACCAATACATTCTATTGGCTAGAATAACTGCTCTCTAATTTATTCTTTCGGAGTATAATTAATAGAGGTCCTAGGTTGATTTTTCATACATCAATGGCATCAGTACTCACTAATCCTTATATTTTTCATTTTTCCAAAAAATGTGCAAATTGTCCATTCTGTCTCTCTTTTTGCTTAGTTCATTTGAGGGCGCTGTTGCTAGTAGCGCTTTCATTTATCCATTGTCATGGTAAGGTTTATTGCTTGTCAATAATTTGTCATGATAGTTCAATCACATTTTCATGCATTTTTTCCAAATTTCCACTTCACATTCCAATAGCAATGCATTCTCTGTAAGGAAAAAAATGAGGTTGAATCGTCGCAGCATCGTATTTCAAGCCCATGGTTTGTTCAATGATGACTGTTGTCAATGAAGGATATGACGTCACTCAGTTACTCTATCGATTGATGCAATTAAACAAAAAAATATGAAAATTCTAGAAATTTCAGAATAATGTATAACAAAATAGTACATTTTGTATCCAGGGCGAAAAGTAGATGATTTTGACGAGGGTATAAGTAGCAGCACGAGCGAAGCGAGGGCAGATATTAGCCGAGTCAAAATCATCTTTCGTCCGTGGTGCAAACAGTGCTTTTTGTACAACCAGTTTGTAATCATTTGAAAAAGAATAATTAGGAAAATTAAAAATAAATAATCGATACACTGCACTACACTGCTGACAAGTCAGACAAGTGACAACTGTCAATCATGGTCACGATAGGAGTGTTCCCGTATTTTTTTGTGGTGCGGATTCATTGTCACATAATAAGTTCCTTTTAGTATGCTAGACTGTCACGTGGTTATTAGATTCAGAGGCGTTGGGATCCAAGGAACCGTTGCTAAGCGACCTACTTTTGCCCCGCGGGCGCGAAAGTACTTTTAGGCCCGGCTGTCAAAATTAGCGACTTTTCGCCTTTTTTGCATTGAAAAGTGGACTTTACGTGTACGTTGTACAAAATAGTACATTTTGTATCAAGGGCGGAAAGTAGATGATTTTGACGAGGGTATAAGTAGCAGCACGAGCGAAGCGAGGGCAGATATTAGCCGAGTCAAAATCATCTTTCGTCCGTGATACAAACAGTGCCTTTTGTACAACCAGTTTGTAATGATTTGAAAAAGAATAATTATGAAAATCAATAATAAATAATCGATACACTGCACTACACTGCTGAGTGCTGGCAAGTCAGACAACTGACAAGTTTATTAACAACAGTCAAATCATGGTTACAATAGGTGTGTTCCCGTATTCTTTTGCGGTGCAGATTCATTGTCACCGAGATTGTCACGTGACATTCACATTCAACGCCATCAAGTTGTTCAACTCTTTACCGAACGAGTTGACTTCTCTGAATGAGAAACAATTTAAAGTTTTATTTAAGTCATATATTTGTGACCTTCGAGACTCCTGAATATCATGTAATAATCATTATCTTGTGCTCAGTTCCAGTATCAATCATTGTATGGCAAGTGTATCTTGGGAGTTGTTTGATTTTCTAGTATTGTTTGTTAGGTTAGGTAATCAAGTAGTGTTCAAGAGTTCTGTAGTAAATACTTATTTGTCTACTAGAGCGGGGTTCAGTAGAGTAGCCTCTCTGGCTAGACTGCGCCTAGCTAGTAGACTTATTGTACACATTGTATTGTATTAGTTTGTTTGAATTATGAAATAAAAGACATTTATTATTATTATTATTATTATTATAAGTTCCTTTTGGTATGCTAGGCTGTCACGTGGTTATTAGATTCAGAGGCGTTGCGATCTAAGGAACCGTTGCTAAGCGACCTACTTTTAGGCCCGGCTGCCAAAATAAGCGAGTTTCCGCCTGCTTTGCATGCATTGAAAAGTGGACTTCACGTGTAGGCTGTACAAAAAATATATTTATGATACCTATCATCATCAAAATTTACAACAATAAAACTCTGACTGTTTAATAGTCAGAGTTTTATTGTTGTTTCAATTATGTTACCTAGGTAACAGTTTTGTTTGACACATTTATCTATGAACTCTATGGAAACCGTCCCATTTGAACAACGAGCGACAGTTGAAGATGACATGAGATAGAAGATCCCGCTGTACTGTATATTTTTTATATATTTTTTGCATAAGTCTATACTTTTCTATCGCCTGGGGACCGTCACTAGGCGATAGAAAAGGATACACTTATGCGAAAAATAAACAGTACAGCGAGATCTTCTATCTCATCCTGGCATCAAGCGTGAAGAATTGCTTTCCATATACTTATTAATTGATATATGGTTTGATATGAAATCGCTAACTACTCTTTCCCGTCTGGGGCTTGCAATTGGAGATGAATCACGATTTGAAACCTAGACCACTTTTATGCATTTCGATTACTCTCCTAGTTACAATCCTCCATGACTTTAACTTACATGAGTATCCTGAGAAACCCAAACCGCACTTTGTTGAGGAGACTTGAATTCAACCTGAAGCAGTAAGGCTGTTTTGATAGACCACGTGGAAAATATGGTGATCGCCACACTAATAAAGAAACTAATACTTTGAATAGGGATTATTGTCTCTCATAAAGTCCTATTTTTTTATGGTGGGTGAACAAAAAAAAAATTGAGGCAGGCTCAAATTTACCTAATTTAAACAAGGTAAACTGTTGGCGCATACTGAAGAAACATAATTATAAGCCAAACAAAATTCATCTCTCACAAACCCCCCATCCTGAAGATGCCGAAAGACGACATTGATTTTGTCACTGGATTGTAGGCCAGGCTGCACAAAAAGCTGTTTTTTAAAAAAACATCATCTGGACAGACGAATCAAAGTTCACAAACTGCGAAATGAATGGACAAAATAAACATGTTTGGGCAACTGAGAATCCTGAAAGCAAGTTCGTCCCCAAGTCAGATTTTCAACTGACGTCTGAACAGGTTGTGCGTGGCGACAAAGTTTTGGATTCATTTTTATTTGAAAATAATTTGAATTCTGGAATGTATCTGAGTTTTTTAAATGCGCAGTTGCAAGATATGTTGATTGAGATTCCACTGGACAGGCTTCAGGCTTCCACATCTCTGGTTTCAGCATGATGACGCTTTTCTTTCAATGGAAAAAATGTATGTGATTTTTTTAACAGAGAGTTTCCTGAAAAGTATACCGGAAACAGAGGCGTGGTAGCTTGGCCAGCGCGATCTTCGGATACTACACCGCTTGATTTTTTTCTTTGGGGTGCTTTAAAAAATAAAATTTATAAAAATGGCCCAAACAAGAGATCGTAACTGCACTTCGGTCTTTTCGAAAAAGATCGGTTCTGAAGGCGGTCGAAAAAGTTCATAATAAAGCAGTTAAATGCATTAACGCGAATGAAAATCTGTTTGAACATTAAGATGATGAGGTCAGAAAAAAATTAAAACGATTTCGGAGAATGTGTATTTTTTTTTTTGGATGACTTCGGACGTAGTCGAAATTTCCTAAACTTTGTAAACGGCATTTTGTTGACCATCAAAATATGCAACTTTGCCCCGATTCAAACGGAACTGTATCTATCACGGTTCACGAGATTCCCCTACTTAGCCTCGAACTTGTAGTACTCTGTATTGAACGTAAAGTTGAAACATAAATACGAGTATTAGTAAGATAAATAGTTGTTGTGAACAGTGACTTGAAATAAGTTAGTTAAATTTGGTCAAGTGTTTTCTAGAGCGAAAATGTTACAAGACTATCACCTGCTGCTCTTTGGCGGACCCTGTTCATCATAGTTGAAACTGTTGACTTAACAAAACTTTATTTTCAATTTTTTCAATAAGGAACCTGAGTTTTATCCAAGTAAAAGAATGTCAACCAGAAACATACACAAAATATCTATTTGTCATAGCCGTCCATTTGTGTACTGTTTTCTATCATCGCGCGCGCTCAAAGCTTTGAAATAATAATTACGGTAATACAGTTCTTTGAAATAATGTCCGGACAAGACAAATTAAGAGAAAATGAACACAAAAGATAGACGTTTGAGCTATTTTGACTTAAACTCTCTGAAAAACAATACCTACGTGGTCTATTCACAAAAAATAAAGCACGTCAATCATATTTTTGTTCTGGTTTTTGAAAAATATTCATTTCAAATCCCTGAGGCTCATATGCTCTTCCTTATTTTGAGAAGATTGTTGCGACTTGCCCATGCCGCAAGACGTTTCAAATTGAAATCTTGAAATCATTTTCATGACACAAACGATTTGGAACATTCTACTTATTGTTGATGTGCCGCGAGTTGCCAGGGTTTTCTTCTTTTGGTCATGTTTTTCTAAATACCTTATGATAATTTTTTGAAACTCGTAGACTGCAATCATACTGTAATTTGAAGAGTCGAAACTTATAGCAATACTATAAAAGTGGATAACTTTTCCATTGTGAAACCTGTAATAAATTCCAATAATGAAAAACGGCACCCGGTTATTGTTCCAATGGAAAGCCTGAGCTGCTATTTGAGCTTTAAAACCTAGTTTCCGGCAAAATTTCAAAGAAAAAGAAATTCGCCGATTCCTAGATTTTCTTTAATAAGCATGCAGCACACTGCGGCGTTAACTCATGACCTCGCCATCAAGCTATAGTTGACAGAATATTGTTCTTTAAAATGTATCGAAATTTGAATACAACTGAAATCATGATTATTTATGCAAAGTTGCCAAATATTGGTTTTCAGGAATAAAATTCTCGGAGATAGAGAAATGAGTTGTGGATTGCACCAACAGATAAACTGTATTTGATGTGGTTATAATCCTGATATACTTATATGAATACTTATAAATACGTAATCACAAAAATCATACTTTGAAAAATAACTACTTGTTTTCATTCCTTTTTATATCATTTTCACTATTTTCCCTCACGAATTATTATTCTTTTATATTCAAATTTCAAATCATCATCTTGGAGAGACTTTTTGTAGACTCGTTCCTTATGTCAAGAATTGTCATCTGTCACGACGTCGGCGCGGCAATTCAGTCAACGTTGCCAACTTGCAAAGAATACCGTAGTGTTCAGATAAACGTTGTATAAATATGGGTGGATCACTGAATTATGGTTGATTCTTGGCAAAATACATATAGCAAAAAATAGCCCCTCGGAAAAATGAGCTTGTCGCAAATTATTGTTTCTAAAAAAAGCCCTATTTGTGAAAAATCGCCGATATCGCAACACAGTATCTCTGCCGCTGATGACGAAACAGTGAGATGCGCGCTTAGATTCCTTATTTCTTTATACCATGGTTAAAATCGGAAGAAAACCTGTAACTCTTTAACTCGGGTCTCACTATAAGGGTTGTTTAAAAGCGGCAAAAGAAATAAGAGGTGGGTAATTTTTGGAGTTCTGGTACCATAGATGATGGTGATCTGTCGATAATGCTAGCTATATTTCGGTAAGTGAGTCGGGGTTTACCACATTACTTAATATAAGGTTATAAATCAATTGACAGCGCCACTTGCTTTGTACTCACCCTTTAATCGACCAACCCTGAAAGCGAGAAAGTACTTGACTACAAAACTTCCAAAAGTTCCAAAAATGTTCCACTTTATTTATTCTAAATATCTACTTTCAAGTGCGGAGGTGTAACGCGGACGTTATCCGATTCCGAAAACATAAAAACCAAAAACATGTATTGAGTCGTTCAAGTGAGCTGACAGAATTGAATTCCCACTAAACCTGACAAATAATCATACAAGTAACGCTCTTTTTATAACTGGGGGGTGGTATCTATTCTTCACATCCAATTATTATAGAATTCATTGATGGAATCATCATTTCTAGGGTGGCATAATGATAGGATTTCATAGGTTCGGTAGTATAGTGTAAGATGTATTTGCCTAGGGTGGTAGACTAAACATCCACTATGCTTCGAACCTAAAGATGTGAACATCATTTCATTATGTCTAGGGTGGCATAATAATAGGAATTTACTAGTTTGTTAGTATAGTGTTTGGGATGTATTTGCATAGGGTGGTAAACATAACATCCACCTTACTTAGAACCTAATGATGAGAACATCTTTCATTTTATCTACGGTGACTAGATGATAGGAATTCACAAGTTCGATAGTATCGTCTTGAGATGTATTTGCCTAAGGTGTCGAATTTTTACATCCACTAGTTAGAACCCAATGATGGAAACATCATTTCAATATGCCTAGGGTGGCTTAGTGATAGGAATTCACAAGTTCGGTAGTATGGTGTTGAAGATTCATTTGCCAAGGGTGGTAAACATTACAACTACTACGCCTCAAACCGGATGATAAAAACATATTTCATTTTATCTAGGGTGACTTGATAAAAGGAATTTACAAGCTCGGTAGTATAGTGTTTAAGATGTATTTGCCTAAGGTGGTACATTTTTTCATCCACTAGACTTAGAAGTTAATGATGGAAACATCATTTCATTATGCCTAGGGTGACTTAGTGATAAAAATTTATAAGTTCGGCAGTATAGTGCTGAAGAAAACATTTCTAACACATCTACATTCACCTACTTCACTCGTGCTGTGCGATATATTGTCAAATATGTAACTATCCATGGTGGTAAATTTTTTACATTCATTATGGAATTTGATGATGGGAACCTTTACTTGGGGAGGTAAACTTATTCTATAGATTTTATTAACGAACACAGTTTTTGCGATCATGCCTTAATTGGTCAAATGATTTAAAAAAATTCTATTCAAGCCCTAGATCATTCACGATAGTGGATCGAGCCAAAGTGAGTTCAGATACGATTATTCGTCTGGTCGAAAAAAATATTTTGCCCAATTTCACAGTTTGATAATCGACAAATAAGCGCACACAGTATCAGCCTCCAAGATGAAGTAGTCTCAATATAATAAGAACTACTTGTCAATGTTTGTAAACTTGACCTTAAACATATTCTTTCTTCAGGATCTAGAAAATCTTGAAATGAATAACAATTATTGTTTCATCAACCAAGCGTGAAAGTTGTTGCTTGTATATCTTTAAACATATACAACATCTTATTTAAGAGACGAGAACGAAATATGATCATAAGATCAAACGAACTTACCTTAAGTGAAGTTCGAAGGATGTTTTGCGGTTAGAGTGACTAATAGCGAGTTGGGACCGGAGACTGCGAGGACAGTATATTTTGCGCTGATCGAGTCACATCTGCGTTACGGCATACCATTCTGGGGAGCAAGTACTAAGGAACTCCTGACTATGATATTCGTTTTACAAAAGAGAGCTGTCAGATTTTTGTGTGGCGTCGATCCAAGATCTTCTTGCAGACCCCTATTCAGAACAAGGCGTATCCTCACTTTGACTTGCTTGTATATTTTGGAGATATCTGTGCTTGTCTTCAAGCATTGAGAAAGAGATCTAACCCGTCCCCGAGAGACTCGTCAGGCACTGGACCTACCTTTACCATTACCGACCACGGCTGTCATTCAAAGATCTTTTATCTACGAAGGAAGGAAAATTTTCAATCATCTGCCGGTACGGCTGAAATCATTGACTGATACGAGGATGCTGAAAAGGAACTTGAAAAGGATTCTATTGCTGAAGGCTTACTATAGCATGGATGAATTTTTCGAGGATACATTGGAGTAATCACTACTTGTAACAATTATACCACGATACCCTTTACGGCTGTGCATCGTATATCATACTTGTCTAAGTTTCATCACTTGTACGTCTGACTGTATCATTGGTGTTATATATATTTTTTGTGTTCACAATGTCATTGATCTTTTTTACGATTTTATGCTTTCATGTCTTTGCATTTTTTGCAATTTCGACTTTTATTTCTTATCGCATTTATGTTAATTATAGTTATAGCAAGCTTTGTCAACAGAAATGTTTTATTTTCTTGACAATAAAGTACATTTTGATTTGATTTGATTTGATTTGATTCGATCTTAATTATATGTATAAGTCTCGTTGGAATTAAATAAGTCCTTGACCCACCCAATGATGATAACTCAAATTATTATTCCCGTAAAGTTGCAATAACATCTCTAAAATACACCAAAAAGGTGTATGACGTGTGTCAGGGTAGGTTGGGGCATGTTTCTCCTATTTTTCAGCTTTTAAAATAGTGATCGATACAACAACTTATTTATTTTGACAAGGCCTACATATAATCAAGATTGACTTCACGATCTTATGGTCAACCGATAAAGCCTTGAAGTAACGCTCAGAAAAACCGAGCCACGGGAATTGACATTCAATACACTTGCAAACAAAAACTGAAGCTTGATGTCCACTTATATTTCGAGCCGAACGGCTACGATATAAAATAACTTTTTCACTTTGGAAACTTTTGATTTTGATCATCCTGATTGAATACAACGACCCAATTAAAATTCAATGTATTAAAACAACATAATATTCATTATATTTTCCTTTCCAACTCTAACAAACAAAAATCAACTGGAAATACGAACTGGATCCACCAATTCTAGCAAACTCTCCTGAACATTTCAAAACAGAAGTTTAGGGTTGCCACAATGGCACCATCTGGATAGACATTTTCAGCAAAAGACGCCTTCATTAGGAAATTTTGTTAATAATTCAAATTGAACATTACAAGAACACAGTCTTCAACAATCAGAGAGATTGATGGGCCGAAAAGAAATTTCAACTCTCTGGATTTAACTATGTAAGGAAATTGGTTCAATTTGTATAACAAAAGCGATATCCAGTGCAACAAGACTCTCTAGGAAACAATCGTAATTGTTTCGCAATCGGGATAAAGTCGTTATCCGGACCGGATTAGTTTTGTATTGCTTCCCGACTTTTGACTTGGTTTGTTCTATTTCTAGATATGGACTGAAGTTGCCTGGTATAAAGTTCGTTCATTTGCAGTGGGAAATGTTTTTGATCAATTATTATGATAACGAGCCATGAAGCTACAACATTAAACCTCGCCGAATAATGTCATGTTTATATCATTATGTCCAGGTTGTGCAATGATAATACAGCAAATTATTGATGCATGTCTGATGCGATTGCATCTGATCAAATTTATGACCTGAATTGAATATGACAGTTGAGTATTCAATTATGATTATGAATCAATCACACTAGAGAACAATTTGTAGAAGAGTTTCTATTGACTTCGATTTTTGAGCTGATCTCGAAGAAGATTGATTGAATCATATTAAAATTGTAGTTGTTTTTTTCTCTGCAGTTTGCGTGCATACAATGATTGAGAATCAATTGTTTTTTAAATAACCATCTTGCTGACTTGCTCTTAGCGATGAATAGCGAAAGTGTTTTCACCATGATTTGAAATACATGAAGGCACGGTATGAATGGGATGTCATTATGAGAGCTGATTATTATTGTTAAAGCTTCAAGCGAAATGTCCACAAATTGAATACTAGGAAAAGCCATAAACGAAATATCGATGTATTGATAAAAATATTTTGGTAAGTTCCCAATTTATTTTCCATTGTATGCTCTTTACGTGGCGTGATGGACAAAAACTGCAAATATTTTTGTAATGAGGGGCAAAAAATTGGTTGGCAACCGGTCACAGATCCAAGACAACAAACTTGCTGTTCTCCATTGTTATCGAACATTCTGTTTTTATATCATCAGAATTAATAAATCGTTCGATGTTCAGTAGTCTGATATTAGTATGTACTTTTTATCGACTTGTTGTTATTGTTAACTGGACAAAACATAAAAACATGATGAAGCGGGGAGAATTTCCATGTTTGCCAAGTCAGTGTTTATTAGACCCACATGTGTTTGTTGTCTGTTGAGGTTCTTATTCCAATGCGGTAGCTCATCAACGACTCAGCTCTGGACCTGTTTTCATTTTCTAAATACTGCTAAGATACAGACATATTCTTATACCGTCCGTTTCATAACTCTGGAAATCACTATTATGGTAAAAATAGGCAGTTGATGAATTGAAAATATATTGGCTGCATTTTTATAGCTCTTCAAATTGACATATGAATCTCTTATTATGTTCCAGTGAATAACACAAATACTCATCTTCTTGATTTATAATCAGTGGGCCGGAAACCGACTATGGACTTCAAAAAGCGAATCCACGTTATTTTTCAATTTTCCGACATTTTCTCCTTTTTCACTCCACATCAAAATTTGACTAGATCATCACATATTGATGGACACAAAATTAATGACTGCGGTCCACAGATAATAATAATAATATGCTCTGTGAATGCCAATGGAACGACATCATTTCTTCTGGAATGATGAAAAAAATATATCTTAAATAAAGTGCGTACAACTTTCTCAGAGCTTAAATGTTTAACCCTTTTCCCACACCAAAAGTTTTCGGCAAAAAAAACAGCACATCGATAGAAAAACAAGCACAGATACTCACGTCAGACAGATAGTTCTTGAGAAATGATTTTTTTAACAGGTCTCATGAGCAAAGTTTAGGAATCATCCTCTTTCTACAGCGTGCGCAAAATGACCACCTTACAAACTCATTTGCGTGCGCAAAGTTATCATTTTCCGCACTAGTGCTGGAATAGTATATTATTTAACGAGTGAGTGATGATGATCATCACTCACGCGGATGGCGAGTAGCGTGATCATCTAAGTGGGTAATGGCCATCTCCTGCGAGTAGAATACTATACTTTTTCTATGATTATTTGATAATTTGCACAATATTTAATTTCATTTGCAGGGTACTTTGTCAACTGAACTGTAGGATAGAGTGAAGTAAGGTAAACACAATGACTATAAAACAAGTATGGACAATATCAAATGGGATATTTAAAAATGATGGATTTGAAGGTTGACGTATGTTTCCAACTTGTCAAATTTTCTGACTGGCTCTTGAACAGTGGTGTGATGGCACTAGATCTTTTTCTTTGGTTGAAAACAATTGCGTAATTAGAAAAAGTCACTGGTATGAGTAACCAGTCACATTAACCAATAGAAAGTGGATGTATAATAAATGTATTACTATTGGATGGTCAAAGAAAAAAAAATCTCGCACTCATAAATGTCAACTCAAGTACCTACCAGTTTGCTGTTTCAGACTTTATTTCCATACTGTTCATTTTCTAGTCGAAATACAAGACATGATTCTGTTATGCGTATTCGTGATTTTGCAACCGAAGGGAAGAAATTTGGGCAGAAACAACGACTTGATGCAGAGTGGCTCCGGATAACACTATGAGTATGACTGGTTAATTATTGCTTCAACTGTGCGAAACGTTGTCAAGTTTTTTCACGAGATCTTTGTTATTTAGACTGAAAAATATTATTGAAAGTCTTCTGTTTCCAATCTGTGGATGTTCGTAGAAATATTGTTTCCTAAAAATGCGCAAAGTGCCTTTCCCGCCCTCAAAGCATATCCTTACTGCTTTTGCCTGCGGGAAAGCATGACTTTGCGCACTTTTGTTAGAAAAATAACTAATTATCCCTTTTTTCTCAAATCTGTGATATTTTTTCAAATGAAAGTGAATTATCATGTTGAGGTGTCAACACATGAATGTATTGTTGGGGCTTCTACTGTTACTTCTACTGTCTTTGGTACTACCTATCACTAACGACTGTCTGTTACTGATTCTGTTCACGTACCGTTGCATCATGTGCTATTGATGAGTGTAGTACTGCCTGTTAAGTAGTGTCTCTGTACATATTTCATTCTTTGTTCCCAACTCACTGATCTCCTGGACCAATGTGGATAATTCTGTTTCTGGATCAGTCCGCACTCAAAAGGTAGGCCCCTACGCCCTCTCAGCCTAACCCCTACGCCAATAATTGGACCATAGGAACGAGCAACCCCTGGTGACGTCACAACAAACTCAATCACGCCCTTATCTGGTGAGTCCGTACCATTATACCGTCATGGTGACATCAAGCTGTCACAACCCTCAACAGTTACACGTATTGGTCTGATATCGCTCGTATTAACTTAAAGCTTTGACCATAATTAATAAGGTAATTTTGATTCGCATTAACTCACGTTTCTTTGTTACACTCAACGCTTAATGTCCAGATATAGCACTTCAGCAACTTTGTAAACGCCTAAAGTGATCACTTAGCGGAATTGAAAATCAATTTACTGTAATTTCCACCGATTATCACACATTTTTGAGAACGCTTTTGAGAACTGTGAATAGTGAGGAATTTCATATTTATATGAAGCGCGTCGGTTGCTTATTTATTCGTTGTCAGTCATTTTTGGCGCGAAAGCTGAGATGTGACGTTACCTATATCATTTTAATATAGCTGATCTGATATATCGATACGGTTTAGAGATATCGATATCGTCACAGAGTTTATTTTGTGTATATCGCAGGTGTTCTAAATAAATTGTATATTCCTGGGTAAGTCTTTGGTGTACGCAGCAGTTTTCCCGTTTTAATTCAGATTGGTGAACTTGGGTATAAAAAGCGGGTGGCGCAAATTTAGATTTGCAACATTTGTTTAATTGAGAGAGTCTTTAGTCACGGACACTTCCCGCACGAGTTATCAACGTGCTCCAATCTTCAATATCCCCTAGATCAACAACCACCCTCCCTTGTTTTCTTTTTTTTTTCTGCCCGTTTCCCGTTTCGTAACAATTTTTTTTTTAAATCTCTTCGATGCCTTGATTTTGACATATGAGGAAATAAGAGTTCTATTGAAGGCCAGCAATGAAGGATGTTTTTGTTCGAATTCTACAAGCCCATCAGAATAATATTGAAGGAAAATATACAAGTATGTACAAACCTCTCCACTGCGTGGACGGAAAATCAAAATAATACACATGAACACATGACACATATTCACAAAAACTCTTTTCGTAAAGTGTCCACTGAAGGACCCCAAAGATCCAACCGGATATTTACATATACAGTATATGTCCGGCGATGGGGTAGAAAAGAGGACAAATTATGCTCTAAATTTTTGCTTGCTGAAAAAATACGATTGTCGAATGCAGAAAATCAAGATTGAACAAGGTATTCTTTTTTTTACTGCTACTACATTTTGAACCAATAAAATATCCAAAAGTCACATTTTGAATATAGGTTAGTACTATACACTTGAAGATTTTATTTTTGTTTTATCAGCAATGGTATTTTGCTAGCAAGCAAAGATCTTTATTATGAATGATTTTTAGAAAAATAAATTGTTTGTTCTCTTGTCTTCACGGCCGGACGTACTATAGATCTCCAAATTCTGAACACTGTCGTGAATTTTAACCAAAATTTTAGCGTTTAAAGATTTACAAAATTCTTTTGAAATCCATACTTAACTTCAACACACTCATCTGTATTATATTACATATTATGTTGTGCATATGAAAAATGTTATATGCATTGGAAGCTTTGTAGTGGACTATTTTTGAGCTATTTTTGATGCCGTTGTTGAAATAGTAAGCCTAGATGGAAAAAGCTTTATTAATCTATTTTCACAAAAATGTTTGTAATTTGTCACTAAGATTACGCTGTATCTTCTTATCACACGTAACGTACATACTAACAGAACATGAATAGTATTCAAAGATATAGTCTGACGACATCAATACATATTGTTGTATAAGATGTAGCTGAATATTTCATCAATTCAAAAGACTATAAACCCTGAATCACTCACTGGATTGCAAAATTCACTGGAATAATCTTCTAATATTCAACATTCTCATAACTCTACCAATTAAAGTCCTCTTCTTCTTATTCTCAGAAACCAAAACAACTTTTTCCGCAATAGCCTCCAAAGCAAAACATCGCGTATCCGTCAAAGGCTGTCCACATTCACGAGGACACTTTCTAACTTTAGATATGCACTTTTTACAAATCGAGTGTCCGGAAGCACAAGTGTAAATCGGAGCCGACATTATGTTGCTGCAAGCATGACACTTCAGATTTTCCAGAAGCAGCTTTTGGTCTTTGGTATCTTCGCACTGCACTAGCCGGATAGTCCAGCTCATTTCGTTCGTCCCTATAACGCCTCTGATTGCGTGATTTTTTACTGACAAATTCATAGACTTTCTTGTTGTTGTATGGACTCGCCACTCTTGGTCAAGGCAGCCTTTACATTCATCTGGTTCTTTTATTTTCGCTCTGTAGGTGGATGAGAACTTTCCATCTCGTGAAGTGAAAACAATTTCGAAACTCAGATTTCTTTTTGGATTTCCCGGCACGGAATGAACGTCAACATTGAAGTATACGGGGTCTTTGAATTGTATCATCACATAGGGATCTCCGTTAAAGAACAACATCAATGTACGGCGCACAGAGTTTTGTCGAATGTCTGTCTCATTAACCGTGTAATAATGATCCATTGTCATTCCGTTCTTATGCATCTCTTTGAAATGATGTACCAGCTCATTAACCGTCAAACGAATATCACAAACCACAAAAGGACATCTCATTGACCTGAACTTACATGTTCCTCGATGCTTGAATGGGGCTCCCGGACAATCATTGCAGAAGTTTCTGGCTGAGTTCATCACGTGGAAAGGGTCCATTCGACTTTTAACTGTGAGTTGTTTTAACAAAGGTCGATCACGTTTGAAGTTTGTAACCGGACTGAATTGGGTTATTGTAAACCAAATTATAGCACATCTTGACCAAAGTATTCAAATTTCAGGTAAAAATAATCACTGACCTGGGAAATGTCATAAAGAAGGTGTGCCTGACCGGATAATCTATTTATATTATCAAGATAGATTTAACTGGAATGTTGGGATATTTGGATTAAGACTGGTTAAGTCAAATTCCTTATTTGAAATGTGTTTATTATGCTTTCAAATAAGTCTTGATGAAGATGCAATAAACGTCAAAACGTTGGCAATGGTGTTTGACATGTTTTGACCCCAGTACCACATCGCACATTTCATTTATGCTCGAGGATTATGACTATTCTATTCTCGAACTTTGTCAAGCCAAAAAGATATCGTGCACAATTCAATCAAATCTTCACTCACTCATAAAAGTCGCTCCAAAAATTTGGATAAGATTTGAGAACTCCAAAATATGGCAAAAAAGTGATAAACCCTGAGTGAGTATGAAACAGTTTGTCAATTGGTATATTGAAAGAAAGCTTATACATAATAAAATATCTCTTTATATGAAGGGTGTAATTGATAGTTTGAGAATATTGGTCATTCAATATTTAGTAAGAAACCAGTCTCTGGAAAATAATATACCTAATTAGCTTTGCTGTCAAGTTTGTTTATGATTTTTGAAATAATAATGATCTTACCCTATACCCCACCCCACCCTATACCCTATGAATATAAATAACCCTATCATATTATGCTATATCGTTCGAATCGTAATAAAATTTAATATGGTTACCAATATAAACATGAGTTTGAGACATAATATGTCAAGAATGACCGGTGTGTTGTTTTGATGTCATTTTAAGAATTCCCTAAAACTTTTGTATTTAACATTTTCCCCTACAATTAACATTGGCGGAGCCAGGGGCGTTTTTAGAAAACGAAAAAGATCGTTTTTTTCGAAATATATTTTGACATCAATCAAATTTTCAAAATCTCAAAATGTTTTTGAGTATAGAGCTCACAAGAGTGCAAATCTTTGCACATTTAAAACTTGCTCGTATCTGCTATAGTTTCCGAGGTCCCTATAGTTTCCTAGGCCTCTGTACTAGACAAAGAAAAAGGTCCCCCTGTATGAACTATACAGGATGAGTCTGAGAAACGTGCGCATTTTGACAAAGTGAATAGAGTATGGTATGATAATCACTTTTTGTGAATGAACATAATGTCCGCAAACGTCTCGTTAAAAAAATACAGAGCATAAAGTAGAGAAATTTTTTGTCTGTAGATTCGAAACGCTTGAAGTGATTTTGTTCAAACTTTCAGGGAGTATATCCGGAGTTCAAAGCATCATCACATGAAATTCGTCAAAGTTTAACTTTTCCAGGACCGAACCTAGGGCAACTCAAACCTCTTTTATCGAAGAAAATAGTGGTACACCATTGAGTTTTCACAAAGTGAAAACCATGTTCTGATTCTCCGTTCAATTTTAAGCAGAAAATGCAAATTGAGTTCTTCTTCTCCGATGCGTCGATTTCGAGATAAAAAATGAGGTTCAATAAAATATAATATAGATGAACTCACTAATTTCAAGTTCTCAGAAAAATGGAAAATCAAATGATTCTATAACAACTCCTCAGACGACTTGAAACGATCCGAATTTACAGACAAAAAATCAAGAGTATCAATCTTATTATCATTATTTTCTCAACGAAACGTTTGCGGACAAATGTTCATTTACAAAAAGCGATTTTTGGAGATACTCTTTTCAAATGAATTAAAAGTGACGTTGTGCGACTTCCGGTTATAACGGAAGTAGGTGTCAACTCGCTTGATTCAAATGGAACACCCTATATATTATAACATTTTTGGATTCTACATACATTTCTAAGCAGATTTGATGCATGATGCCCTATACCTAAGTATAAGCTTTTTTGAAATATTTGAGTTTTCATGTCAAAAATGACGTTTGTTGGTTCGTATTTAAATGTGAATTTTCGTGTAAGAAAGCCTTAATTGTTTGATTTATATTGAATTTCTTGTTAGAGGGACGTACTTTAAAAGATTTTCACAATATTTTGATAAATATTATTACAGGGTGGCCCAAAAATAAGATCATAAATAAAATCAAGAAAACTGCCAAAAATCCATTTTTTTTTAAATGGAAACCCTCCCTTTGATAGTTTTCTTCTTATTGAGCGTTGGAAATAAAGATAAGTTTGTTCAAGATTGTCCATTCCAAAGTTTCCTATTTTTATTTATTTTTTTAAATTCTTGGAACAGATCTTATATACAGGATGTCTCTAAAAGGTCTTTACAAAATCCTTCATGTTGCTGAGGTCAAAATAAGCCTATTTAACGCAAATCGGCTTATTTTGACCTCAGCAACATGTGGTAGGACTTTGTAAAGACCTTTTAGAGACACCTTGTATAAATGTGAAAGTCTGTATGTCTCTTTTCCTAAGGCTTTTGAACCGTAGCACAGAATTATCTGAAAATTTGCAGTCATTAGTCTCTCTAAAAATTAAAAAAATTTAAAAAAGTCTGTGTTGTTAATATATAGGATCTATGGGGTGACCAGCGAGAAACAAAATTTAAAAAAAATGAAAAAATTTGAAAGTGAAAAAAATACATGAATTAAAAAAAAATGTGTTGTTATCATGTAGGTTCTATGGGGTATACGACCAGCGGGAGAAAAAAAAAATCTTGAATAAAATGAATTTAAAAAAAATAAAAAAAAACTGTGTTATTATTATCTAAATGTGAAGGTCTGTGTGTTTCCAACGCTAAGGCTTTTGAGCCGTAACACAGAATTATCTGAAAATTTGCACAGTTATTAGCCTCTACCCAAAGATGATTTGGGAAAAAAAAATTAAAAAATGAAAAAAAATAATAAAAAAGTATGTGTTGTTAATATGTAGGTCCTATGGGGTATAAAAAAAAAAACATAAAAAAACTTGATTGAAAAAAATCTGTGTAATTATTATCTTATTTATAAACTAGCCTAAATTCGACGCGGGCGGTGCCGCTGGTTAAGGCTAGTATTATATAAACTCACCTTCATTTTCAATGCTCAATAAGATAAAATTTATAAAAATTTGGGGTTTCTATTAGAAAAAATTGATCTTTCGCAGTTTTTTTAGTTTTATTTTTATCTCATTTTTGGGTCACCCTGTAATAATAGTAACAAAAATATTGTGATTTTTTTTGTAAATAGGTCACTCTTAAGAAGAAATCCAATACAAATTATACAATCAAGAGTTTCTTATACGAAAAATATACTGCGGAACCCACAAACGTCATTTTTGACATAAAAACTCAAATATTTCAAAAACATCATACATCAAATCTGCCTAGAATTCCACGTAAAATCCCAAAATGTAATAACATATAGATAGGGTGTTCCATTTGAAACCATCGAGTTGACACCTAGCTCCGGTATAACCGGAAGTCGTGCAACGTCACTATTAATTCATTTGAAAAGAGTATCTCCAAAAATCTCTTCTCACAAATGTTCAGTCATCAAAAAATCAGGTTCTTTTTACCCCTAGCCACTTCAGTATGATAAAAATGTTGACATTTTGATCTCAGAATCTTATTTGGTAAAGGAAGTTTATATAGTATACCAAATTTAAATATTCCAGTATGAGCGATTTCGAAAATTCTAAGGAGATCTAAAGACAAAATTGCTATTTTCCAAAAAATAAGTACCCTCATGATACTTATGGACAAGGATTTCCATTTTTACGTGAAAAATCTTCAGGTATAAACGGATTGTAAAAAGATAGCAATGAAAATAGGATTGCTTTCACCCTCGCCCTCGCTCCCCCCTGTATGGTACGACACTGAAATTTTGAAATTTGGATCCAACATCAAAACTTCATGTTATATGAGTCTTTTAATAATTCCGCGACTTCCATGTGCATTGGGAAGAAAGCATTTTTCGACAAATAATAATGAAAACACCTTGGTTATCACCCCACGAATTTTCATCAATCTCAACAAGGTAAACTGTTGAAATGTATTTTTCGGATCACTTTGCAAAAAAAGCGTTCAACACCGCAATTTAATCTCCTAACAATAGACCTTTTCAGATTTTATAGTTGCCCTACCTTGCACTTTATAGGCTTCCTTGCAAATGATTCTATTATGAGATATCGATACAGAAAAAAAGACAACAATCAATATAATTCATTAAGTTCTCATACGTTCGTGATGATAGTGTAATCCAATATCTCGTAATCAACAATTCAATAAATAAGACTCTATTTCTGGGAAATAAAACCCGACTCGGAGTATTATTAGAGTTAATGCAAAATTAAGTACTTATTTCAATGTTTAGTACGTTGAAATGTTTTGGAATGTCAGATCGAATAAGTATCTCAAAAAATAATGACTTTATGAAGTTTCAGTACCTTTTTAACAATGAGGAAAAATTAAATCGATTTTTTTTTTATTGCAAACTGTAGAAAACCACAAAAAGTCGATACGTATTTTATTTCGTTGAAATATGATTTTTCCAAAATATTCAAGTTTTAAGTTCGTCATAATATACAGGGTCGCTGATATGTATGGCAACAGTCGATTATTGGCTATTGGCTTTCAAGAGCTATTTTGTCATTTGAATAGAAGGTACCGTCAACTGTCAACTTTTTTTGACTCATTTTGACATTTTTACACAAGAATGAATTCAATCTCCTTGAATAGCTCTTGGAGAGTTAAGATAGGAAAGTGCAAACCATTCTTCTCTAACTTGAATAGTTTGAGTTTTATAGCATGTCAAAGGTGCAAAAATGCCATTTTTAAGACGCGATATCTCGATAACGGTTGAATCTAGGAACATTAGTTGTATGACAATTTTTGTTCCAAATTGAAGAAAGAATTGAAATATCAATTAAAATACAGGGGCTTACATTTAAAAAAATGCAACTTTGATGTGCCACGACTTCATGACCGACCCTGTATACTTCAAATTATCACCAGTTAATGGATATCTAAAATCCCTATAAATTTTGTGTTCAACTTTTTCTGGTAGCTCTTATACTTTAGCCAATAATCGACTGTTGCCATACATATCAGCGACCCTGTATAGATATACTGAGCATGGTGTGACTGAGGTATGACGTCAAAACTCAGTGATTTAAGCACATTTTAAAGCGTTATATTTCCGTCAATTTTCGACTAAGAAGAAAAAAACACTTGACCCTTTTTTTCGTGGACTTTTGAATCCAGTTATAAAAAGAAATTATGCAAATCTCATATTATTCGCTGCTGCAGTTTCGGCTTTCATTCGAAAACAGTTTTGAAATTCGAATTTAACTTGACTAAAAGGTCATGAAATTCAAAATATTTATCACAACCCTGATAATTTAATGACTCTTTTATTAAGTACGTGTTCCAAATTATATTGAATTTCCATTTAATTTGAGCCAATCAGTCAAACCCTCGAATCATAAATGAATATTGAAAAAGAATTTTATAATGTGTTATTTAACAAATGATGAGGATTGTCGATAAGGCGATTTTATTTTATTGATTATACAATACATGGTAGATATTATTATGGTCGATGGCCTGTATATTTTCATAGAGAACAAGTCGTGTAATCAGTCAACTCAAATAAATGTTTATGAATGCTTGATTTGGATTTCTACAATGATTATATTTTAAGCCCGATTTATGAAAGAATTTGTCCAGTTTTGAATAAAATATTTCTCAACTTAATATAATGAAAGGTAAAAGTCATGATTCTTTTTATTTTATATTGTTAAACTTCTAACTCTTATAAAAAAAATACGGTGAACAATAGCGGAAATTAAATAATATTATATTAATCTTTTTCTTCAAAATGTTTTGTTTTTTTAATATTTAAAGAGAGTAAAACATTTGGAGAATGTATTCGATTGACCTCCGTGGCATCGCTATGGGGAACCTAAAACCAAAGTAATTTTTCAAATTAATTATTTATTAAAACATCCATAAAACAGCACACAATATGCAAACCAGTTGATTTTGAACGAACAAAAGAATTTTCAGTTTCATGGATAATAGTTTTTGAAAATGGGATTGAAATCTGTAATTTGCAAGTTTTGTCTTTGTGATAAAATTCCCGTTTCAACTTAAATCTCCATACGAACGTTGTTTTAAATTTAAACAATATGTCTCCGAAAGTTGGAACCATATAAAAACTTTAAGAAAAAAGTAAGTTTTTGGCACACCCATATTATTATGAGAATAGCACCAAGACTGATGAGAAATATTATTTGTAGGTATGATTTTTATTTTGGCAATACCTGATAATCAATCTATTGATGAATAAAAATACGAATTTACCGACAAAAACGTAGGAGTATAAGAATAATCAGGAACAAATAGCTTCTTATGCAGAGATAGCGGAAATTTAGTGTGGATAATTGACTGCAGTAAATAAATCACTAGTTATTAGCATTTTTGTCCGATTTTCTACAGAACCGCAATTACTTCCTACTCATTTCTTCTTAAAGGAAAATTATTTTACTGCTTTCGGATATTAAATTGGAACATTACCAGAATAAATGTCGAATTACTTGTTCATTCGATTGTCATTATTTCCAGAAACAAAGATTGGACTTTGGTTTTTTGTGAATATTCTGAATATCTTTCAGACAATTTTGTTGCATTGTGCCAGTGAAGTATTTAGGGTGGGGTCCAGCACTAATATGATTTATTTTATTGAGTCCAGTGGTGCCCCGAGCGGCCCCGTATACAAAAAAAAGTAAAATTTATCATTTCACAACGTAAGCAATCACGAAAGTCCCAAAGGCAAATCTCTTATCAATCGAGACTTTTTTTGATGACCTTATTATTACAAATTTAGTTGATTGTTCTGGAAAAAAAATGAATCGTGAGCGATTAAGTAATGAAATGAGATTTTGTAGTGACAAAATTATCTCCCATTTTTCTCTCAAGTGCTTGAGTCAAAGTATAATCTTGGCACACATTTTTCCCTCTTTTGTCAGATCTCATAATAAAAAAGTAAAAGAATTATGTCTCCCACACGTTTTTTCCTACAATATACGTTAAAAAAAACGTTTCTAGCTGTATGATTGTCGTCACACCCTCTAATTTTCTTTGTCAACCCCGTATTCACTCCGTATCCCAACATTCCCAACGAACGTATTTTTATTCATGTTTCAACGTCGCATTATGACCTACTAGCGTTTTTCTTTCGAATGGATGTTTCCTTGTTCAGAAAAAAAATCTTCAACCACTGTCTCTATGACAACCTTCATGTTTTTGATGATTCTTTATATGTGTTATGATCATAATATGATCCACTTGCGATTTTCTTCGATATGTGCAGACAGGGAGAAGTCCTACCTCAACTTATAAATATTTACTCATAAAAAATATTTAGAACCTTTTTTTCATTTTCAATCCACATATATGAACAGGATGTTACAAATTCGAGGGTATGCATGGAGATCCCGTAAAAAGTAAGAGATACAAGGTCGGTTAAATTGATGCAAAGTATTTTGATGCTTAACAAAATGCCGTTTTGAAAGCCAAGAAATTCCGACTACGTTCGAAATTATCCGGAAAAAACCTTTATGAATGGAACTTTTTCATTGCCACTTTTTGCCCTTCACAAAATAGCGTTATCAAATTCAGGAACCGACGTTTTGTCTATGAGCAGTCATCATGAACTTTGTTTTTTTGAATACGGTCATGGATTTTTCATTACGGATTTTAAGTGCCTCTCATGTTCCTAAGCCAACAATGTATCACAATTATTCAGAAAATTTATATTAATGAATTTTTTCATAATAACTCATGTCATTGTGTTAGAGAGAGACAAAAATGTATTTTAAGTGAGATTTAAAACAAAAACCTCCTTTAAATAAGTGCGATACATCGTGGATTGGGAACATAAGAGGCTCTTGAAATCCGTGATGAAAAATCCAGGACAGTATTTAAAAAAACAAAGTTGATGATGTCTGCTCACAGACGGAACGTCGGTTCTCCAGTTCAATAACGCTATCTTGTAAAGGGCAAAAGTGGCAATGGAAAAGTGCCATCCATTTTGAAATATCTCTTCAAATGTGGTTAGAAAAAAATTAAAACTATTTTGAAAAATTTCGTTTTTTTCCGGATAATCTCGAACGTGGTCGGAATTTCTTGGCTTTCAAAACGGCATTTCGTTAAGCATCAAAATACGCCACTTTGCCTCGATGTAACCGACCTTGTATCTTTTACGGTTTACGAGATCCCCATGCATACACTCGAATTTGTAACACCCTGTATATAACAACTGATTTTGTAAAAATATAGGGTGTTTGTTTTAGAGGTATAGGACTTCAAAATAAAATAAAACCCAAGAAAGTTATGTTACCGTTCATGGTTTTGGCTTTATTGTTAAGATTTTATGCCATGTGTGTTCAAATGTGATAAAGGGCATATGGGCGCCGCGCGGCTGGTCCGTATAAAGCGCAATCTGTGAGGCCAATTTTCTACCACTTTTTCCAACAACATAGCCCATACCGGAGAGAATGTTGGCTTCCAGCTGATTCAACGTCGTTAATTTATCAAATTAGACTAGCGGCTTCACTTATGTCCACAGAAAGTAGTCCATTGGTGAGATATCCCATGACCGAGAAGAAAAATGCTAAAAACACTTGTAGAAGATTGGCCCTCCATTGCGCTTTATCCGGAATCCGGGCCAGCCCATATGCACCAATTCACATTTGAGCACAAATGGCATAACATTATCTTTAGAATAAAGCCAAAACCATGGACGTTCACATAACTTTTTTGGGTTTTATTTCTTTTTACAGTTCTATACCTCTAAAAAAAAACCGTTAATACTCAATTATTATTTGTCAAGTAGGTATACTCTGTAGTTTTGTGGCGCCCCCATGATTTACCTGATTTTTTGGGTATTTCGCCACACTATCAAAAAACAATCAAGTTAATATACCGGATCTTCTATATTACCTGAAAAAAATTATATTAGTAAACAATAAAAACTTACAATATCAAACGATTCAGAAGCGAATCTGCTTCCGTCGTCAGTGGAACCTAAAAAAAAAACAATTAATTCAAATTCAAAAATTATTATTCTTTGTTTTTTTGTGATTTCGCAGTAAAAATTAGGTTTTTTGTGTTTATGGCAGTAAAAATGACATTTTGTGCCAAAAACACAAAAAACCCAAATCAGGTAAATCAATTATTATTGTAATTATCAGATATACATATTTCAAAATCGCATCACGTGCTTTCCTTCAAAATAAACTTTCACACATAATCATCGATATCCTCATAGAAAACATTTATAAGAACCACAGACCTACCTATGTGATTGAATCTTTTGCCTCATTTATACACTGCTAACCTTATGCGATATTCAAAGCAATGGAAAACGCACAGATAGATTCGAGATACACAAATCTACTGAAACATACCTACGATTTCGCAACATTCCAAGATAAAATCGAAGACGACATGATCACGGACAAAAAAAACGTTGGACAAGGCGACACTATTTCGCCTAAGCTCTTCACCCTAGCCATGGAAGATATATTTAAAATTTAATCATGGGAAAACAAAGGTATCAATGTGGATGGCAGAAATCTGAATCATGTGAGGTTCGCCGACGATATCGTCCTTATCGGCAAAACACTCGACGAACTGAAGGAAATGATACAACAACTGAAGCTAGCATCGCAAGAGGTGGGACTAGAAATGAACACTGCGAAAACCAAGCTTATGAGTCTAAATGAGACAAACCTACTTACCATCGAAGGCCAAGAAATAGAAAAGGTAGACCAATACGTCTATCTGGGGCACCAGATCAAACTAGGCAAAGTGAACCAGACGACCAAAATTGCCAGAAGAATACGCATGCCCTGGGCAGCATTCGGCAAATTGGGCTTTATCCTGAAAAAGCCAGATATACCTATAAATATGAAAAGAAGAGTGCACGACATGTGCATCCTTCCTGTAATGACGTACGGCCTGGAAACCTTGACGCTAACCATAAAAAGTGCGAACAAACTGAGAGTCACCCAAAGGGCCATCGAACGCGCAATGCTGGGCATCAGTCTGAGAGACAGGATAAACAACAACGACATACGTCGACGCTCCGATGTGTACGACGTGATTCAGAGCACAGCAGAAGCAAAATGGAGATGGGCAGGCCACGTGGCGAGGCAACAGAACAATAGATGGACAAAATTAGTCATGCAATGGAGACCAAGAACACACAAACGTGGTAAAGGAAGACCCCAAAAAAGGTGGATAGATGACATTTTGCGGCAACTGAGCAGGAAGAGGATGGCAGCACATTGCACAAGACCGTCAATGATGGAAATTGGAAGGGGAGGCCTATGTTCAGGAGTGGACACAACAAGGCTGCTGAAGAAGAAGAAGAACCTTATGAAATGTAAAATGAAACCATACAGTAGCAGATTCCATGATTTCAATGATACTGATACATGGGTGAATTATCTATTGAATTATACAATACGAGAGGCCACTGTGCAGCATGTCTAAAGATTTATGTGAAGTTTCAAAGTCTTGATTTGAAAAACAGTTTCACATTCCAAAATTTAAGCAGGGTATAAATGAGCCGAATTTCTGTCATTGGGAGAGAAAGGGGTTGACGTGAGGTGTCGCTACTCTCTGTTTATTATATTATGCCATAGATCACTCTGTGCATGGAGGTGGGAAGAAGACTCTGTGTAACATCACGCATATTCTTTCCCATGTTTCCCAGAAAAAGAAAACTATCAAGCTGCATAAGGAGTAAAAACACACAACAAAAATGTTTGTTTTTTTTTCATAATGACGTTTTTATTATCGTATCTTCTTAATCAATATTTGATTTTCTTTTCCAAACCTGAAAAATGGCCGACCAAGTTCGGTTGCCAAATATGGTGAACAATAACCCTGTATATCGTTTGCCTATTTGAAGATCGGGTTTTCCTTTTGATATGAGACAAGACTTGATAAAAGAAGTACATTTCTCAAAAATAAATTTTTACACTACCCATACAGGTTTTGCCATGCATCAAAATGGCTCTTATTTCTTTGAACAAAAACCGTTCATCGTAAAAAAAAATATCAAGAACGCCACTGGTAGAAATTTTTTGAAAACTTTCACATCAAATAATGCAATTGAATGATCAAAAGAAGCGTACCAGATTTTGTGAAAATATTGGAAGTGGTAGGAAAGTCATGACAAAAAAATGCATTTTTTTCATAAAACTTTAACACCCTGTATCTCGGAAACGATGCATTTCCCGACATAGTTTGAAAATTCATTGATCGAAGATTATTCTTCGCTTCTTAGAATTGCGATTGGTAGAAATGATCTCCTCAATTTACTTTGACAAATGATCTACGAAAAAAAAACACTGTATTGAATGATAATAATAATTTGCATAATATGAGCATAGTGATTTGGCTGAATGTCAAAGAAGCCTTGAGCCTTGTCGCATAGGAATAAATGACGGAAATTGATTTCTAGATAATCAGATAAGAAAATTTAAATCAAATAACACTTTTGATCGGTATACCTCGTTTTAAAAAACGTCCAATTTGCAATCTTTCCAGACTCCTCTCTTTCCTACAAGTAAAACCCCTCATTTGAGCAAAGTGAAAAGAAAAGAGCTTTCCAGAATGCTTATAAAATAACTGTTTCAACTGTTATCTTCGCAAAGTGAGCTGGCATTCTTTGATGCAAAACAAACTAAACGATCACAAGTTCCTTCTTATCACACCTGTTTGTCTTAATCGACCTTAACCAAACCGCCCGCTATTACCCACGTACTTGTAAAAATAGTCAGCCAGGCCAAAACAATAGAGATTAGAAGCGAAAACAATCTTAGCGGTTAGTCGTTATCTTCTCCGCACCGTTATTGTTTATTAGTGTAAATTGCCATTGTAGTCTTCCCAGAATGTCACATCCCGCTACCTCTTGTTCCAGACAAAGCGAGAGTCGACGTAGCGGGAAAATTTACGGGAATTGTTTCCGAAATCGGGAACTCCCGTGTCGGGCTTCGGTCGTTTTGTGTCACTTTTTCGGCTTTATGTCGGTTCAAAGTTGGAATAAGGATTGAAGACAGAATCTAGTGACGTTGTTTGGATTGGAAAAGGTAATGGCATTGGGATTTGTGTTACATTCAAATGATCTCTATTTTCAGTTGATATTGATAAATTTGCCATTGGATTTTCTATGCAGATTAATTATTTTTTTTTGCAGTTTAATATTGTGTCTAGTAGTCATGGAGATGGAGATCGAGACGGTGCAGAAACATTCAGGTAAGCAACGCGTTAAGATCCCGTAGGTTTCTGAAATTTTCTTCATAAATGTTTGATTCCCCAGTTATACAGTGAAGTACAGGTTGGACTTAATTCATTGATTTGTTTTGTCGAGAAATGCCCGGACACGACGATTTTCATTTTAGACTGCGTTTTTTTAAAGATCATTCCATGCATACAGGGTGGTCCAAAAATAAGTTACGATCATAAACTTTTTTTTTTCAGATGGAATCCCCCTTTTTTAAATTCATTTTCGAATTCTACATCAACTTCCAAGAAAGTTCCAGGTACCATGTCTTTGGCCTAACTCCAACAGTTATCGAGAAATTTACGATTAATCAATAGACTGTTTCTGAACAATCGTAAATTTCTTGATAACTGTTCGGGTCAGGTTAAGGACATAGTATATACCTGAAACTTACTTGGAATTTGATGTGGAATTCCCAATCGAATTAAAAGATGGAGCTGTTATTTATTTAGAATTTGGATATCACATTGGCATATCAAAGCCTTTCCAAAATAATACCTCATACATGGATCATGGAAAAAAATGTCATTTCCTTGATAAGTATGAGCACCCAATGACCCTGGACAGTTGATGTCAAGAGTCTTAGAACTCTGAGATCTCATGCATTGATTTTAGTTCAGATATGATTGGACAAAGTGCAACATTCCATATTATAAGCTATACAAATAAATATGAACACCAAAAAATTCGTATCTCTGGCAACGCGGCAAATAACCGTCTAAGATAAGAGTAAAAAGATCCGACATTCGACCAAACGTGGCCCGAACATAGATACATATATATTACACGGTTTACCAAATCTCTCAAAACGTACGTCAGCAGCAATGTTCTGAAACTCACAACCCATTCAAGGTATTAGCCTTTCACGACGCGTCGCCATGGCAACCGACATAATAAAGCATCAGCTGATTCATAATACACCACGCCTATTGTGTATATTAGCTTAGTTTACACCGACAACTTGGTCCGTGGATCAAGTACTAAATTCGAACTATTTCAGAACCAAATAATTGATTCGAATGGGGTAAACAATTGAGGACTAAGCTGGTCCGCTCTTGATTCGGTATTCGCTAGCAGAGGTACCGAACTGAATTATGTCTGGATTTAACTGGATCTCAGTCAAAATTATGAGGTTATGTTGATTGTGATTATTGTGAATTGTGTTGTGATTTTGTTGGTTCTGAGTTTCTAAGGCAATCTGAGCGTACCTACGTATGTTTTGATAAATGCTTTCGACTTGTTTTTGATATTTGACGAATTGTGAGCGTACTCATTTATTTCACGCGTTGCATTTATTTTTGGTGAAGTGGCACTACTTCATCAGAATTGTCGCCGTTGGTCTCATATCTTCCTTGAAAAAGAAAATATCATATCAACTTAAAAATTAAAATGTTTAGATGAATCAAGCTACAATAATTTGGCATAAAAAAATCAATTTTTCATTTAATACTTCACGGAGGATTTTACATTTACAGGACATGGCTCCAAAATGTTTAAATATTCTGTGGAGTTTTAAAATGAATAATAGGCTCAGTTCAATGCCAAATTATTGTAGCTTGAATGATTCTAAACATTCAATTTTGAAATTGACATGATATCTTTGTTTCAAAAAACATATGAAACTCTGTATCAGAGCATGTTTATATTGAATCTTATGAAAGATAAATGAGTGTTCTTCTTTTCATGTCACTTTAAATACTGTGCTGTAATAATATGCGATGGAAGAAATTATATGAACGTGAAGCGTTCACCACGATTGCAGGTCACCAAGACCTTAAAATTTAATATAAGCTGACTTTTTATCATGGAAACCAAAAATTTCAACTATATGGATCATTTCTAAGGCATCTGAAAGTAAATGACACGTTCATAATTTGTCAGCCTTGGGGCCTGTTTATCAATCAAGAGTCACCCCTGGGCTAGCAATAACCTTAGGATAACCTCAAAATGTTTGACATTGTTCATTTGGCAGGTGTCAGTTGACTCAGGGTAAGGGTAAGCTCACTTTTCTTTAACAGGCCTTTGATGAAATTTATGTTCAATTGATCGGACTACTCGCTCACTAGATATCTAGAATATGTTTATTTCTTATATTCTGGGAATTGAAGAAGTTATCTTACAGGCCAAAATCTTTTCTACAACGCAATGTGCATATAACATTCTTGAGAGTGGTACAAATCACAGATCTTTCAAAATTTGTTCAGACGGCACTTCATCGTTAAAGGCTGTTGTGAGAAGGGCAGTGGACTTCAAAGCAGTCCTAGAATGCAAAGAGGTTCTGCATAAGATAATTCAAAATAACAACAGAGTTAAGCAAATTTGAGCTCCGGGTCAAAGCGGTATAAGGGGAAACATTGAGGCTGACAGACTTGCCAAAATTGGTTCATCGCACTGGCTGATAGAACCCGAACCAATGATTGGTTTTCCTAAAGCAACAGGAATGAGCAGGGCGAAGAAACTTCTACTCGAAAAGGCCACTCTATGGTGGAACAATGCCCTAGCATGCTACATGTCAAGGGAATGATAACAGGACCTGATACGGGCAGAACCAAAGAGCTCCTAAATTTGAGCGTGAAAAACCTCCACACATTAGTCGGTCTATTAACTGGTCACATGAACCTGAAGGATCTCCTCCACAGGATCGGAATCGGGAGAGATTTGGACAAGGTGGTGCCTTGAAGACGAAGAGACCGTAGCCCAAATCCTTATAAAATGTCCGGCTCTTCGTAGCACTAGGATGAAATACTTCGGTGCTGAACTCACAACACTCTTGGAACTGGAAGGGATCTATTTGGGGGATCTGCTGAGCTTTGCGAAAACGTTGTACCTTCAATAATCTCACTCCTATATAACTTGTGGGTTCCAACGGGGCCAGGAAGCCTATGCAGGTTTTGGCGTGAGCCACCCACCGAGCCCCCCCATTTAAACATCCACATCCGTTCAACTGATTTTGTCTGCACATTATTATTATTGTGTCTAGGTATTTGGAATGTCCTTCAAAAATGAAGATACCGCAGACTGACATAATAGGGATCTTGCACGAGCGTTACCAAAACGCGCCGATTACTGAAAAACAGTGGGTACGCAGTGCGGTATCCAGAACTGCAAACACGTATCACATGATCTTTCTTTATACAATAATATATTTTTCGACATCTCTTGATTGATTGGTAGAATGGTATATTTGATTATTTGGCATACTGGGTGTTGTAAATGGAATTCCTGTTCATTCCTGCAAGGTATTTGTTCATGATAATTGTTAAAATTCCACAGTTTCATCGTCGCTAAAATCCAAGTTATTCCTGGTTGCAAAATGATGTTCACCTAGTTCGGGCTTCCTATTCTAGTTAAGTAAAAGGGCTCTTTCCACATTATGTCGAGAATCTATTCTCTAAAACCTTGCCTCATATAGGAATTCACAAAATACAACCTCTTTTGTCATTATAATGGAATATTATTTCCAAAATAACTGTTATGAAGCAAGAATAAAAACGTTTTTTATAGTTAGAATGCTGACCGAGGATGTGTATTTACGGTAGCAATGAGTACAAATCCTTTCATTCAAATATCTCAGGGGCCCAATTCTGTGTACTGTGGAATTCCATAGCGATACGTCGCTTTCTGCATACAATGATGGGAAAGCTATGTGTGGATATGGAATTCCACAGTACACGGAATTCGACTCCTGGATCGCATGTTTGATAATCTATTATCTACTGCTACACCGTTAACACTGTTGAAAATTGTTTAATGTTCCAAATACATGATAAAGGCTTCTATGGCCCAAAAATCCCTTTTCCACCAAATTTTAATTCAATATTACCGTCAGGTCTCAATCAAATAACTTCATATCATTTCTTTTGTTTTGAATAATATTTAAACTTTTGTGGACTTAAACAGTCGCTGCATTTAATTGTGAACCGTTTATTCATTTTTGTATCTTGAGGCTTATTTCGTCTTCAAACATAATCAACGACTGAAAACGTGGTGAGCGATGGAACACAAAATAAGCCTAGCTCACATTCGAAGAATACAAAAATCATCTGATCACCCTCTCATTCGATGTCATTCGGGGAACTTTATACTCAAATCTCTGGATAACCTGTTTCCACTTATTTTGAGGTTTCGAGCGAGCTTTTATTAATCTGAATGGTCACCAAGCAATCTCAAAGTGTTCTACCTTCAACATTTTTGGCATCGACAACTTATCTAATAAATCATTTCTGAACAAAATGTAATAACAAAGCACAAAACTTTTCAAAGAAACATAATCTATAGAGCTCGAGTTATTAGTTCCTTTTATCAAGATGAAAAAGTTAAACCACAGATACAATCTTTTGTGGAACTTAAGACTTGGACAAAGCTTCTATAACTTTTTCGCTTTCCAGACAAGTTGGAGAGTGACGAAACTGATGGACTGGAGGAGGTGATTCAGAATATTGCCAGTATGGATGATGATTATGAGAACTCCAGTGGTAATACAAGAAGAGTGTCGGTTTATGGGGTTGCTGGCAAAAAAACATCTGCACAGGGTATGATCTACTGAAATACGTTATTATTTACTTATCGAGATCAATGCAGGTCTCATGGATATAGCACTATTGACGGCGAATGCTAATCAGCTGCGCTATTTGCTTGAGTACAACAGGAAAAGCAACACGTTCCACATCACTCTCACCCTTATCATCAGCTCTTTATCCTTACAAGTGGCCGTAGCCATGATCCTGATTTTTAAGGGACGCTATTACTTAACCGGAAAGTCTAAATCTCCCAATGCCAAGAGAATCAAAAACATTGCTTTTTTTGCTGTATTTCTTATAATGGTCATAAATGTATTCATTGCAAGCTTTACAACAATAGAGCGCGAGCATATTTATAATGTTAATAATCTAACTGCAATCTGATTAAACCTGTTAAGCAAAAAATGTGTTTTGATTCTGTTCAAAGCTATTTCTTGGGCAATAAAATTAGTTTATACAACTGCGAGCACACACAGCTTTACCAGTATGCAGACAGCGTAAGCCCTCTGGTTATATGGAGTATAAGATCTAGCGTAAATAAGTTATGCTTCTTGTATATGACTTTTGCAGATGCTGGAGTATCTTGCATTTGCACCTTTGCCATGGATTTCATAGGGTATTAGGAATGCAGTCTGAAGCGAGTAGTTACGGATTTCGGTGAAATGGCGTTGTTATTTGGAAATTTAATGTTACGAATTAGATCTCGAGGAAATGTTCTGGAATAATGTTGCATAACTCACTGCTTATGAAAGTGTTCTCTTATTAGCTACTAAGCAATATCAACATTCCCGGTATTGACAACTCGTTCAATAAATCAATTCTGAAGTGCTTGAAGGTTGATAACGGAAAAATTCAACTGATGTTGGGGAGCTTTATCGAATCTCAACTAGGGATTAGAGTAGCATTTTCTGGGAATGTGATTGTGAGTGTTCCGGGAACTGACCAATGATGAGCTGTCAGTGTCAGTAGAAGCAATCGCCCACATCTTCGCAACCAGAACAAGTTAAACCACTGTTTAAAGGTGGAGACCCTTCTAGTACACCCAGATTCAGGCCCACCTCTATGGTTCCTGTTTCAGCCAAAATTCATGACCATGAAGAGAAGGCCTTTCAACTAACTCAGTCTGCTCACCAACAAAGATGCGATATTACCATTGCTGGGGAATTTATACCTTGACCTCATTAAGTCTTTCGATTGTGTTTATCACACCATCCTTCTCAAAGAGATGGAGATGTATGGTTGAAGAATCTGGTTTGCCTCATATCTATCGCGTCATAAAAGATGGCGAGAAGTCCCAGCTTTTATGCCTGCGTAAGTTCAGGAACTCTTCAGGAACTCTTCAGGAACTCTTCAACGGCAAGATGTTCATTTGTTGTAGGAAGTTGATTCAGAAGATTTGATATTGTATGATTCCAATCAGCTGTCGCCTGATGTTGCAAAAACAAACCTAATTACATACCGATCCACCATGAATTAAATTAACGGATACTTTCTGAAGTTAAACAGTGTGAATTTCTTGGCACCCATACATGTTTGAAGTTTGACCGTCATATTGAATTCCTTAAATCAAAGATTTCAAAGAATTTGTGTTGGGGACGGTCACTAGAGAACGAATTCGCAATATGGTGTTTGTTTTTGAAAAATTTGCCCTAAACTGGTGATTGCTAGGGTATTTGTCTTTGTGTTCAATCTTTGAAAGAGTGCTGTTCGAGTCTTGTGTGGAACCACATACAGGAAGTCATGTCCACCCCATTCATATCTAGTAGTGTCTTGACTATAAGTGTTTGATTTGTTTATAAAAGGACGTGCTGTAGAAAGCTCCGATATCAAACTTAATTCTGGGAGATACCAAGATCTAGAAGTAACAGAAATGTGCAAATTAGACAGTGTAAAGCGAAATCCGTTAGTGTTAAACTAGGTTTCAATTAAAGAGTTTATCTTTATCCTTGGCGCTGTGGACCTTGACAGTGCATATTCATTCAAGGTCGGAAAACATAGACTGAAATTGGTCGCATTAACATGAAAAGAAAATGAAACGTACTGATCTAAATGAATTATTGAACAGTAAAGACACACTCGGGGGTGTTCCGTCCCAAAGCTCTTGCTGGATCCCATCAGCTTTCCATCATTGTCATAATTTATCAATATATCATTATCATCAATCACGTCCGCATTAAACATATTTCCGACGACTAGATAGTGTCATCTGAAATCAGTGGAGGCTTCCCCAGACCGATAAACACATTTTAACGAATTGAGCAAGGAGATTTTCCACATGACTCTCGAAGCTTATTCGTGTCAATCGAACAGTATGTGAGATCCTCCACTTACACTTCCACAATCTCGAAGGCAGTAGGATTTCACAACCCTTCGGCTACCCAGGTCACACAGAACTCATCTACTATCGCCCAACGACACGTGGGCCGTCCTCACAAACAAAACAACTCATCAACAGCCGTTTTCAAAACACCATAAAGTAATAGACAAAAATCATACAAACCTGAAACCGAAGCTTAAAAAAATCAGAGCCTATACACGAACTGACAGAAAAGTGCTTGCAGAAAAATATGCACCAGAAGTTTCCAAAAAATGTGAGGGATCAAGAGGGCATATACATCCACAAACTATTCAAAAGATGTGGATCAATTTCAAACAAATAATAATGGAAACAGACTCTGAGACATGTGGCATCAGCAAAAAAATGAAGCCTGGAAAAACAACCTCAAAATTAAAATGACAAAAGAATATAAAATATACAGAGGAAAGAAAAAAGGTGAAAAAGTTGGTGAATCAAGAGAAAAAAAAAATTGGCAGGAATTTGGAAAGACAATTGGAAATGTAAAGAACAGAAACCAGAAGTTGTTCAACAAGAATACTTTGAAGAATTATTAGAGGCAAACAAAAATACAAAACTAGCAGAAAGAATAGAAGACAAAACAATGAATACGACTTGGGAGACGCAAGAGGAACAAATAACATTTGAGGAACTTGGAAAGGTAATAAGGAAACTAAAAGAAGAAAAATCACCAGGAACCGACATTTCAATCGAAATGATAAAATACATATGTGTGACGAAGAAAAAAAAATAGTAATCTACAATGAAATATGAATAGAAGAAGAGCTTCCGGCAGAATGGAAAACATCACTCATCGAGCCAATACACAAAGAAGGAAATGAGCAAGATTGTAATAGCTACAGAGAAATCGGACTTATCTGCACAGCAATGAAAATATTGGAAAAAATTATACGGCATTCCGGAAAGGAAGAAGTACTCAAGACCATCATGATATATTCACAGTAAGACATATCAAGGAAAAGAGAATGGAACAAGGAACAAATACTCACCTGGCATCCATTGATCTGGAAGAAGTTTTCGATTGATTTTGATAGTATTAAGACGTAACTGAGTACAACCAAAGGTAATAATACTGATAAAGGAAATACAGGGTGTCCCTGAAATGATTGTACAACGTCCAACCACAAATACCTTAGCAAAAAATAGGGCGATCTAGGCAGACTCACCTATATCCAAACATCCTTCGTTAAGTCTACAGAGGGCGTCAAGAATTCAAGAAAAAAATGGTTCTTTCTACATTTTTCAAAAACGTGCAAATTGATTTTGATAATTGTTGGTACCTAGTCTTGGACCATGAAATTACGTTGTTTGTGTTTTAAAAGTGACGTCACATGTAGTTTTTTGTTTAGATTTTTTTAGAACTGACTTTTTGATAGTTCAGATGCTTTTGTCTAATGGTTTAATGTATTGGGGAGTTTTCCACTCTCCTGAAAAATTTTGCCGGGATAAGTAGTTGTGCCAGAAAAACAATATTCTCAATTAGGTACACAGATATTTTATTATTGAATGATTTTTTTCCAGCATAACCATTCATCCCAGCAAATTTTTTCAATAGAGGAAAAAGCTTTTCTTTATACTCTGTTATTGGATAAAAAGTTATGAACTATCAGAAAGTCAAATCCATCAAAAATCAGAACATATAACTGCGTATAAGTCATATGGCGTCTCTGATTTTTTAAGGAATTGACTTTCTGATAATTCAGATGTTTTTATCTAATATTGCAGTGTGTAAGAAAGTTTTTCACTCTCCTGAGAAATTTTGGGTAAGCAGTTATGCTAGAAAAAAATAGACCAATAATAAAATATCTGTGCAGCTTATTGAAAAGATTTTTTTTCTGGTACAACCATTTATCTTGGCAAAATTTTTCAAGAGAGAGAAAAACTCCCCAATACATTAAACTTTAAGATTAAGACATATGAATTATCAAAAAGTCAATGCCAAAAAAAATCAAAAGAAATAACTACATATTATGACGTCACCTTCACAACACTTCGGGTTAATAACAACCGGTCGCTGTAGAAACAAAAAACGTAATTTCATGCTTCAAGACTTGGAACCAAAAATAATCAAGATCAATTTGCACGTTTTTGAAAAATATAGCGGAAACCAATTTTTTTTTTGAATCTTTGACGCCCTCTGTAGACTTGAAGAAGCAATTTTGGATATAGGTAAGTTTGCCTAGATCGCCTTATTTTTGGTTCAGGAATTTGTGGTTAAGAGTTGTACAGTCATTTCAGGGACACCGTGTATATGGAAACATTAATAAGAACTTCGTAATAAGCCTCGACAGACGCTCTAACTGCTTCAAAATTGAAGAGGGTCTAGGACAAGGGGGTGGATTAAGTCCATTCTTATTTTCCATATACAATGGATGAAATGATATGATAGTGTACAATCAGGACAAAAAGCTACGAGTAGGCTACAGAAATAATATGCCAAATATATGAATATCAGAGGCAGCATTTGCAGATGACAGTGTGTTATTTGCAGAAAATGAAGAAGATTTTAATAGCAACATCAATATAGGTATGGAGTCACGTAGCAAAAGAGTATAAAATGTGGATCAAAAGAACCAAAACTGGAATTTTTGCTATTAGGAGAAAATGTGCATCAGCATCCAAGTGGAGGGAGATAGAATAGAGCAAGTCAAAACTTATAAATACTTAGGAGTAGAACTGGATCAATTAGGAACAACACACGTATGAAGACCTCAACAAAACTATGCAATAAACAGGAAAGAAATTTTCAAAATATAAAGATGAAAATTTCCACAACTATCTACAGACCAGTACTTACATATGCGTGAATCATGGATAATCCCACAGAGACAAGAAAGCAAAATATAGACCATGAAAGTCGATGTCCTTGAAAGATTGATAAGGGTAAACGATGATGCGATTTGCCACATCGTTAAGTTCTTTTATCCTCCATGAAATGCTTTTGTTCCCTGGATTATGCGGCAACAAAGGTTTTGCAGCGTTCTATTAATCCACTTACTGTAGGTGACATCGGCCAATCAGTGTTAACCCCGTAAGTAACATTATTACGAATGACCAATCCCTGCTCACCACGATTGTCGTGATGTTATCTGGCATATTGTCATCGCTGAATTCTCGCTGGTATTATCAGATGCAAATTCTAGAATATCGTCGTGCATAAATAGCACAAATTGAAAGTCTCAGGTCAACCAAGGATAATTATTCATTCTTGATCGTCGTAACCACAAGATAAACAGCAAATTCTCTAGTCAAACCACTCAAATGTGTATTTTTTAAGTGAATTTATTCATTGCTTCTTTTTTTCTCTCCCAAAACATATTTATTTTGGGGTGGGGGCAAACTGAAAATACCAAATATTTTTGTTGGTCAACGTTATACAGACGCATGACTACACCTAGTTAAGCATTCCTGGAGGTATCAGCTTTGCTGGTCATCACATAACCTAAAATTATGAAATGTGTCGAAAAAAACCGTACACGAACAAAGTTTTTCCATGTAGAAAAGTTGTCGGACTCGTCACGGTTAACCTATTCACGAACTTACAGCTTGATGGTGATCATCTCTTTTTTGTTCGCTGTGTGAAGGACTTACAGGCACGCTAGTCTTTGTAGTTCCTGCATTTTTTTCTGAGCTGCCATTTGTTGTCTTCACCACCACACAGCGGCTTTTTTACAATCATGGGCCTGATTACGACCGTGTTAATCCAGTGGATAATTCTGGGTAACAACCTTTAGATCTTGCCAACCATCTCCACATTGTGAGAATGTTCTTCTGGCCTTTTTAGATTTTTCGCTCAAGTGCTCGTACTAGATGGGGGCTCCATCTGGAATGACTCCTAAGTATTTGACCTCTTTACACAACACACAGGATAGGCGGTCATGGGTTGGTCAAATTTCTTTTTCTGGTAAAAAGAACCAGCTTCTTTTTTGGTTGGGTTTACAGCAAGTGCATTTTGGAGGCACCATCTTTTTTCAAATTTTAATGTAATGTTAATATCTGGCATGGTTTTCATCACAGGCGCCTTCAAATTTCCTAATCAGGAGAACAGTGAACATTGCCAGCTAAGACCAGAATTCATTACAAATACAAGAAAAAAGAATGAGTCTAGGTCTTTGACTGCCATCATATTAGCAAACTAATTTAAAATTTTGTCTGGTGAATTTGAATTTGTTTTTTTTTCTGGTGACGCCTACGAACGGCTGATAATGATTTGATACTCTGTGCATTGATGCCGACCTGCACAATAAAATTCCATCCACAGCTTTCCAGGAAACGTGAGTCTTTTCAAAGTTATGGTTATGGTTTATTGTATTTTTGATTCACACTTGTGTGCGTCATCAAAGTAAGTATTTTTCTCGCACACACAAGATATACTGTCCGTTCGTGTTTGGACTTCCTTCAACGTTTTATTGAGTATCGTTATACAAATGCATCAATTTCTATCCATATTTTAAGTACATCCATTATAGAACATAGTTCTATTTTGAACGTTGACGGTACTCCAACATTTATTTATTGTACACAGCTTATTTCGGTGTGACATCGTTATTTGCCCAGATACTTATCAACATTATCTGATAAAATGATCATTCAAAAAAAGAAAATATATCAACTAGCATGCGACGACAGTTGAGATCGAACGTGATCGGTGGTGTGAAGGAGTGGTTAGTGCATCGACCATCACGCATCTGGTCCAAGGATCAAATCCCGGGCCGGCCAACGCCAACGTGAAAATTTGGATGAGACGTAAAACCGTTGGTCCCATGTCATGGATGTTGGCACGTTAAAGAACGGCAAAACTACCAGATGGGATGAGACAAATTCCCTGGTGGCAGTCATTAGCCCTGGTCACAGAAACAGACCGACGAAAAATAAACCAGTCAAGAGATCGGACCTTACTGTTGATGGAATGCCATCAATAACCGACGTCATCTGATCATGCGCGATAGTCCAATAATGGATCAGAGAATCGCTCTTACTATTGAGGTCAGGAATGCTGCTTCTAGCAAAGTTTTATTGGATAGGCTACCAGCCCAATACAGTAGGTACTTCCTACACAAATCTATGAAGTACCCTTTTCCCTTGGAAATTAACAACAACTGAAACCCAATGTTTGGGTGAATAGTAACAGACATCACACCCGACCGTACAAAAGATAACAAAAATATTGCTTAGCAAAAGAGCACATGTCAGTGTATGAGCAAAAACTTCTTTAGAACACATATAAAACCCCCATAACGTTGGTCGACCATTAAAAAAATAAAAATGTCTCTTTTGTCCACAATATTAAACAATACAGCAACCTTTCAAAAACAAAAAAAAAATTATGGCGTCTCAGTACAAACAAGGAAAGTAAACAACTAAACAATGGAAGTGAACAGCTAGAATAAACGGAGATTGTTTCTATTTGGTCCGAATATAAATTTAACTTGGATAATTGAAGGAAAGAGTGAAAGTTCATTTCCAATGTCCAGTGAATTATTAAATCCTCAAGGCCCAGTTGTACAATAGTAGTTCAATGCTGGTTCATCGTAAGTTCATGCTGAACTGTAGTTTAATGCTTAAAGTTGGTTGTACAATCTCAGTTCAAACGTTGAATTCAGTTCAGAATAAATTTGAATTTAAATTTTGGATTGAACGACTGATTTTGGTCGTTCAAATCTGATTCAAGAGTCGATCAAGGATTTCTAACCTCAATTCTATCTGTCATATCGGTATTATTATAGGCAGAAAATTTGTTTGGAATTTCAATTTCCAATAAAATTGAAAATATGTCCTTCAATAAAGTCGAATCAACAGAGAATGAAGATTTTGAGGGACTATTGTTTTGCATCTGCCAGCTCCACAAAATTTCAGATCGCAACACAATCATCTCGATATTTGGATTATTCACAAAATAAGAAGCCCGTTTTAGGTTAGGAAAATATGTATACTCGTAGTTCTTGGCAAAATACAGTGACAGTGGGGGCATGCGAATAAAAAAAAACTATCATGCGTTTTAAAGGCGACTGTATCTCATACCTACATGAAAACTCTTGATACCTTATTTGAAAAATGAAAGACATTTCCATAAAAAAATCTGATTCAAATATGCACAGTGCTCCCAGATATTAGGAAAAATCTAGGGAAAAATTCATCAAGAAATAAGTACGAATCTCTTTTTATTGAATATATATCTATCTCAATGTATAAAAAGTCCAAACAATGAAATAGAAATTGTTTATTTGAAGATTTGATCTCATTTTTATGAAATGTTTATTGAATGCGTGCATATAAGATACATTCCCGAAAAGTACCAAAACATTCAATGGAATACATTCTCAATTCTTTCGCAATAATAAGGTCCAAACTATGTATATATTCACTATAAGTAAACAATAACAATGACGAAATGGTAAGGTCACGGATAAGGTTATGTTCCTTTTTGCATACTTTCTCTTCGTTTTTCGGTGTGGCTCCAAGAAAAGCTAGTTCAACTATGGTTCAACTGAACGTTCACTGGAACAACCCTCGGGATACTGAACTTGGTTCAATAAATAACTGCAGTTAAATAGAACTTCTGTTGAACCATAATTTGTACAACCGGGCCTAATTCGAAACAAAAATAACAATGATAATAAAATAAAAATCTGTATGTTTATGTTTTTTAAACTCAAGAACCGCAGGAAGGAATTGATTGAAGCTAGTTTCTACTGAAAACCATTTGTCAAATACTCAAATTTAAGCAAAAGTCTACCATTCTTCAAAGTTTTCGTTCACCAATAGCAAAAAAGCTGCAGAAATCAGAAAACTATCAGCACAAAAGCCAAGAACATCGATTTTGCCTGATTCAAAAACCAATCTTATAGTCATCACTTCCAGATTTTCAGACTGAAAATGACATCGACAAGCAGCCATAACGCTAGCAATAGTCTTGATGTTAGCATGTCTCTAAATAATTGGAGCCATTTGATCTTCGCCATCATTCTATATGGAGGTCATGCTCTGTGCAGGGATCACTAAGATCACAAGCACAAACACAATCACAGTTTCCTTACACCAATGCCTACCACCATCAAACCCTTTGGGAGCAGGATACATTGGAAAAACTCAACTCAACAGTCCAAACTGTCTTCTGTCGTAAAACTAGATCTCAGCAAATTTGAGAATGTAACTGTGGGATGGATAACAGGACACAAGAAAGTGAGCGTGCTGACCTATGTGCTGACCAACTGGCATAGAAGACTGCCCATACAAGACTTATGGATCCAGAACCTCAAGATAATACTACCAACGATGGCTTATCGTGAATGAATCAGGGAAGAGAATAATTGAAAACAACTACAACAATTTCACTCTGAATATTCTTGAGGGTAAAAAATAAAGAGAAATATTTCTCCTACTGCTTACTTATACCGGACATCCTTGATTATAATAATTATTGTAGACATTATCATATTCCCAAAGCGGCTTCATGATTGTCCCATGTGTACACATTGTTGCTGCAATTTTGACCTAAAGTCAGCTGCTGGAAATACAAATTCGACTTGACGTCCCGGTTGAGTATAACTTTCAAGTAATTTTATCCTCCACGATCATTTGAGATGCAAATGTATGTATAAAACCATTCTGAGCTCTGAATAATCATGGAACTATGAATTCCAAGTTCTATGTTTTGAGAAAATTGGAGTCTGGACGATGGATGTGCAGCTGGAAATGAAATTTGAATAAATTCGCCAGCTCACGGAGATTACGCTTTGTTAGATCTGGAAGAAGAATGGTCCGGTATTAGTTCTAAAGAAGACGAACAAGTGGTGACGTTAAATTATTGATGTATAGACAATTTATATTATCATAGCAGAAATCAATGGATGAATTTGTATTTTGAATAGTGCATTAGTGTTAACTCTACACCTATTGTTGTTCTGATTATATGACGACTGATGAGCACGCATTCATCTATTTACAATATGTCCCATTAATTTGTAGGTTTCATTGTTGAGAGCAAAATTACTTTCACCAATTCCAATCTCTAATAACCATTTCGGATACACGCCAAATGCATGACATAAATCAGTACAACTACTCAGCTTCACTGGTTTAGAGGACAATAACTAGAGCTATTCAGTCGGCAAATGTCTTCCGCTTCCTTTCATATAGTCAAACGGAAACTTGCTGCTTTCTTGTCAGACAAAACCGGACTCTGCCAGAACATTTGGCTCTATCTGATCGGAAGTATCCAGACTTTGTGAGATAAGTTATTATCAATATCAACATATTCTCAACTCCACGATTGCAAGTTGTTTTCGTAGAAACTCTCAAGGATTCGGATGCAGCATCGTCCCAGAATAATCCAATACTGGAACTTTAATTACACCCACGGGAATGTTTATTGTTTGTGAAGACAGCCTTGCAAACCGCTAAACTGTTTGTCTCTTAATATAACGGAAAAGGAAGGTAGAATGGCAATGCAAGGCTAAATGAGCCCGATCTAGTTGGAAACATTTATATGCCCTTGTGGAAATTCTCTTGAGAGAATATTGGAGATAAGTAGAACATTCCTGTAACCCTTGCGATATTGCATCTCATTTCCTTTTTTGTGTTTACATTAACCTATGACTCAGTGGCTGAGCAACAACATTTTTTTTCGGTGACGATGTTCATTCTTTCGGGTTTAGCACTCACTTGGTTGGCTATGATTGAACTACATAGATTCTTGATATAACAGCCTCTGCAGCACCACTTACAAACCTCGCTGCATGTTTCGACATCAAAGTAATAACATACTACGAGCCAGAACTTTTAAATCAGATTAAACAATATATCCACTGCACAAACAAAATGAGATAGTGGCTTTTTCGAAAAAGTTAGAACATGAGTTAAATAAGATATAAAGACAGCCTCCCTTGGATCGTGGACTGACAAGCCTGGGTTACGAGTTTGGAATCATCAAGGTGAGCCTGAGTGCAATTATTCACATTTGTCCAGGTTTTAAAATAAGAATCATGATTCCTGCTTCTAGGCTTGCTCGTCCGTATCATGCCACTTTGATCTGAGAGCTCCCTAAGTAGCGCGATAAAAACAATTTGGATGGTGATCGGTTTTATTGTGTTTAATAAGAGGATAGTGGTTTTAGAACCATTGTTCAGCATTTAAACCTGGTTTCAGAGATTAGCTGATAGGATCAATTAGCCTTGATTGTTTATTGGCTTTATTGTAGTTTTAAAGTGTCCTAGTTACAATAAGCCTTGAACCAACTTAGTTTTATTTAGCTCTTATGGTTTGCTTGGTTTTATCAGGTCCTTGATTATGACTTAACAGTTATAAAGTATGTTTAAAGATTTTCTTGACGTGAACTTTCAAATCGCTTTGTTTCAGGACTATTTTGTCACTGAAAAATACATATTGAGACTGTTTTATCAGTTCACCTACCTTGTTAAATGCAATCAATCAAGGCTAAGTTTGGCGTTAATAGTAGTTCGTGTCCTTTATTCAAAGAATACCAAAACGTTCGTTAGTGAGGCAGAGGACAAAACAAAAACACTCTATGTTTCAATTTCGAAACGTTTCGGTATTCACTGGTACATTGATCAGAAGGTTAATCCCATCACAGCCCAAATAATTTTCTTTTTGAAATCGAAGTATTTTTTGTGTTTTTAAAGTGATATGAGTCTTAGATACAAGGTTTTGATGAAACTTTTGACAATGTTTCAACACTTTTTAAAAAATGGTGTTACCATATGGTTACGTTAGGCGTTTATGCGAAATGATTAAAAAACGTATACGATCAAAAGAGCATGTTTTGTTTTCAGTATGAAATAGAGTGAAATATTCAAAACATTGCACTTCTGACACATGATAATAATAATAATAGTAATAATAATAATGATAATCTTCATCGTCTAACAGTTTTCCATTATTAAGGCAATATGACCTTAATAAAATATTGGGTTTGAAACAGGGATACGTCACCCGCGACATGCTCAGCCTTGAAAATGCCTTCTCTACATTTTTCACGCAAAAAATGATATTTAATTTCAGCTTCAAAGCACTAGCATTGTCTATGTACTTAACAGGAACTTCTTTCAAGCATAAAAATTCAAAAAACAGTCTTCTGAGCCAGATACATTATCTTGTTTTTTCTCTGGCAGAAATATATTTTGCCTCAGTCTGAGATACTGGGATATTCTAGAGATTCGGATGCTAAACTCACTGCATAAGCAAAATCCGGTCTCATAGCATCGAGCCAGATACATAAGTGATCCAACTACCTCTCGATATGGAACGTTTACAACCAATTCATTACTTTCTTGGATACTACAAGAAACTTCACAAGGTTTTGAAACTGGATCTGAATGTTGCATTCCAAATTTTTGTGATACTTTCTGGGTGTAACTTCTTTGCTTCAATAAAATTGAACCATTTTCCCACTTGGTGATTTCCATACCCAAATAGCATCCAAAGTCACCAGAACTAATATTGAATTCTTCTCTTGAGCAGTTCAGAAAAACCTCCTCTTCTTTTCCATCGCTTCCAGCAACAAAAACGTCATCAACATATACATATAGCTACAATAATATATAGCTACAATAATCTTCTTGTCATCCACCTTTCGCATGAATAGACAGGGATCAGCATAACTCTGGACAAGATCAACATTCTACATAAAAAATACTAGGTAGTCGGAAATTCCAGCACCTCGGAGATTGTTTGAGACCGTATAAACTTCTGTCAAGCTTGCAAATGCCGTTTTGACGTCAAATAACTGTTTGACTTTTCTCACAAGCGATCACACTCAACAAAGCTCTCACAGTATCAAAACGAGCTACGGGAATTAATTTCTCCTCGTAATCTACTCCATGATTCTGTGCATAACCTTTCGCAATCAGTCGAGTATTGTATTGGATGATTTCTTTTTCGGGCGTTGTCTTGACTTTGAAGATTCAACGACATACAATAACTTTCTTATTAGACGTTAGTTCGACCAAATGCCAGGTCTCATTTTCAGCTAGCGACTTCATTTCTTCATCCATAGCAAATTTCCATTCTTTTGCATTTTTAGAACTCACAGCTTCAGTGTAGTTCTCAGGATCATCATCAAAAGCACTTGCAACAAGAACAAAATAATTCAAATGTTCTGGCAGTTTAGTTTGCCTTTTTGGTCGGTGTTCATTTATTCCAGAACAATCAACGTCAGAAGAGCTTTCCTTTATGTGTTCTTGGTTCAACACATTATCAATGCGGTAACTTTCTTGAGAAATATGTTCATAAACATCATTTTCTTCTGACATTTGCTCATTTTTCCCAAGGCTTACTACCATTTCTTCATGGACATTTTTACAAGTAATCTCAAAGTCCTGCTCTTGCAGGCTGTGTTCTCTTGTTCAGAACACATCAGCACCTGTCAAAATTCTCTTTTGTTTCAGGATCCAAATTCTGTATCCATCACGTTCTGCGCAATATCCCACAAAATATACCACTAGACTCTTTTTGTCGAATTTCTGTCGCTTTTGTTTCGGAACATGAACAAACCATTTTGTTCCAAAGGTCTGTAGATGGTCAATACCGACAGGCTTTTTCCTAAACTATACTTCAAAAGGAGTAGCATTTTCATCAGAAGACATACCTGTACGATTCAGGACATACGCAGCAGGATTTATGGCTTCAGCCCAGAGACATTTGGGCAAAATTTTATCATGAATCAATCATACTGCGAGCAGCTTCAAAGAGAGTTCGGTTTTCTTGTTCCGCAACCCCATTCTGTTCCGATATGTAACTATCCTTACGTTGATTCCTCTTTTCTACAACATCGATTTGACTTAAATGTTGTCGAATCCTTCTCCTCCATCGCATAGAATTTCTTTGATCGTATGCCTTAGCACATCTGCTTCTGTTAGAAAATTCCGAATACATCTTGCATTCTCCGACTTCTTATCCAAAAAAAATATCCTTCTGAATTTTGAGAAACCATCTTTCGGACAAAGAAAATAACTTGAGCCTCCAATTGAATCTTCTTCCATCGGCTCACAGATATTAGTGTGAATCACTTTTTTCCCTTCAGTTGGAGGGTTTGAACTGAAATAATAACTTTTTCTGTGTTGTTACCAACCATACAGGCATCACAGGATTCATCTGTCACAGAAACCTTAATCCCATTTTTCTTCAGCACTTTTTCAACATGTTTTTGTTCTGATGACAAAGCTTTTCATGCCACATCTATAGAGTGTCCTCTTGAGATATGAAAGGTAAGATTCCTGATGTTCCTGCAGAAATCTATATTGACTTCTGCAGGAACATCAGGAACCTCACCTTTCATATCTAGGACGTACAGTCCACATGATATCTTTTTGCCAGCTAACCATAGGGTGCCATTTTTCATGAACTTGCAACCATAACTATCAGCTTCAAATTGGTACCCTTTCTCAACAGAAGCTCTTATTGAAAATGATTGTATACTGATTTTTGGTATACACCACACATCTTCAGGATGATTGTCAACCCAATTTCCATTTACTTGTACTAGTATTGTTTTATCGCTTTACGTAATGTGTACTAATATGATGTTTTTTATTGTTTTAACTTTACCATTTTGTATTCACTTTGTCCATGAAATTCAATTCAATTTTTTTGTGGCAGTAAAATATATTTGATTTGATAAGATTTGATTCTTTCATCTGCACATTGAAAGCACCCTTTGCATATGCCCAAACTGTCTTTGTTGCCGACTTGCACTTTGACAGGTTGAGGAAACGCTTCGTACGTGACAAAAGAAAAATCGCTGTAGGTCATGTATGCTGTTACACCAGAATCAGCTAACCAAGAATCAGTATTGCTTGTGCAGGTAGTATTTATAAAAGCATCACCTGATTTATTGTCATCCACTTTCTTCGGTTTGTCATTTTTCTTCCTAGAGCATTGTTTGACAATATGTCCGACACGATGACAGAAATGACAATTGTGTTTCTGATTCTTATCATTCTTGTTATCGCAAGCAGTCAAAGCTGTATCTTCTTTCTTCACAGGAAGACTCCTTCCTATCAATCTCAGGCGATCTGTAAGTTTGTTCAGTGTTCTATCTTTGATGGAAACAGATTTCCAAACGTTCTTGAATTAAAATAAATCCGCATCTAAATTAGACATAACCCTACTCATCAGTAACAACTCACATGATTCAGTACCAACAAGTTTTCCCAGTTCCTCATACATTTCTTGTTTTTTTCTCTGTAAATTGGCGATGTTTGTGAACATGTTCTGAATCACCTTTTTCCAAACTGAAAAATTGTTCCATAAGTCTATCCAGTCTTTGTTCAGAACTCTGTTCACAGATGGCGACCAGCTTGTCCTAAACATCTTTAGAACTAGCACAGGTAGCGGTTGGGTCAATATTGGTGAACTACAATATGTTAACTGTCCTAACAATCACACACACAGTAACAAAGTCTATTTTGCAAATTTCAACAGTTTTTCTACAGCAGTAATTTTTAATTCTTGGATCCCAGTTACTCAAAAACAAAGCATATCTTCCTAATCACTGTACCAAAAGATTCACAACTTCATCATCAAGGAACTTTTCTAATAATTCAAATTAGAATAAATTGTCATGAAGTTTCACAAAAAAAAAACGCTGACCCGTGTGAAAGTCGCATTCAAAGCATCTTCTGAAGATTAGGATATTGGAAATGTTCACCTGATATTAAAGGCATTTCATCCGACAATCTCTTCAATCTCCTGTACCTCGCAGCATCCAGCGATTCTGTTGCCATCAGAAAGTTTTAGCTCGACTGATGCCCTCAGCTGCGAGGTGAATTGTTAATCAAGCAGCCGCCATCTCTGTCAGAGAGCTCACCAAAATTTGGTGAAGCCAAAAAAATGTCGGATTGATACATGAGTATCATCATTACACGCCATTTCTAAAGCTTCCTTGATAGAAAAACTTCGTCTGAACTGACGTGCGAAATAAAAATGACTTTAGCGTAAGCACCATACGTTTACGATGATGTAAAGAGTCTCATAACTCTCACAGCCAAATACTTCAAGATGCTTCATCTACCTAGAACACTCTTTCAAATGTTCACTTGTTATATTTATACGTTTAATAATAACCGAGTTACACTTATTCAAATTTAGGCTCCATCACTCATGTCACACAAAAAAAAATTCTTGAAATCGAAATTTGTTCTATCAATACAACATGGAGCCAGAAAATGATTCAACAGCTGAAATTCAATGTGCTTATTCTTGCTTAAACTATCTGTAATAACATTTATCAACATAGCGCACAAGTGAAGACAGATTTCTAGTTCGAGGACAACCCTTTGGCTGTAGTAAAAAAATTAAGACCATGGTTGGGAGGTGTAAGAGGGATAGTAGTCAGTAGACATACAGATTGAAATCAGAACTTATAGCCAAAAAATCATATCACTTTCAATAAAAAAACCAGCAACATCGTCTTTTTCCTTATTCAAAGTGATGTGATTTTTCGGCTAAACGTTTTGATTTTAATTTGTATGTCTACTGTTCCTTTCACACTCCCAAATCATGGTTTTATTATTTTTTTTGCCGCACTTGAAGAATAATTAACCCTTGAAAAAGGCATCAAATAAATGCCGAAACGTTGGGGAATTGGAACATAGAGTGTTTTTCTTCTCACCTCTGCCCCATGTCTGCTATAGTTTGTACTCATTATTAGGAACGATAAAACCAAACTTATTTCCGCTTCTTTCATGTTCTCAATGCCATTTTGTTCAAATTTATCATCAAAGAAGATAACGAATTTGATGATAATAATTGGTTGCCGCTAACAACGAGATTCTTAATAATATTTTCGTAAGATCTATGGACATTAGCATTTGAATCAAAAATGAGCCTTACAACTTGAAAAAATAGTTAATGTAATAATAAATGAACGGTTTTCTGGAACAACCAAAGAAACTGTCCCTCGTTCCTTTTTAGGAACTACAAGAACCATAAAATTGAAATCATTTCGTGAATCTGGAAAGTATTGGCATCATGGTATTAGACATTGTTTACGTGGAGGTTTACATGGAGTTCTGCGGAATCATGTTGATAGTACAACCGGGCTATCTAAAAATACTTTGCAATATTTTTGAAATTCCAACTATAGATCCTACATATGGTTATTTGGATCTATGGTGGAAAAAGGTAAGGCATGCGCAGACCCAAGAAAAACCGAACATCTTTTATACAGGGTGGTAAGAAAAGTACTGTGAATTTTCATTTTCTTTACTGTCCCCCCATTTTCACAGAGATTTTTTTGAGCTTTTTTTCGATATGCCCAAGTGTTTGTTACGTCCATACCTCGGGACATTTTTGAAATTTTCTTGATATCTTCTTTCGTTTTTGAAATATCGACTTTTTTTCAAAATTATGACACGTAGGGCTTTGAATGGCTTTTCTGCTAATTCTTAGTTTACAACTGACAATGTTATGGCATAGATCTATTGTTTAGCTGTCTTTCTGATGACTTATTGGATTCTCAGCAATATTTTCAGTATACAGGGTGTGCCAAAGAATTTTGATCATAAGTAAAGCACTTTTTAGTTATTTTGTCAGGTTTTCTTGAAAATTATTATGTTGGGGATGCTGAATTAAATTCTAATCGACTTTGGAGTGATGTTCAATGTGATTTATCGAAACTGTTTTGATAATTTTGCTGGACTTTCAGTTTTCGAAAAGTCACGTTATCATTTATCTTACCTGTTCAAATATCTTTCCCATTCGAAATTTTGAGCACATTTTGTTACAAAATTTTATTAATGACTTCATGCATGGTGTTTTTCCAAAAATGCAAGTTTGTTTGATTGTATAGGGTGCTCGAAAAAAAAGTTAGATATAAATAAATGTTTTGATGTGATATTTTCGGAGGATTTTTTTTATCCTGTATTTTTATCATAATTTTTAGAGTTTTTAGAGTGATCGAAAAATGTATCGCACCTACCAATAAAAAAAATCGCTATGACATTTTGTGCTGAATTTTTCTAGCCACTTCCGATTATCATTTTTAAAATTCTTTTTTGCGCAGTACAAATAAAATGTTGAAAAAAAAAGGTCATTAATAAAATTTTGTAACAAAATGTGCTCAAAATTTCGAATGGGAAAGATATTTGAACAGGTTAGATTAATGATAACGACTTTTCGAAACCGGAAAGTCCAGCAAAATTATCAAAACCGTTTCGTTAAATCACATTGAACATCACTCGAAAGTCGATTAGAATTTAATACAGCATCCCCGACATGATAATTTTCAAGAAAACCTGACAAAATAACTAAAAAGTGCTTTACTTATGATCAAAATTCTTTGGCACACCCTGTATACTGAAAATATTGCTGAGTATCCAATAAGTCATCAGAAAGACAGCTAAACAATAGATCTATGCCATAACATTGTCAGTTGTAAACTAAGAATTAGCAGAAAAGCCATTCAAAGCCCTACGTGTCATAATTTTGAAAAAGAGTCGATATTTCAAAAACTAAAGAAGATATCACGAAAATTACAAAAATGTCCCGAGGTATGGACGTAACAAACACTTGGGCATATCGAAAAAAAGCTCAAAAAAATCTCTGTGGAAATGGGGAGACAGTAAATAAAATGAAAATTTACAGTACTTTTTGTACCACCCTGTATGAAAGATGTTTTTGAGGAAATAAATTTTTTGAACCATCCGCATAAACCGCAAATAAATGCTCTACATCGTGGTGCAAACCGCATATTTTTTCATCGATTCGTTAAAAAAGTATGATTGTCCAAACATAGGCGAAAATTTCGGGTGTACCGTTCGTTTTGTTGAGTAGTTTATTTGAAAGTTTCTTTGTTAATTATTGACTTAACGGTTTTATTCAATTTCTGGCCCACACTCTACTTTTGTCGAAACAGGTGGATGAAATAAAATGGATAAAAATAGATAATCAAGTTTACTACATACATTAAAAAAAAACGACAAATCAACCACTTAAACAGTGGATTTTGATTTTTAAAAAGATCTAACATTATTTTTTATAAACTTCATGTTTTGTAATTTTTTTTTGTCGATCATGTTTTAAGAATTTTAGGAGCGAAGTTTTTTGGTACCCTTTTATTAACATTTATCGATAAAATTAGATGCTCAAGTAAACTCACTAAGTGGGTATTTCAATTCTTTATACTGATATACAATCATATAAGAATTCTTGCACATATTGTGGCTATCAGTGTTTATCTTCAAGTTGCTTTCATTTGCTAAGAGTTGGTATAGATATGAAAGTTATGCAAACCCTTTTGACTGTCGTTATATTGTGTTTATATCATGTTAGTTATAGTATAGTATGCTTTGTCAATAGGAATGTCTTATTTTCTTGACAATAAAGTACATTTTTGATTTGATTGATTTGATTTGACTGAAGGTTTATATTGACGGAGATTAATTATCCTTAAAAATGTAAGTAAAGCTAACCACTTCAAGATAATTTCACAACCATGCTAAGTATTTGAGGTATTTAAAATGGTTTTCAAAGGATCTGCACAGTTGCTCTAGAACTGATCACTTGAGATCATACGATACTAAGGAGGTTTAAATTCTTGATTCTATTGCTCTCGTGCTGAAAATGAGTTCATAACAATTTCAAGGCTTTTTTGAAATCCAATTGGTTTCAATCGCAGTTTAAAGCATCCTTGAAAGACTAAATAGAACCGTTCGTTGCTACACAATTTTCCTGACCCAAAAATCAAACAACCGGAAAACGATCAACCAGACACCTCCCGACTGGAGGGCAGAAAACCAGGGGCCGATGTCCGTCTACCAGTGGAATTCTAGCAACACGTCGCTTTCCCATCATTTTACACAGAGAGTGACGTGTCGCTATGGAATTACATAGTAAACGGAAGTTAGTTTTTCTTGGGATAAGTTAGATTTTGGTTTTTAAAAACTAAGTTAACTCGAGTGTGGAAAAGATCGGAGTTTGTCATTATAGGAATCTGACCAATGTTTCCAAATATTCAGGATCCGTACACTGGCGTTCCTCAACATTTATTCTACAGCTTCAAAAAATTTAAACTGTCTTTTTGAATCCAAAAACCACCTTGATATTGAAATTGGTAATCTCATGAACTTCTAACTAAGATATATCTTGTGTTTGTTGTTATATCATTTCGATCAGTGGTTCTGCTGAGGATCTATCTGAAGGTTATATCTTCCAGAAAGTATTTTATCAGTAGTAATACAAAGCTGTGTTATTCAAATTTCTTACGTCCCCTTTTGTATGTACACATACAAACATACACTTCTTATTTCACGAATTCGTCGTCAAAACTTGTACAAAATCTTGTCATTTTTGAATGAATTCGTTATATTTCTTCATTTCCTCATAATATTATGGTAATTTCTCTTTGTTAATATGACATTTTCTTATTATTCTTGCTGGAAATATCTGCTGCTTTGTATGTAATTTTGGATCACCCTGTTCATAATAATGTAACTGTTAAAAAAATCTGATACTATATTTAGGTGATTGAATAAGCTCAGTTGATGATTCAGATTATATGTAGCAAGATAGTCACGATTTATAGTCAACCCTCTCTGCACAGAGGAAGTTTGCCTCTGGGGCATACCTGTACTCTAACATCAACCCTCTCATATCCTGCACGTAGGGAGTTGACACATCTTATTTATTCTGAAAAGCATATAATGCACAAGTTTTCTCCTGGAGAAAACTCTCTTATTCGGACTTTCAGGCGAACGATGCTTTGTGCACCAGAGATTGCTAGCGAGACTTTCTCGGTGGAGGTCTCTGAATAGAAACTGTCTAGTTCCGTTCTTAATAGAAATTTGTTTTCATAACGTCCTTTTAGTTTTTTTTTAACGGTGTCTTGAAACACATATGTGATTATGGCAGCTGGGATATTGTTTTTTTCTCAGAAATCTTAAGAACACCTGCGATCATTTCCAGATTTTGATTTTTTCTTGTTGACCGCACAAAGGCAATCAAGTTCTTTAGCTATTATGTTTCTCATCGGCCCGCCTTTCTGAAAATATAGAATTCGGAAGCAAACTCTTCATAGTCGATGTGTCCTCTTCTGTTCTGTAGTTAGATGTTTCAGAGGCTAAATTTTGGATACTGAAAGCGTGTAAACTCTCGATTTAGTGATTGGTCTTCAGTAAACATTATAAAATAGAACACTGGAAGCCAGTACTACACTAGATATTCGTACTAAACACTGGATACTTGTAAACCGGCCTTTATAAACACTGGAGACGTTTAGATGTTTTGAGCATAAAAATTATGGCAGCGAAGTTGTATACCAATAACTAAATTTTGAACCGTGTTGAGGATCAGGAGCTATCGAATGACGTTCATCAAAATTTCCCATAAAGGCTCATTACTTTCTGAATCTGTTATTCAAGTTCTCAGGGTTGCGTTTAGCAGATTCGTAATAAAGAGCATGATTTGGAAGCTGTGTTGAGTATCAGACTATTTTGTTTAGTACTTGCTTCCAGTGTTCTATTTTGTGATGTTTACCAAGTACTTAACACTGAATCGAGAGTTTACACTATTCCAGCTACTAAAATTTAGCCACTGAAGACTTGTACCCTACTGTACAAACACTGAAGAGAAAAGCTATACAAGTTGTGACACAAATCACCTTGAACAAGATATTTTAATAAGTCAATGGTATGTTCGGTTTCTCCACGATATCACCATATCGGATCCATGAGTTATCGAATGAAGAGAGAAAAATTGGCAGAGATGTGTAAATATAACGGTCAATCAAAAATTCCCTATCACTCTGTCATGAACCTGATGTAAGCCAAATATCAGAGTGATTCTCGAAACTGTTTTGTTATGAATTTCATGGATTATAGATCATTCAATACGATATCTTCAGAACGTGCTCGTATTGAATTGCATGCTATTGAATGAATAGTGTCAAATGTGGAGAAACCGGGCGTAAATCTAGCTTGAGGTTTATTCCAGATTGATCAGCAGAATCTGAAGATTCAAAGAAGTGTTCTACTGATATAAACAATGACGTTATCAGACTAAAAAAAATGTAAGAGACCGATCAATTGAAAATATGGTGTTATTTGACAGCTTTACACAAACTATCTCAAATTCGAAAATCATCGGCTAAACTATCATTCGACAACATACCAAGCAAACTCTACACCGCACAGTTTTCTGGAACAAAACATCAACAGTCAATTGTCAAATCCAGACAAAATCGATTACCTATTTTTCCTCACTCCATGTTCACTGGAACCTGTCAGAACAGAACACGGCAGTAATTACCACATATACTATGCAGTTCATGTTGATGTAGCCAATCCAAGAGTGACACCTTTTTCTGTAGTTGAATTTTCGACCTTTGACAGTAGTTGTCACTGTGAATGTTACAAGTTTATCAAAAAAACATCTTCATATTTTGATACCAAGATAAGGGAGGGCAATATACAATATAGCAGCTATATAAGCAAATTTATTTTATAAACGTCTGGGAATATCAGGGCGCTCACCGCAGAACTTGAGATATGAAGGATTCAAGTTTGGTCTTTGGGGGTTGTGAGGTTGAGTTTACGAGAGGTTTCGTGGTTATTATGAGAGTTCAGATTAGGTCTCAGACAAAAGATAAAAACTATAAATGGTTTAAGAAGAACAATGCAACAAAATAACACGATGTTCTTAAAATATCTCCTGAGATAAATGAAATGCCAAACTGCTTTTCCCAGCTGAAGTCATGTTTAACCGTTTATTGGGGTGAAGATGTTATAGGCGAAATCACAATACACATGGGGAATGGACAATCAAGTTTTATGCTTTTTACTCCCCTCCACCCTAGGGATTCTGTTCTGTATATTTTCCTTTTAGATGTTTTTGATCGGCGCTCATGTTTTACTTAGTCGTCGATTGATCTGTCGAATCAGTATTTTTGGCAGGTGCAACAACTTTGGCTTGAAGGTTTCAAAACATGCTTGAAAGCAGACCAGTTTGATAATCGATCATCTTGCTATTTATTGACAGTCAAAACTTAGTAATAATTAATTATCCTCTTCTATAGAAGGTTGATGTATTTATTATTAGAAGCAAAATAAACGACGGTTCTAGGTTGAGATTACTCATGAACTTGACGCAACCACCAAAAATGTCTGATTGATCGTACAGATAAGTTGGAAGTGAATCATGATAACGATCTTAAAAAAATGAACTAAAAGCTCCATCAGTACTTGCAGTTATAATTTATTGAAGGTCAAATATTCTCGGGTCGTCTTTTTTCAGTGAGAAGCATAAAAATTATTTCAAGTGTAGGTATGTACATACACTTGTGGAAATATGATGAGTTTGCACATCCCAGCAGGTAGGTATAAAACAATCTGCTATATAATCCAAATTGGAAGTTTTGGACAAAATAGTGGGGAATTTCTAATCCTGATAATCAAGTAAGTTGGATTGGATAAAAGTTTCTATATGCCGTTCCAATAGTTACCGATAATTCGTCGGAGATATATTAAATTATAATTGGAGAGGATAACTCCCTATAGAATACATTAAATCATTACTCTCCCAATCTTAGATTGATAAGGATGCCGATCCTGGTACCGCTAGAACGATCATTTTTGCTTAAATCATATTCTGGAAATAATCACGTCCCATGAAAGTCACTGAAAATCGTTTGAACGAGGTTCTGCTGCTGAAGACCAAGAGAACATTCAATACTTTTGAAATTTATTCTTAGCCCTTTTAGTACGGCACCATTTTCACTTGTTTTGCAGTGTGTGGTAGTTTTTTGCACTACGGATGGACGGGTGTCATACATTTCTGTCACATAGTATTCATTTCACAATAAGGGAATATTTGACGTGAACGCAAAAAACTATATCAAAGTTAAAAAAAATGGACTGAGAAGGTAAACGATGCTACTGTCTTGTGTGAGTGATCACTAGGGCCACTTACTCTACCGTATCAACCCGACGGGCTCGACTGCTGTCATATATCTACCACAAGCAGATATACCGGTCGTCACCGGCGGATAGATTGGTCGTTTGTGGGTATGGCATGAATGTGAAGTCACGATTAATAGGTCAGCCATCTGTACGGCAATTTGATTTTTAAAAGCATGTTCGAAATGGGTCCCTGGGGTATGAATAACGTGCTGGCATATATATTGGTCTCCCGTCTGTGTGCCAAATTTTCTTGTGGCAGATATATCAGTCAACAGTACCTACTGAGAGGGTTAGTTAAAATATGGTTCGATGGCTTGTCAACATTCATCATCTTTCAACGCTTTTCACACGACAACCGGAATACCGCGAATCGATAGGATATGATGTGAGAGATCATCGGTGGTAGGTGACTTCTATCGGCCACATTCTACACTTTCTAGATTCGGCATCTCAGATGTAACACGGGAAAATATTAACGGACCTTGGCCTTAGTGTCGAGGATGACCATCAAATTGCAGTCTCTGCATGGTTGGTTTTTGTGCCAGTATATGATAATGTATTACAATGAGAAGAAAATGTATTTTTTTTTATCTCAGGCACAGAGTTTGTTTATATTTCACCCAATGGATATCTCAGTTGATATTGATCTTTCGAAGAAATTCAAATTAACAAATTTGCACTATTTTTCATGAAGATTCAGAATCTGATACGAAGGCATGCAAAAATACATCGAAAACCTAAAAATTTTACACGACATGGTATTTTTTGAACACTCTGAATACTTTTGGCTACTATGACAGATCTTTTTCTTCTGATTCCAGATATGAGTATTGCGCTATTCAAGTTCAAAGTCTCATAGAAATTACATTCCTTTGATCTGGGTTGCTAAGATACGATGGAATCCAGATCAACTTGATGGAATTCTTATGAGACTTTGAACTTGAATAGCGCAAAAATGGCTTAACCAAGTTCCTACATAAATGTAACATTTGGAATCAGAAAAAAAAAGATCTATCATTTTCCCTAAATATTCAGGAGAACCCATTTGAAAAATACCACGTAGTGTAAAATGTTTGGGTTCTCGATGCATTCTTTCATTTCTCAGTATCGGATTTAAAATTACTATGAAAAATACTGCAAATTTGCTCATTAGAACTTCTTCGTAAGATCAATAATAATAGGGATATCTATTAAGTAAAATATGAACAACTACCCTGTAAATGGAGTTCCATTTTGGGTTAGTATCTCCGTTATTTTTATAGATAGAAAGAGGCGGTTTTCGCGATAGTCTGCTGCTTTCACGTCAAACTGAAGATGCTCTTGACAAAATTTTCATAGCCGTTTTAGTTTTTAAGATACAGGGCTCGATTGAAAATGTTGCATCAAGGTACCCCTCATATCTTAACTATCAGATAACTTATGGAAACTGTGAACGCCTCGATGAACGCTATTTCTCATATAACTTTTTCCGTAGAACTCAATTCTGCCTTTGGACTTATTATACAGGGTCATGTCAAAAAGTGATCGGACGTCACTTTATTTTTTTTAAATGGAATAACCTGTATATAATGAAATTCGTCTTTTTTGAAAGTTTTCTGAAATAAATAACAGTATGCACTTTTTTTCATAAAATAAAAAACCAAATAAATGACAATTTTCTGGAATTAGATACATAAATAAATAGTAAGTCAAGAATAACAATGATAAACAACTGATCTTCTTATACAGGGTGTAACAGAGTAAGTGTTACAACGTGAGACTGTAGATTCTTTATCAAAAAAGAAAAATATTTTTCCTTAGAAAACATTTTCCGCGGACTTTCGATTTTGATATACAGTATTATAACTACGCCACTGGTTAATTTTTGTAATCGATTTTTTGATAAAATAATCCTAACTAGTGAGTTTTGACACTGTACCAAATCTGATAAAAATATTCCAAGTGGTTTAGAAGTAATTAAAGAAAAATCTTTTTTTTTCATAACTTTGACACCCTGTATATCAAAAACGAAAGCCCGCGGAAAATTTTCGTTGAGGAAAAATCTTTTTTTTTTTTGATAACGAGTCTACAGTTTCACGTTGTAACACTTACTCTGTTACACCCTGTTTGAAAATACTTATAGAGTTTTTCAATAACAGTAAGTTGAAAAAAACAAAATTAAAATAAAATATAAACACAAATATTGAAAGTCGATACGAAAACAATGAGACAAATAATATTTAACATTAATCTTTGCCATAGCAACTATTAGATTATGCATTCAGTTCCATAAAATTGTCATTTATTTGGGTGGTTATGAGCAAAACTGCATACTATTAAATATTTCTGCAAAGGTGAAAAAAAAAATTCATTGTCGATAAATATACAGGGTGTTCCATTTAAAAAAATAAAGTAGGGTACGATAACTTTTTGACCTGATCCTGTATAATGATTTCAAAAGTGGAATTGAGTTCTACGAGAGAAACTAACTTGAAACAGTTTTCACATTTTTCATAAGTTATCTGATAGTTTGAATACGAGTGGTACCTTGAAATGCATCATTTTCATTTTTGCCCTGTATTTTCAAAACTAAAAGGGCTATGAAAATTTTGTTTTACAAAAAAGTAGCACACTGTCGCGAAAACCGCAACTTTCTATCTATAAGAATAACGGAGATATCCCACAAAAGTACACAAAATGTGACACCATGTACATTGGGGGTGCAGCTCTACAGATGAAAAATACTGTCAATCCAATAACCGATCAAAGTATAACCAGTTTTATCATTCAGTTTTTATAATAAAAATAAATTTTTGATAAACTTCAGTAGAACGTCGATCGTCGTAAACCGTCCTGAAAAGTGTTTTGGAAATACCTTACATAATTATAGAGGGTAAGTCGGAAGGAATTTTCAAATTTGTCATTAATATAAATAAGTTTTTTTAATATACAGGGTGAGTCGGGAGGAATGGCCCAAATTTCAGGAGGCTACACGCGAAAACAATGTGAACAAACCCATATGTTCTTATCCAATATTCATCTCTAAATTTGAATAAGTATTCGGCATTTTGCAACACTTTATCACTGAAACTTGAAAATAAACGTTTAAGTACTGCTAAAATACACCGGCACATTGTCAAGAATACGTAGATGTAAGATAGTTTTCAGTTTTCAGCATGGCATAATCTAACAACGTGAATATTTTTAATAATTTAAAAAAAAAATGCGCTTTAAGTTGAAAACAAAAGAAAATGGGATTAGAACATAATATGGGTTTTTTTACATTGTTTTCGCGTGTAGCCTCCTGAAATTTGGGCCATTCCTCCCGACTCACCCTGTATATTAAAAAAACTTATTCATATTAATGACAAAGAAGCACTATGACATTATAGTTAAGTTTCAACCATCACCACAGCGAAATGTTGACGCTGATAACTAGTTACAGTCTACGATGAAAACTTTGAATTTTAGACGTCTCGTGCTCACTATACAATGGAATTATGCGAAGAAAAGAAAAACTGTTTATTTTGGCACGTGCGAATCATTCCACTAATTTATTATTTCGTTTCAAATTCTCTTGTGTTTAAAAAGAACGACTTTATAATCCGTTTCTTTATCAAGAACGATTTATTTGAGCTGATCCCTTTCAAGTTACATGAACGTTCTTGAATTGCACTGCTCTCTATTCATTCAGCCTTTGAAGTTACATTAATTGGGCTTCTTACTGCTGGCTTGACGTTCATTTTATATAAATCAACCCTACTTTTTAACTTTGACGAAACATCTCTGGTGAAAAATGTCCTGTTGGTTCATAGCTTTCATTTTGTTACTTTCTAGATTATGAATATTACGCTCTACATATCAAGCATAACATACCTTCATCCTTTATTATCTTCTTATTGATGATTCTTGGTGGAGTATTGGGAAATTCAACTGATATTAATAAAAAAATACAATTAATTAATCAACAATACCTTGATAATAATGATGATAATGTTCAAAATCCAAATAAAATGAAAAGTATACCTATAGACCAATAAGGATTCGATTGAACAGAAATATCATAAACGTGCATGATCACCTCATATAAATCAAAATATTCTGGAAACGATGTTCATTTTCCATATCTAAAAGTTCATCTTCAAGCGCAGCCCTATCTATTGTAGAGAATTAGATATACGTTCAGTCACGAACAACGCATCTTTTACCTTCAAGGTGGAAAAGCATGTTGTACGTGTTCGAGACATTTAATTAAAATTTAAAAGAGCAAATGGCTTCTAACTGGATTCGTTATGTATGAAATGAGATTTAATTATATTTGATAGGGCTAAATGAAGTGAATCCTCATTTTCAAAATCACTTAGCCGATTCAAACGGTTTGCATAAAATTTGAAAGTGATGACAAACTGGTGATTTTTGCAATGGAACGGAGTTTTTCGAGCGCAAAATATGCGGAACGTGCTGTGAAGTCTGATAAAGTCTTTAGGCTGTGATGGAAAAATTGTGAATTTTGCTTTATCACTTTAATAGAGAGAAGTTGTTGGCTGACGCGGACATTCTTTGATCCATTTCCTCATGATTTGAATTTCCGAATACATAAAAAGTTCATCACAATTAAAATGTGAAAATGCTGGGATGTGGGATTATGAGAAAATCATGGTGGAAAATCTAGCCTTTGGAAAAGAGGCAGATCAAGGAAAATACGGAGGCGAAAAATAAATAAATTAGTTAAAAGAGAAAATATTTTATCAAACAGTATCAACAAAGTCGGAATGGAAAAAAATTGGTTATTTATTCTCCGAGAAATCATCTTTGGGCCCAAGTCCCAGCCAATAAATGATAATGAAGTTGTTCAAAACCTCGAAAAAGTTATCGCGAAGTTCATGATCTTGAAAGACGGATATCCTTGAATTGTGAATTCAAATATTTGATGTTTCAGGACTAATGTAATCTTCACCAAATCCCTTATAATTTCTGGATTTTCAAATAAGTAAACCGGATTTTTGAATTATTATTTTTTTTCTGCTTGGGTAGGTAGTTGGTATTTATGTTATTTGATTGTCTTTTTCATTAAAGAGTCTATCAAGTTATTTATTTCAAATGGTGATTTCGGAATTTCCTGTGCTTATTGCTATTTGGTTTGTCACCATGCCATGGGGTTCAATTTTCGTGTTTTTTTTTCACAGTCAAAAAATAATAGTTGTTTTCATAAACATTAACACCTATTCAAAAAATAGAGGGTTATGTTGGGATGCTTAATGAGAAAAAGGGTTAAAAATTGTTTTCAGTGAAGATAGGCATACTACTTGTATGAGTGCATATTGAAAAATACAGCCCTAGACCATGATAAGAGCTTGAAATGGAACAATAGTATACTGTGCAATAAGCATGGAATGATACTTATTTTCAACGAGTATGAAGGTTTGTAGCACGAGCTGAAGGCGAGTGCAGCAAATCATACGAGTAGAAAATGGTCATTCCATGCGAGTTTTACACCATACTTTTTCTACGATTGTCATTTGATATCACAATCGTGTAATCGATGAATCGATATTGGGTGTAAACGTAGCACACCGTAGGAAATGAAACCATTTCCCACAGGTTGCTAGGCAATGAGTAGGGAATGGTTTCATATCCTACTATTGCACAATGTGCTACGTTCCCTAATCGATATCGATTGCATGATAGTGACATTCCTTGACAGTCGTAGAAAACATATGTCGGTTGGTTACAGGATGCAAACCGGGTTATCGGGTTGAAAAATGAATGCTATCATGAATTACATGTGGCATATCATGTTGAACAATGTCACATATGGATAAAAATGAGATGATGACATAAAGAAAAAGAAAGGAGGTTGGGACTGGGTGGAGAAATACATAAATCACATTCAGATTATAATTCGATGGTAACACGTCAAGAAGAAATGTGTGTGATACGACAGAGGTTGACAACTGTGGATGAAATATCTTTTTTTAGATTTTATCATATTTTGATGTATTGAATGTACCTATAATATATTGAAAGTGTCGATCATTGAGCTGCTTGACTAACAAAGTTGAACCCCTAACAAAAAGTAGGGGAAATTAATGATTATATTAGTTGAAGAAAAGTTCACTGTGACGCGGCTTTAGGGTTTATTCATCAAGTATTTGGTAATTCAATTATTCTAATCGTAAACTCTCTAGAAGTTTTGAATTGATTTATTTCAAGGAGAACTTTATACAAAAAAAACTGGAGGTGGAGGTGAACTATTTACAAATCACTGCTATGAATTAAAGCGTGAAATGATATCTGACGAGATTTAATACATGTTTTCGCATTTAGAAATAGGTATATCGAATATTTTATTAAAATGACTTTTTAGAGTTCCTCTGGACTATTTTCAAAGAATCCTGATTTATTGCATTTTTAATTTTGATTCACGTGGTCTTGACATCGTTTACCCTTAGATGTTTTGTGAAATTGATAGTTTGATTTGAAAGATAATAAAGTAAAAACAAGACAGAAAGCACTTTGAATTTGCAAATCTTTAGTTGTATTATTTAGAAACATGTAAACTGCTCCACAGGAGTCAGATATATTAGTGAAATATTGATAAATACTAATGAAATACATCGTTAGCCATCGATGAATACAAAATAAGTTCCATGAGACAATGAGAAGGCGATGATATATCAATATAAGATGGGGACGTTGCGACAAGTCCCATTTACACATGCGTCGTCGATAACAGTGGGTGAGGATTCATATTTATTGGGTCTGTCTTTTTCACAGATAAATACTAGGTTCTCAGATAAAGTGGAAGAGTAAGAGTATATGGACATTACATATGTAAACCGGAAATAGAGGCTTTGTTCTGCCCTCTGTTTCTACCGATTAAAGTTATTTTTTAGATAAAAATCAGTTACCATATTTTTTGATAAATTAATCTCTAACTTCCATGGACTAACAAATATCTTCAAATCCCTGTTCATGTAACTACTGAATTATGAGACAACAAGTAGAAAAATATGTTTCAATAAACTTACATCGATATGGGTGAATGGAAGAAATAATGTGATTGGTGCGCCAATTCGGTAGTTTTAAGGTCGAGATTTCAATGTCAGCTAAAAGCACAGAATAGCGTAAGGTACACTTGAAGGTCAAGGCAGGTCTCAAAATTGTCTGCCATATTATCATTTTGATTACGACAGTCATTTTAGAACCTTAGCTGAGTGGAAGGGGTGGCGCAATTGAAATACTACACTTTCGGCAGAGAATTTTGAGGTTCACATTAACGTGAAGTGTACCTTAGCTATTCTTTTCCTCAAGATGACATTGAAATATCGGCCCTTAGACTTGCTTCGGATTGAAAAAGCGAATACTCATGAGAACACAGCGCAGCATTGCGCTTGGAGTATGTTCTTCTTATTGCACTGTGTCAGCTCCATCTGCTATAGCTGGTCTCAATCCACTGGACCCATTGGCAGAGGAGACGAGGACATTTTTCCAGATAGCCGGTGTGGTTTCCGCTCTTAACGGAAGAAGGGAAGAGTCTGGACTAGGTGCCTTATCCGGGATATCCGGCTGGGCACAATAGAAAATGAGGGACAGTATACCCTACCAAGTCAATAATAAAATAATTATTAGAAGAAATAAATGCAATAAACGTCATCTACCATATTCTCCAGATCTAGAACCTATTTCAAAACTTATGTGATAAGTTCAAGAGAAAGATTAGGATAAATTGAGGGCTCAAGCCATTGCGGAGAAATAGGCAGATTTGAGATAACACTCAAGATCATACTTTTTTTTTTTTTGAACTGGTCCTGATGAGAGCAGCCAGAAAATGACAAGAAGCAGTTGTTGCATCCCCAAAAACCTCCCAGGTACATTTTGGAAAATTTGGTTTTTATTTTTTGAATCAACCACGATGTATCTAGTGCACGGAACAATCTCGGATTAAGATGGATTGCTTTGAATCGACTTATTTTGTCATCAGGAATATGTGGTTTCACTTTGTAGAGACCTTTTACGGACACCTTGTATAATGAATACATCAAACTAGTTTGGCGCTATGATAATGGCCTTCGAGTGAAGAAACATGCTTGCCGAGAATGCTCTAAAAACTTTGTGCCAATCAAACTCAAAAAGTGTTGGTTGTGTTTATAGCAGTTGATAAGTACAGGGTTATTGATTATAAATGCCCCCTCCCCCTCTAACTTTTTAATTTGACGGTTTAGAGAAAGGTGTTCCGGATAAAAGTTTCATGTTTGAAAATGAACTTTTCACATAACCTGTTTTCACATATACAGGATGCTCCAAAAAGTCTGGGCAAGGTCCAACTATCTTATTTCAAATTGATACCCTATTTTTTTATTTGATATTTGGATTTTTCTTTCAACTCTAAACATTTTCTATGAAGGATATCCTATTCCTAAGTTTGATGTATCAAAAGATATTTGATATTTATTAATTGAATAATAATAATTTATTGTTGTGAAAATGTCAAATATATCTATGATTTCGAATTATTGACGCTCGTATTGACGAAAATGTCACGTCATCAAGTACTTTTAAAGTGTAAAAGTATCAAAGTATAAATAATTTTGCATTTGATTCAAAAGACTTTTTTTTATATAAGACGTCATTTTATTTTTTGTTAATTTTTTGGGTATAAATTTAAAATCAGAGAAGTTTCGGTATATCCTACACACACAATTACGTCAATACTTCGAAACCATAGATTTATTTCACTTTTTTTTAACAATGAATCAGTATTATTCAATTCATAAAATATCAAATATCTTTTTATACATCAAACTTATGCTACATAAAAAGCGATTAAAATTTGAAGAAGAATCCAAACATCAAATAAAAAAATTGGGTATCAATTTGAAATAAGAAAGTTAGACCTCGCCCAGACTTTTTGAAACACCCTGTATATGCGAAAACAAGTTTTTTAGAAATTTCATTTTCAACCATGAAACTTTCATTTGGAACACTTTTTTCTAAAACGTCAAATTGAAAAGTTAGATGGGGCGTAAAGAAATCCCTATAGAGCGCCGTCTGACAATAGTGACGTTGGATTATTGTTAGCGCCACCAGTGAACTGGATGGACTGGGAACTAATGGCGCCAAATTTGAATGGGGGATATTATAAATATAAATTTTATAGGTAGTGGAACCATTTTGTGCTTGTAAAGATCTTTTTAATGGATATAAGGAAATAATAATTTTTATCTCACGTATGAACGAAAAACAATTTATTCCAAATAAAGATCAAAAAGATTTTTGTAGGCACAAAATAATTCACAAAATTATTCGAAATCTACGAAATACAAAAACCCCAGAAATAATTTGCAAATACATTAGGTATATTTATTCATTTTTCATCATTCATCCATTCAAATTTTACAATTGAAAAAATCGAAAAATAGCTGAAAACCGTATAAGCAATAATTACCCAATACAAAAGTAAATCATCTAATTATTATAATCAGAACAGGTTATAAAAAAATCCCTTGAAAAATCCCTATCTAACCTTTATAAGTCTGGAGAACTCATTCAAAAATATGCTACCTACATGGCACTCTCGATGTAAAACTAGTATTTTTGTTCCAATACATATTCATTTATAATAGGTTCGGAACAGGAACTCACTAGGTTGATACAAGTAGGAACCGCAGCTCTTCTCAAGCCTCTCTTGGTTCCCTGTAATTGAATCCTCAAAAAAATCTTTTCCGCAAACTAGGTGTAGATTGTACACTTTTTCATTGTCCATAGACAAGTTTTGAGTTGTTTAGGCTCTCACCCTCTGCCTAAGTAATCCAGGTTCTGATTGGGAAATCAATGCCTTCTGAATATGCTCACTGCTCATTTCCAGTGCTTTCAGGTACGTTTCAGTACTTTTTACAGACACAATGAGGATAACTCATAGTATTTTTCAAAAATTATGAAATATGGCTGGCTGACACTGACAAATTCGAAAATTCAACTTGACATTCACGTGACAATCTTGTCATGAACGGCGACTTGAGCGCTGTATGGTGGATGGACTGGTCCCCAACATAATATCGTCATTGCTCATTTACGAAAAACCTCTATAGGGAATTCTTTATGGATGGGGGGGGCATTTATAATCAATAACCCTGTACACTTTTAGCTCTGAGCTAGCTTCCAAAAATCAATCAGTTGTTGTTCATTCATGAAAAATCTATTCAGTAGGAACAAGTTGAGGCACATCTACATGGCACAGCAATCGGACAGCAACGAGAATTTGAAGATCCAAAACCTATTATAGTGATCCATTTTTATTGATAGCCAAGAGCAATTTCTGGTTTACAGATGTATGCAACCCATGTTTTCAGAAGAATTATATATTATTGAATGTATATATAACATGAAAAAAACTAGAAGCTTTCAAACAGACATTATAGGATGTTTTATAGTTGAGCTGTAGGCGGTGCTGATCGTATTCGATATGGCCAAAATATGTAGGTGCTACATGACAACATTCGCTATAGACAAAATAATGTTATTGTGGATCGTATGTCAGATAAATGAGATATAAAACGGTTGAAGGACGAGCATGACGTATTTACTTCTTATTTCTTGAATACATATTTTTTTCACGTCTGTTAATTTAACACAAGGAATATGACGATCACATCCCGAAAATCGATGGCTTTATTATGGGTGTTACAGAATGTTCTGAGGAAAATTTGAGAGCAGATTCTGTATATAAAAGAATATGAAAAAGAGTCTATATGGACATGAGTCTGCAGATGGTTTGTTACTCCAAATGCTGAAATTTAAAAAAAAAGACCCACTCGGTTTTATATTTCTATCCAACACATGATATGTAGTTATAGGTGTCAATATTGATGTTACTTCGGACAAGTTAAGTTTCAAATAACACACTAGTGTGTTATAATCCATTACTCACTTGTCACTATTGAGTTATTGTCAATTCACAATGAACGTAAGCAAAATAGAACCATAAACATAACAGCAAATATCACGGTATTGTTCACATTAATCTTAAAGATAATTCGTATGATCGTTCCGTGCGCCTGCGTCTAGCGTCTGTTATTCCTTTTATCATATAAATACCAGTAAACGATTACTGTTTGGACGCTATACCTATCCCGGCAAAAATTTATTTGGCGATCCAGTCTCTCACAAAAAAAAATACCGTACACAACAATCAACAACCAAGCACCTGACAATCAGCATGTCACTTTATTACCAACATGACAAGGCTACCACATCGTACAATACAAAATTACCAAATCTCATACGTGAACTGAAAGTGAAGTTGAAACTATGTGCCAATTCACAATGAACGTAATACGTAAGAAAGACGTAACGGAAACGTAATCTGTAAAGATAATTGTACTGTATCGGTATGTAGCGGTTCACAATTATATGCTTAAAGGAATAACAGACGCAAGTACGCGGCGCACGTAACGATCTTACGAATCATATTTATGTTTAATGTGAACACTAACGTTATATTTGCTGTTATGTTCACGGTCACGGTTGTATTACGCTTACGTTCATTGTGAATTGGCACTATTCCAACATTACGTTCATCTTACAGATGACCGTTACTTGTACGTAAACGTAATATTCACAATTGATCATTGTGAACAGCTACAAACCGTTAAAATACCTTTATCTTTATGGATTACGTTTCCGTTACGTCCTTTTCACGTTTTACGTTCATTGTGAATTGGCACTAATGGATTATAACTCACGTTTCCGTGGCAAACAAACAAGCAACCTATCATGTTCCCGTGGCAATCATCAAACAATAACCTATTTTGATCAAGATGTGAACATGTCGCTGTCTGGTCATTTTGACACCAAAATTTATAATAATAATTATCACATAAAAAAACGATTTCTTTCATTTGTTGAACAAAACATTGCATGCCGCTATTGCCACTCGTGCACTATGTTTCCTTAGTCACTTCAGAATAAATATTTCTCGCGTGACTTAATTTCAACAAAATGCACTGGTACCATAACTATTATTTGATCATATTGAACCAAAATCCACAATCCATAAAAAAAATTGAATAAAGTATACACTGATGAGCTATGCGAAACGCGTCTGTGAATATAGCTGCAGAAGAAAAACACAAAATCTTCCACACATTGACCAAATAAAAAATGTCAATCTCTCTTTTCACAATATCTCGAGATAAAATCTCTCAGCCTGGGCAACCAAAAATCATATATTTCTCAAAAGCTCTCATGAACCATGAAAAACTTCAATACCAACTGTGTAATGGAAATCTTTTTAGATAAACGTGACATTTTTACCAGTGATCAATTGTGAAAAAGTTCGGAAATATTCAAGCTTCATTTGATCAAACTTGCGCTCAAAAAATCTGGCATGCAGTAAGAAATTTCAAAATCAACAAGACAACCAATTAATTTCTCGGACGAAATGCTCAGCTTTTGCGAACTTTTCTACAAAATAATGCAATTCGATAATTATTCATCACGTTGTTGGTTGTTTAATCTGAATTCGCAAAATTATTTCATGTATGCATCGGGGCTCAAGTTAATGCTATATTGGTTGATTGGTTAATTGGGAGAATAGAACATCATTACGAGTAATATTAATTTAAATCTGTTCACAACTATGGTAAATATAAATAGCTTTCTAATGCTGTATTCTGAATAAAAACTGGCCTATTATCGTGTAATCAATTTAATTAACATCCAGAAGAGAAGTAACGGGCCTTTCAAAAAAGTAGGTATGCCTTGAAAAAAAGATCTTTTAAAACCTATCGATTTGATGATTGGGAAGAACTTCAAAATTCGCATCGAGTTATGTCAAAACTTGCGCGAATGGGAAAGTAACGTGAAATGAATTTGTATATCTGAATATTTCCAATTTCAACTCGGAGCAGAAAAAAATTACCCAAGAGACCAGATCCGTAATTGAATCATACATAGATAGATACGAAAGTCTAGATAAAATGTATATATTGAAAACTCATTTCCATTTCAAAACAAAACCGTAGCAGCTTTTTTCACAGTAACTGAAATTTGAGCGTGAGGAAGTCGAAATAAAGTTTTGAGAAATGTAAAAGTTGGAAAGTTTAACAAGGCAGGAAACTTGCTTTCAGTGTGAGAGATGATGTATAAAAAAAAGTGACAGACGGAAGATGTTATGTGTGCTTGAAGAATACGGATGATATTTATACTTCTGAATGTTTTTTGAGTTCTATAAACGACTTCTATAAAACATTCATGGAATTTAAATCGACATTTTTTTGAATAACAATCTTGAAAACATTTTATTGTTCTACCCATTAAAGCGATAAAATCATCTGTATTCACAAAACAAAAAAAACCACATAGGACAGCCCTATTTAGTGACGAATTTGTCATTATGAGAACAATAATGGAATGTGTGTCATATGCTTGTGGATTATGAAAATCGGACAAGTGAACAGAATGATTTTTACCAATATAATGAAAGTAACATTAACAACTGGATTGGGGATAATCCCTTCTGCTGCAAACTCCATGAGAAGATCAAATCAACAAATTCTCTGTTTTTTTTTCCAAACGAAAAACATCCAGCTAATTGAAAAAGGCAGTGAATTGACAAGCTAATGTCAATTTCAACATGGTCGGTTCGAAGTTTTTCCAATTTGTGATTCTATTAGTGGAAAGCATATTGTTAATCTGTATATTTGTTGACACTTCAAAAAATAAATGTGTTCGTCAACTTTATATGGTCCAATTGTGCCTTTATACTCATCGAAGAGTCATAATTTTTTATTTTACAGCTATCCGATTATGAACGGAAGGTTGATACAAAGCCACACAAAAATGTGAAATTCGACATTTATTACTGCACTGTTTTTTTTTTATTGAACTGAATAAAGACCTTTATTATAATTGTTGTCTTTTCCATTTTCAAGACTCACGTCTATGCAATGTGGTGGAAGGTATAATAAGGGCCTCTGAATTTACAGAGTTCACTGTACCATTATTCAGGATCAAAGTCATGATTATTTACCCGTAACAGGTAGAATCTACATAATGTCCAAACTCCATTTTATTTATGTGGGTATACAAATTATAAAAATTTTCATAGTGGTGGAGAGTATTGGCCTAAGAAAATCTGGGCCTTTTTTTTAGATGCTGATCAGGATGAAATTTGCTATCAATCTTTATTTTCAGTGTCAAATTAAATTGAGACTCCCTTATAGTATTTATGGGTAGAAACTCAACATGTGTCTCATATTGACGGAAATTGCATTAACAACCTATATTCAAATTACAACAGGATACGATCAAATGGCTGTATAGGAGCCACTAGGTCAACAAGCACACATAAACTCATATCAGATACCTTAGGATAATCATAGCACGTTAACCCCTTTGAAAGGAAACATGTAATCTAAACCCAAACTACCTAGCAAGGAATCTCAAATACGGATATTTATATACCTAACAACAGCAGTCTCAATTTTTGGCGTTGGGGCGAACACAATTTTGTTAAAATGAGCAAAAAAGCACTTTCAACAGCATGTCATAAGTCCGTTCTTGACAGGACTAGAGAGGCCTCTAGGTTTGACAACAGAAGCGATTAGTTATCGAAACCTTACTGCAGTCATAATAAAAGGCATGACCAGAAATGTTCCAATCAACAAGTAACCCACCTCCAACTTACGAGGCCTTGAACAATATCATAACAATTACTTAAATACATTAGTCACCATTCTCACGGTGAACAGATTGAAAATGCTCCAATTGCAACTTTTATTGCGATCAAAGATCAATTGATTGTATCGTACAAGATATAATTTCTGATAAATCAAAGAAAAATGAAAATCCTCAGCAATTTGGTATAGGGCTTCAGGTCGTAAGAAGTTTGTTATCTTCAAAAATTAACGATCAAAATTTTGAAAATAAGTGAATATGAGAGTCTTAGTTAGTCTCACGAACTTTCATAAATGGACTATCATATCATATGCAACTCGTCATCTGTTTGAAAAATCCGATTTCTCTGGAACAAGCTATTTCGCTTGCTTCAGAAGAAAAAAACTTCAACTGTTATTCATAGCAGACAACCTACAGGACAGGCTTTCAATCGAAATATTGGAGTTGAGCATCTATTTGATCAAACTGTTGAATCAATTCCTGATAATTCAAAGATATCAGAAACTGTTGACCAACACGTTAAAAATTCAACTACTTTCACCAATACTATCATGAATATACGACAATAATTATTATCCCAATAACGAATACGATTATAACCCAATTGACAATTTACAATAAAAAATACAAATTCGGATGCCCTATCAATGATTTTTTTAAAATGCTACAGAGTCCCAATCACTAATCAACGACCTTGTAGGCGCATTCTGTACAGGCGGAGCAATTGATAAAATAAATAGAAAAGATCTCAACCCCACAGTTGGTTGTCACATCTTAAAAAAATGTAACGAGAGAGTCGCAAAACTAAAGAACAAGTCCACCGGATCATTTTTCTTAACTGAAGTATTAGAAAACCACAACATCAAAATTAAGAACCCTGTTACTAAAATGAAAAAAGAGGATTATCACAATCCCAACTCGACTTATCAGAACAAACATTTGCAAAAACCATCAGGACAACACACCTCTCCTGGGTTCCCACCTACTTGATGTACCTAGAAACACACAAGCCGAGCAGTATCGCCTTCAGTAAAGTCGCCCTTCCAAAATCATGACTCAACACTTCAACGAGAATCAGAAATTTCACAATCTTTCCAAATGAATTTGGATGTTGTGAACCTGCAAGCCACTCAAAAAATCCAGAACGAATTGAAGATCCAGAAGGAAGAAATCATGAAGATGTCCAATTATATGGTCGACGCCTCAAGAACGAGCCTATGCACCCTCTTTTTATATTTTGTATTGTTTTTTCATCTCGAGATTTTTTTTTTGAAATTCACCTATAATATCGGTTCTAGAAAATTATTTTTTTTTTTAGATTTTGGAAATCACGCCCTCATGGCCGTGCTCTCGTCTAGAGGGTAAGGAGTTACCATTTTCTTGAAAACCATCTCCTGCAACCTTGCATTTTTAGATTATATTCTATGTCAATGTGATTTTTTGCGATTCAGCAATTATTAACGTTAATAATATAAAACTGAATCGTGTGACGATTAGTTTAGTCTTGCTTCGGCTTTATACGTATTTTCGAGAAAATAATTTTTTCAAAACAACTTTCGTATTTCAAAGTTATCAACTCTCTTCAATAAGTTACTAACATATTTATGAAAAAAAAAACTAAAAGAGGCAAAACATTTTTCTCGAGATTTAAAAAAAAAGAACAATTGTTACGGTCCGGAAATGGGTAGCTTTAGTCCAAAATTTCAATCTAAATATGTTGGTGAAATTGGGTTTCAGATTATAAGTAAACGTATAGTTGTGAAGTAAAAATTTAGGTTCAAGTATTTCTTGAGTGTGTTTATTATTTTATTCAAATAATTTATATGCAACTGGCACTCACTAACTAACTTTATGCCCAGCGATCACTTTTGAGTGTCTCAGTTTATCCGTGTCGAGATAAATTTGTCAATCTGGCAATGTTGCATGGATTTCTGGGTTCTCGTTTTTTCTCTAGAAAAAAATCTGGGAGAATTCAGTTCAATCTGAGGCTACTGTGTGGTGCGATACCTCGTGGCTTACTTTGCCGACTTCCTGAAGGATTTCCGGATTTAATCAAGCTCTGGTGGTAGCTCTAGTTTTGGTAGCAGTGCCAATAATTGCCCTTGTGCAGATTTGTGTTGATAAATCGTGGAAACTCTCCCAGTTTCAATCCCAACACATGCTTAGAGACTCCCTAACATCTGTGATGAGATTCTACAAACTCCGAACTCCCTTGCCAATCATGGTATTTCTGCTTTTCAGGCCTATTACTTTGACTATTACTGTAACTATTACTGTTACTATTACTGTTCCCGTTACAGAATCTGTTTGCGTGCTGTTTCTTATGGCTCAAGTGCTATTGGTTGGTGTACTGTCTATTATGTACTGTCCACACACTGTACATATGGACCTAACCTATCTCCGAACTCTTCAGTATTTCAAGGGTAGACCCACTCCCACTCACCCAGCTTTACCCTCAAGGAACGTTAGTCAATTGGAACGTGTATTACTGGCATACTTGCTGAGGTCATCGAGACTACCCTTATCTGGTGAGTTCTGTCCATTTTATGTTTGAGAGACATCAAGCTACGTCACGAGATTATCGTTATTGTCTGGTACCCTCGTAGGTGTGATTGTACATATTCACTTAACGTTTCAAGCTTTAGTTGATGGGGGGAGTTTGGATATTTATTCACTCACTTTTCATGGCTATCAACATATAATCGTCACACTATTATTGCACACATTACCGGCAACCCAAAGTGATCACTTCGCGGTATTTTACATCAATTTGGTGTATGTTTAACGGAGTAATTACACATTTGTGTCCGATTAAGGACGTTGTATTGGAAGGTATTTAATACTGATGAATACTCTCGTCTTTTGAATATTGATCTGTTATCATGTCACTTTTGGCGCTAAACCTGACGTGCCAGAAGTGTGAGGTTGAATAGGTCCAGTGTTGGTCGAGCGTATCAATATCGACAATTAAGGTCGATAAGAGTTTATTTGGTATATTGCAAGCGTTATATATTGCTGGGTAGATCTGGTCTTTGGTGTACGCAGCAGTTTTTCCGTTTTATTTCAGATTGGCGAACTTGGGTAAAAAAACGGGTGGCGCAAATTAAGAGTCACAACAACTTGAATGAGAGTGTTTTCACTCACGGCCACTATTCGCACGAGTAAGCAACGTTCTCCAATCTCTCCTGGTACTCCAAAGGGTCAGAAAAACCCTCTCTTTTCTTTTCTTTCTCTTCTCTTTTCTTCTTCTATTTTCGTTAGTTTGACAAAAATTTGTTACACAATATGAGGAAGAGTCAATTGACAATACGAATAAACACTGAACGGTGAGACTTGATCAAAAGTCATTACTACGCCGATGACAAAAAAATATACTTACTATACATTATAATATGCAATCACTGAAGCTCTTAGTGCAATAGTGAATGCTCTAAACTATACAACGGTTCAATTTACATATTTCATGCAAGAATTGACTTGAACTGGAAAAATCAAGTGAAGCTTCTGAAAATTACCCTGGATCTTTGATGTATTATTAATAAATTTGATTACTCTCAAACATTTCCAAGCCAAATTGGACTTTTCCTTCTCCAGATTTCCGTTCAAATATTCCAATTTCGTCTTCAAATATTATTAAACCAGCAAACTCAATTTCTATTTAATTCAACTGCCGCTGGAAACTATCACTCCTCTGCAACTTCCAATAAAAAAATATAGCACATTCACTCTACCATCACAGTAGATCTTAGGAGCAATAATATCAGATGAGACTTTCAAAAGAGGTGGTTATTGTTTTTGGATCTGTCATTAACAGAGAAATAAAGTTGGACCAATTCAATTTATAGTCCGGCTGAGCTAGTCATCCAACTCAACTTTTGCAAACAGAATTGAATATCTCACGATAAAGAAGCTTCTATGAAAATTTAGTTAGAAATACATTGGCATATTCCATCATCATTGGGTAAAATTTGAAATCAACACAGGTTATGAATACTACATCTAGGAATCGTATAACACTCATAATAGGCAGATGCCTCTGATTTCTCAACATTTGACACTATCCATTCAATAGCAATCAATTCCATGACTTTATATAACTGAACACCGCTCAGCCGATAACTCAACCTCTGTTTCTGAGATAAGTCTATTGATTGGATAAACCGACGGATAAACAAACACTCCGATTTCTATTCAACAATAATAATTGTTAGTTGAATGATTTCAAACAAGATGGCAATAAGAGCACTCTCTGATAGACTTTCAACAATTCATACAATCCACAACAGAACCACACAATAAAAAAACAGTCTCAAGAATCACTCTGATATTTGGCTTACATTATCGGGTTCATGACAGAATGACAGGAATTAGGTTATTTACCGTTATATTCACTGAACACATGTCTGACAAATTTTCTCCAGATGTCTATTCAATTACTTACGGATCCAATAAGGTGACATGATAGGTTCGTTCCAACCCCCACAAAAACCGTTGAATGTACGGTCAAAAGCATGCGCAATGCGTTCTTACCGAGAAATGATCGTTCATGGTATGGTTTCGTCAGCGTTCCATTCCAACATGTGACTATTCAAGAACCAGTTCCGTGACCGTCATTTTGATCCCGACTGAAAAGCAAGAACAGTGTGAACTGATTCATGAATGCTTCAGAAAAACTGATTTTATTCTAGTCTGTTATGGATGTTTTTTTGAAAATGTTCGATTATCAAGGAGAAATGTAGCTTATGGTATCAGCGATCAGCTATAGATCAACAACCAAAATGGACAATATGGAATCATATAATTTGAAAACGGTCATGAAACCTTATATCGTTGAGAAACCGAAATCAATTTGATTCAATTCAGTAACTGAACATTCCTACTCTCAACTTGCACATATTGGCAATACAGCGCATCAAAACACCACCTGTCGATACGAGCCATGGAGCGAACCAACAGCACCCACCTGTATGCAGGATATGTCATCAAATCAAAATGCTGATGTCAGAGAACTCTATCTAAGTGCACTAGAAAGAGTATTTGGACCTGCTGTTTTGTCTGACATTTTGAATTTTGAGTAAGGGTGATTTGTTGATATTTGGAAATCAATTCTAGCATATTGTTTGAGTGATCACTTCGTGTTGATCAATCATGATGTCAAGAGCTGGAGTGATTGTACCTTCATATATATTTAATTTGTTGATGAGGCAAATGGTTCAAATAATCTCATCACTTTCTTTTGTTGGGCTAGCCAAGATTAATTCGGGTATAAGTTTTTCCCATACCGTCATGTTATCGCATCAATCGATGATTACAAGATTGTCAAAACTGTCAGAGCTGTAATTTAGCAATTTTATAGTCGCCCTTCTGTTGGGCTGCTCCCGTAATGGATTTTTTGATCCGCTTGATGACGTTAGTCTGAACGGCCGCAGTTATCAGATTAACATCGTTTGATCTGCTCAATTGAGCATCCCGTTTCCCAAATACCTCACGTTGACATGACATAACGTTATTTTTTTTCTCATGCAATTGGGGACTTTTTTTTCGATGGTTAAACGTCACCAAATCTCAAATAAATAACTTATGGTACCTATAATACTACTCGGATTAATGACTTCTATTTCCTTGGAATGTTACTCTTTCGCCGGTTTCGAGAAAAAAGGGCATGGTTATCTGAAAAACGTGAAACGCGAATTCTTGAGATAAATGTGTGGGAGGAAGCAGTTCTCAATAGAAATTGAAGTTTCAATCACACCATCACTCTAGAAATTGGAAGTTGGTGTTAACTTTGAAGTCATGTTTAGTATCATTGTTTCTGTGACATTGATTCTCCTATCTCTTGACGTATACCTCAACTAAGTAACCTTGGAAAGCAGGATAAAGTCAATAAAGCTTATATGCTCCAATTGACGGCCGCTAAATGATAAGAGCCTTTGAGCAAAGTTGAAATTCATTATTGATTCCGCAATCGATCGTTTATTGACCTAACTAACCAGATGACTCAATTATTGACAGAGAAAAATAAATTATAACCCTATACGTATTAATCGAGTGTTTTTTCCTTGAGTAGAAGATCTAGATCCGGAATCAACCTTCATGGTAATCAATATAAACTCAGCTCATTTGAATGTGCCGGTAAAGGCAACAACTCCTTTTGTATTGGGAACGCAGAGAACGTAATTGAAAAGAACACCACGAAGAGACCGTTTTTAATTTAAACTACGTGCTAACTCAACGCGGCACGTTTCAAGCGTTTTTGAATTTAAAAGTACCCCCGGGATATTTCCAAAGGTTTTTCAAAGCACTGTGCAATATGCTCATCCAAAGAAAAAAATAGGTTTATCAGGTGAAGAAAGGATCTCGACGTAGTCGACGGTTTTCTTTGTTCTGTGATTATCCTGAAGAGTAATTATTGAATGCCGTTATAGGATCTGATCATTAGGGTTGGTTAATTTCTCATATAACTGAGGGCCAAAGGAGGCGTCGGTAGCGACGTAAAGAGTAGAGCACAAATACATGGCACCAATTATTTCAGGTTTTTATTAGATGGAGACGAGATTTGTAAAGCGATTTGGCTTGGCACTATTGCCTTTGAAGAGTTTATGGCAATTATTGCTTTCGAGTTGTACACCGATTTTCAAAGGATTTGGTATGTGCTGTGAGTTGAATAGGCAGCTTTGTAGGATTGTCAGTTAGGAAGACAACAATTGTACTATTTGAAAAGTAGTTCAAATTCTGACTCAATTGTATACTTGGCAATTTGTTTGGCTTATTCGTTAGTATCAAGTGTATTTTCGAAAAGCAAAAGAAACATCTTAGTATTTGTGAATGGTGCAATACAATGAGATGAGATATTTTAGTGTCTAGATTATTCAACTTATCCATAATCTCGCAAAATCACTATTATATTTCGGCCTCGTCTAATAAATAAGATGTTGTAGTACCTTCGTCTCAGCTCGTATCAACCACTATTTTCAACGCTGAAAAATAGACGAACATGCTTCAAGATACCCTGACACACATCACACACCCATACTGTGTACGCGACGTTTTTGAGAACTTCACAGGCACCATATGATTGGTCGTGGCCGAATTTGGTATCCAAACAATCTTTTTTGACATTTGGTTTTGTATTGTGTGAGTTTGTGTTTGATTTGGACTTCTTTGGACTATATTTTTGGGTGTATAACATATATCGTGTGTACCGTTAGTGCGTATTTGATTAGCCGAGTGGAAAGTCAGCTTTTGAGGCAATAGAAAATAGTTTGATTGGATATTTTTGTCTGACAGCTGACGTCATGACGTCACAGCAGCATGAGGTGGCGCATCGATCGAAATTAAATTTTCAATCTGACGTAAAATGACGTTGGCATCTACAGATCACTTGTCATCTTTTAAATTTGAATAGTTTTGAGAAATCAATAAAATGGAATGGCGATAGACTGAGCTTGCTTTTTCTGGTAAGTAAGTTATCTATTCAGATTTTTTTTCAATATGACTTCATGTATGTGATTGTAATAGAGTTATTTTTCTCGGGCCGCGCATGCGCTTGGATCAGGGCAACTGGAATTGAATCAATGAAATCAAACTTTGCTAGAAAGACACAAAAAAGTTGTATTTGTTGTAAAAAAAGTCAGTGGCGCAATTTTAGTTATAAAAATAACTTCGATTTTTTTCTAAACCTTCAACACCCTGTATCTCGCAAATCAGACTATTCAGAACAATTTTTTTATGAGACCTTTTCTCCTTCAATTTGGTTCGGAAATGCGTCTTCCAAATCACGTCCTATCATTAAGTAACACCATGTATTAACCTAAATTCATTTCATCTTTGAAAACAATCATTATTGTCTAGTGTTAGTGTGTTGAATTTTTGAGATTTCATATCCAATCAGTGATTTTTGTTTCAGGTACCTACCCACATACTGTTGACACTGGTAATGAGTTGGTCAGAATAGGACAGAGTGGCTTGGTAACTACAGCAAATGCCAAACAACTTTAGATCAACGTCATAATTGCCACCAAGCACGTTACTATGAAGTTTGCTGGTGGCCAAATTTGGTCACCGGCAAATCACATAATAACTCGCTTGGTGGCAATTATGACGTGAATCGAAAGTTGTATGGCATGTGCTGTACCCTATTCAATTTCTTGGTAATTTATTTTTACTGGATAGCTTGAATAGAAGATCATTCAAGACCAATTTCAGGACTGGAGTCACAAAATCATTGTCACATAAAATTCTGGGGAGGCAGTTTCAAAATTGGGTTCATATTTTTTTGTGAAAAAAGGAAATAAACAAAAGTATTACGCCCAGCAATTTCGATCAAAACAATAATTGAAAATATTGGAGATTTATGAATCATGATGCTGTCTTTGAAATCTTAGCATATTATGATGCTCCAAACTTTTAAACAGGATAGCCCAGGAGCCCTATTTTCGAATCAGGTGATCACACTCACAAAAATAGGGGTCCAGAACTTTTTTAATCGAAAAATCAGGCAAACAGGTTCAAGCAATGTCAATCTCTTGCCAAATACTTTCACCAACTAATTTAAAAGGGGTTGTAATAAACTGAACAGTATTTAATTCATTATGTACAGTATAATATCACAAGCAGTCAGTGTAATATTATAAAAGACTCAGTATTTCTGTTAAAAATGATAAGTAAAAATGGAATTTTTGAGCAGTAAAAGTACTATTTGGCCAGTATTTCTATGTTCACTATTGTGATTCTAATGGTCAGTAAAAATTTATGAAATGTCAGTATGACTTAGCTGGTGATAATTCCACAAATGTACAGTAAGAAATAATAAATGGCCAGTATGCAATAGTCAGTAATAATTTTAACTAACTCAAACTTACCCAAACTTGATACACATAATACCAATACAGAACACGTCAATTATGATATATAATAATAATTGTTATGTTAACCTGGTGCTAACCAACATATATATATTTTTCATCAATTTCTATTACCAACACGAACCTATCTGACTACTTCATCATGACATAAAGGCAGAGTGTTTTCTCTTTACTAAGTGTTTCGTTCCGTTGTAAAAATGTTTGTATTTATACGAAATAAAATATATGACCAACCATTCATTATTTTACTCTCGCTTTATTAATTCTATGAACTGTCCATTATTTTCACCAGGCATTTACTAATTTATTTGATCGTTTTTTTATGATACTGACTCTTGATTATTTACATCTACCTTTTATTATTTTTACTGACCACTTCTTTATGTTACTGACCCTTCATTATTTTTACTGACCATTTCTTTATATTACTTACCGTTAATTATTTCAACCGACCATTTATTATTATACTGACCATTTATTATTTTTACTGGCCACTTCTTTATGTTACTGAACCTTCATTATTTTCACTGACCATTTCTTTATATTACTTACCGTTAATTATTTCAACCGACCATTTATTATTATACTGACCATTTATTATTTTTACTGACCACTTCTTTATGTTACTGACCCTTCATTATTTCAACCGACCATTTATTATCATACTGACCAAAGGAAATAAAATAATGGCAAAGAGTACTGTCCATAAAATTGAAATACTGACCATTTAATTTGTTGCCATTTAAAAGCCTCTTGGATGATGATTTGACATATTTCCAAATTATGAGGGTGATGGCTCAGAAATATGGCTCACTCTCTTCAAAGGCTCAGGATTCTACTCGAGATGTATTTATTTTGGCATCAATTAATTTTATTTACAGGGATTGTCAGAAGATGATGAAATTTACGATTTTACCAATTCAGGATTCCGCAGTAAATTTATAAAAAAAGTTGGTGGCACATATTGAAACCAAAGTAGTTACTCATAGAAAAAAAGATAAATCAAATCAAAAACTTGAAAACAGTGATGATCAAAGATTCATTTTCCCTTACTCTGTGTATTCGTTTTCCATGGCACTTAGCTGGATTAATATTTTTCGAGAGAAATTTCCGAATTTAAAAAAAATGGATGATTTTTTGACCTTTGATTTGGTCAGTTCATCAATTTATTATGAAAGAAATCTGCAATTTTTAAAAATTTTCTCTCATGCTAACTAGAACTCTACACAAAATGCCAATAAATAATTATTAATGCCATTTTAAGCTAGTTCCAGTTGGAATAAAAGAAGAAATTTGAAAAATTGATAAACTTTTCTTATAAAATGAAAATTAATTATCGAACTTGCCAAGTTTGTGACGTCACGTGAACTACTAGCCCCATCTTCCGTTCAAACTACGAACGAAATGTTTCTCACCATGCTGTTGGGGGGCGCAGTCTGTTGATCCAATTGTCAATATGGAAGAGTCCGTTCTATTCCCCCTTAAACATAAATCCATGCACACACCTTCGATTTCGCCTTTCTTAGTGCAAATCGGTCAAAACACGTTTTGCGTTAAACGTGAAATTTAAAACTGTTTCCACGCTTTCTCTTGTTTTTTCTTTCAAAGACTTCAAGAAAAAGGCGTAGAAGTAGAGAAGTGCAACTCCCAATGACATCTATGTTTGTGGTGCTAAGGAGGATAGAAAGTCGACTTTCTGAGGTAGAAAAGCATAAAAAAACGCCGCTGCCACTATGATCGTTCAACCTCCAATGATTCTGATTATTTGAATCTGGTTTATTGCACTCACAACTAGGGTAAGATCATGATGACATTGAATGATGAACGTATCAAAATGACAGATGACGGTAAGATCTCTTTTTATAAATTATTTAGGGCTCTTGTAAGGTAAAAATTACATTCACTGTGGAATTCAATGACAGAAACATGATTTTATTCTACCTAGAGTGATGATACAAATTCACTTGTGTGATATAACGTAAAAGATTTTCACTTCGCGTGATACATTTTGAATCAATCATAGAATTCAATGATGAAAACATAACATCATTCCATTATGCCTAGGGTGGTCCAAAGATAGAGATTTACTTACGCGATAAAGTTTGGTTTAAAAAGATGTATGTGGTGAAAAATGTTTCCATTCCCTGTAGAGTTTGACGATGGTATCATCATTTCATTTTACCTTAGGTGGTCTAATGTTGTAAATTCACTTTTCACTCACAAGAGTAGTACATTTAACATCAACTCCAACTCCATCTAATGATGGAAACATTGAATATACCGGTGGTCCAATGATAAAATTTGACTTGTGCGATAACTTGTCGATCATAATATTTACACAAAGAGTTGCTAATTTCACATCCACTATAGATTTAATGATCCACTATATCCTAGGGTGGTCTCATGATAAAAATTGAATTGTGTTGTGCGATATCGTGTCAATAGGGCCCACACACGGAGCGACACTCTGAGCGACTTGGTATACTGTACCAGACAGTGTCTGTCTGATTTTGCATACTTTGAACGCCCGTTAGCGCTGGACGACGAGCCTGGTCGGTGAAATACGTTGTCGTTGAGAAACCTCATCGCTACACTCTACAGTCAGAGTCTCATCAACAACGTGAAGACCCAGACGTAACGCTCGTCGTTTGATCGTTGATATAGATTTTGTTCATGTGAGGCCCTATTGAGGGGTTGTGTCCGCGCAAGAACAGATCGTTTGATAGATCACGGAATTAGTATGTTCGTGTGTCGTCACGACAAATCAGATCACTCAAAGACCAAGTCGGCGGATATGGTATGACAGATCTGGTCGGCAGACAACGTAGTCCCGCCCGACCGACTTCGTCGCTACGTGTGAGGGGGCCTTTTGACATTTCTCTAGGGTGGTATATATTTTACATCCAATTTAGAACCTGGTGATGAAAACGTCGTTTTATCATGTCTAGGGTGGCATAATGTGGCAATTCATAAGTTCAGCCGTATAGTGTTTGGGAAGTTTTCACCCAGGGTGATAAACTTACAATCTACTATGCTTGAAACTCAACCATGAAATCATCATTTCATTGAGACCAGGATGGCATAATGTTAGGAATTCACAAGTTGGGTAGTATAGGTTTCAAGATGTATGTGCCTAAGGTGATAAACTTCACATCCACTCTATGCTCACAACCATAGTGTCTAGGGTAGCATGATGATAGGAATTCACAAGTTTGGTACTATGGTGTTTGGGATGTTTTTGCCTAGAGTGGTGAAATCTACATCCACTATGCTTAGAACGGAATGATGAAAACGTCTTTTCATTTTGTCTAGGGTGACTTGATGAAAGGATGGAATTCACAAGTCCGATAGTAAAGTGTTTGAGATGTATTTGCCTAGGGTGCTAAATTTCTACATCAGCTATACTTAGAACTTGATTATGCATACATAATTTCATTATACCTCGGGTGGCTTAGTGATAGGAATTCAAACGTTTGGTAGTATAGTATTATAACACATTTTTACATTTACCTTCTTCACTTGTGCTGTGCAGATTTTGCGATATATTGTCAAATATGTATTTATCATGGGTGGAAAATTTTACATTCATTATGGTGTTTGTTGATCGAAACCTCTTTCCATTATTTCTAAGAAGACTCAATAATTAAAATTAACATTCGCGATGTAGTGTCAAAGATGTATTCACTTAGGGAGGTAGACTTTACATACTTTATTCAATGACGAACACAATTTTTGATTACTATGCCTAAATTGGTCAAATGATAAAAAATACTTTTGTGATTATTATGATGTATTTACCTGGGGTAATGAATATTACATACATTCACCATAGAAAATGAAGAAAAACAACGATCAACGTCTTCAGGCCTCAAACGTTGATCGTTGTTTTTCTTCATTTGATTAAAGGACCTCTTTGATACTATGAACGATTTCTCTTCATTCACCATAGAATTTGATGGTGGGACTTTTTTTTTACGTCTAGAGTGGTTTTATGTTGATACAAAATTCATTTGTGCTATACAATGTCACTGCACTTATCTAGGGTGATAAATATCACAACTATTACTGATAATTACTTGTTAGTTTTTGAACTTGACGTTGAACATATTTTCTCTTCAGGATTTGGAAAATCCTAAAATGAATAATTGTTTCATAATCATGCGTAAAAGTTGTTGCTTGTATATCTTCAAACATCTTTTTTATGAGACGAGGCCAAAATATAATCATAAGATCAAACGAACTTGCTTTAAGTGACGTTCGATCTTGATAATATTATGTGGGCCTTTTTGAAATAAATAAGTCCTTAACTCACCCGATGATTATAACTCTAATTATGATTCCCGTTAAGTCGGAACAACATCTTTAAAATAGACTAAATCAAAGGTGTGTGGGGTCAGGGTAGGTTGGGGCATATGCCTTTATTTTTCAGCTTTTAAAAAAGTGATCGATTCGAGCTAAGAAGAAGGTACTACAACATCTCATTTATTCCAACGATGCTAACATATAGTCAAAAATCAAGATCGAACTTCACTTAAGGTAAGTTCGTTTGATCTTCCATGTTGTAATCACGTCCTCCTTCAGCCATCTAGCATTTTTGGCCTTCATTTACACTGTGGGCTAAATCAAGTTAGACCCTTGATAACTTCGTTGTTTGTTCATTTTGATCATTTTTGGATATGATATTATTGAGCTTTAGAATTTCAGTCAGACTTGCGACGTTTTAAAAAAATTGGTGCATTTAGGCTCGTTGCAAAAATGAAATGCGCTACTCACGTTCCAACTGATATATTTTTTAACAAGAACATCTGTCGGAAAGTTTATCCTGGAAATATGAATATTCTAGAACCATCACCTAAAAAACGTGTTTTTTTTTGTATGATGTCCTTGTCTTCATTGAAACTATTTCACTTCACTTTGATCAACGTTTTTTGGAATTGTATAGAGGCGTTGTTTGTTTGTTGAGGATTTGTCAAATTTTTGACATCACAGAATTTTTCAAATCGCAAAGATCAATTAATTATTATTTATTTATCATTGAATAAACTCAAATGAATTTTACTTGACAATTCCAGGAGGGCGGTTTTGTTGTACATCCATATTCATTTGTATAAATCGTTTATTCGAGACTTTATCTTCCTAAGAAAGAACCTTGAATAGGACCATGTCTACTTTTAGAACCAAACAGGAAAACTCTATAATATAAAAAATATAAAAATGTTCAACAAACAAATCACATTGCTATGGAATCTCAAGAAACCTTGGTCAATGTGAAGTGAAATAGTTTTAATGACGACAAGCACCATCATACAAGAAAAAAACATTGTTTCTTGAAAAATACATCAGTTAGTCAGTAAATCACGCAGTATGTTTTTGCAACGAGCTTAAGTGCACCAGTTCCATAAAAACGTCGTAAGTCCTATCCTGGCCAAAAAAACTCAGTTTTGAGGGAACATCCCGAACATATTGACCAATATCATATCCAAAAATCATCAAAATCCAACAACAAACAAAAAAGTTATAAAGAATCAAACTATGTTCCAATTTAATTTGGCGCATTGATGTTTTCAGTCATATACAGTGTGTCCACGGATGGGGTTGACAATAGGAAAATCTTTTCTATTTTACATTTTTTGAAAAAAAAGTTTCTGATGAAAAGTTTTGCTTGTCAAAAAAAAATGCGATTGTCATATTAAAATTTCAGATTTGGTATACAGGGTGTTAAAAAATCAGGAAAAAACGAAAATTTGTCAAGGCCATTATTTATCACTTTCATCATAAATGTTATAGAACAAAGTTGCTTATACACTAACATAAAGTCCAAATACAATAATGAAAATTCGAATTCCTAAAAGCTGTGAAATATTTATTTTTTGAGCTAAAAGGTCGTAAAAAGGAATTGTAGGGTTTTCCGTGAAGTTTTGTGCTATAGAGTCAAATATTTTCTTAACTGTCAAATGTCAAAATTATTGACATAACTTACTTTTTTCAAAATGGCACACCCTTTATATCATTTCATAAGAAAGACGTCTTTTTTCTGATCACGAAAATATAGCACACATCCCCTTTCTATTCAATAGTTTGGAGGAAATTGGTATAAATCTGATCAAAATTGTAATTCGTGATCAGAAAAAAGACACCTTTCTAAATATGTAATGATGTATAGAGTGTGCCATTCTGAAAAAAAGTAAGTTATGTCAATAATTTTGACATTTGACAGTTTAGAAAATATTTGACTCAATAGCACAAAACTTTACGGAAAACCTTACAATTTCTTTTTTTGGTAGACCTTTTAGCTCAAAAAATAAATATTTCATGGCCTTTTGAAAGTGTGACAAATTAAACCAAAAACACTGTACCTCCCACCTCCACACACATTGAGTTCATGAATTGCTTCTTAGTTTATGGATAGGCGAAAATTACCTTTTGGAGCTGTGAAAACATTACCATAGATGTATTTTTTTTACCGATAAATCTTAATCTCATTTCGAAATTTGTATTTAGACTTTATGTGAGTTCATGAACAACTTTGTTTCATAACGTTTATGATAAAAGTAATAAATAATAGTACTTCTCTCTTGACATGTTCACTTTTTTTTCCTAATTTTTCAAAACCCTTTATACCAAATCAAAAAGTTTATCATGACAATCGGCAAGCAGAACTTTTTATAAAGAATGACTTTTTTTTCAAAAAATGGACACACTTTATCTTCATAAAACAGTTAACTGTATAGCATTTGCTAATAAAGATCATTATTATTATCCATGATTATGAATAACTAGTGATTTTCTTTTCAAGACAAAGTTTATGATCCAATAGATAAAAATTTTCATCAAGAGATGTAATGCTGGAATTCTTCTCATTCTCCAAGTCAATTCTCGTTCTCTTTATGGCATTATAAGTCTGAGTATTCGAGAAATGTAATAGTAATCATATTATGCTAGCCTAGATATTTCATATCGTTCGAGTTCACGTTCACTGTGAGTTGTTGAAATTGGAATATAAATTATCTGTTGAAATAAATTAAAGTGCTTTGTGTTTGAGCCACCTTGTATGATTTTCAATTTATAAGATCGTTATTTGGTCTTTGATGTCGCTGAACGGACAAAAGTCATCCGCTCCTTTCAGTTTTATTGCCAGAACGCGTTTGTAACAAAAACCTATTTTCCTCGGATATCCTCTTTGTCGATGTTTTTAAGATAAGCTCTTTTATCTGTTGCCGGTGAGAAGCCTCAAGGTTCTTTTGAAGGAGGCAGACGGACAGGTGGAAACTTGTTCCGCAGCCCTCACAAGCCTTCATTTGTGAGTGGTATAATAATTACTGGCTTTATCGCGGGAATTTTTCATCTATAGTATTTTGAATAATAAAACAATGCGATCCGGTTTTTTTCGTCAACGCATTTTTTTTTCTTCAAGGAGCATACTTTCTATACCTACACTGGGGGCCAAATTAAATTGGAACCTAGTTTGATCCTTGATAACTTTTTTGTTCGTTTATGGATTTAGATGAATTTTGGTTATGATATTGGTCAATATGTTCTGGATGTTCCTCCAAAATTGAGTTCTCGAATTTTGGACAGGAACGGACTTACGACGTTTTTATAAAATTGGTGCATTTAAGCTCGTTGCAAAAACGAACTGCGCTACGTACAGACCAACTGATATATTTTTTGAGGACATTTGTGGGAAAAGATAGATAAACGATTAGGACCATAACATAAGAAACTATAATTTTTTTCTATATGATGGTGCTTGTCGGCATAAAACTATTCCATTTCATTTTGATCAAAGTTTTTTGAAATTTCATATCAATGTGGATTGTTTGTTAGAGATTTGTCGATTTTTTCGCATTTTAGATTTTTTCATTTTCGTTTTTAAACTTTGTTTAATTTCACTCGATAATTTGAAAGGGGCCGCAACATTGCCGTGCATAAATGTTTTTTTCTAATAATCGTTTGATCGAGATTTTATCTTTCATAGATAGAACCATGTCTACGTATTCAAAATCAAACAGACAAACTCTGGAATTTAAAAAATTATAACAATTTGGGTGTAAATTTGTATGAACCAATATTATGATATTCTCAAGGTTGCCTCAAAAGTCTCATAAACTCTCGTGTCGGCGTCTTGAGATATTCAAGGTCAAAGGTCACAAAAATCAGTTTCTCGTCAATATCTCGCCTGCTGTGGTTTCAATCCTATTTGTATCTATTATGAAAATTGTGAAGCACAACATTCTCTAAAAATTTTGTTCAAAACTTTTCTCTATCCTGCCAACCGTTTATGAGATAGACCACGGAGCATCACAAAAAAAACTGTGAAATAAATGCTTGTCGAAAGGATTGAGTAATAGCTCATTTTGAAGATCCTCTGTCTCTAATCCTATTCCTTTAGTTTTGAGAAGTTATCTCTTGTGGGTTATTATTTATTGAATAAAAAAAATTTTTTTTTGATCATCTGTCATATCAACAGGAATGACAGCAGATGCTTCAAACTCGGTAGTTGTGATCAGGATCGAAGAACCTTCAAAATAATGTATCACTCGACCCCCCTGTTAAGAGTTGATGTTAACAAATCGTTATGCTTCATTTACTGGACAATAAAGCACGGCAGTATAGCTTTTGTGGACTGTATTATTGAACTTTTATGACAAACACCAATACAACCACAACCGACAATTTGACACTGACTTTTTTACAAAACTGCCACCCGTTTAACAACTTAGCAATTTCACAAAGTGAACCCATTCCTTACCTTAACACCCCCTTTTTATTTGAGATTCTGGGGGTAGCTGTCACCTCCACTGAGGGGTTGACAGGTGAGGGGTGAAAATACCAAAAAAATTGTTCCTCAAAAAATAAAAATTGACGTGTCTAAGCTTTTTTTGATAAATCGCCCGACACCTGAGAAAACCTGGGTGGAAAGTTTTTCGTGCCCCACCCTGTATGTATGGATGAGCGCTGCGCTCTCTACGCGTTCCATCCCAAAAACGGTTGGCCATATAGAAAACAGTTTTGAACAAAATTTCTAGAAAGTTTCACGCTTCACAATTTCTATAACAGATGCAAAAAGGATTAAAACCATACCAAGCGAGATATTGACAAAAAACTGATTTTTGTGGCCGTTGACCTTGAATATCTATAGACGCCAACACAAGATTTTATGAGACTTTTGAGACAACCTTTAGAATGTCAAAATAATGGTTCATACAAGTTTTCAGCTTATTATCTCTTATTCCGCAGTTGACCCTCTTATTTGGCTAAGATAACTGGAGTATTTGTTTGTCGTGTGCTGACACCGGAAATCCGATGGATGAGAAACCCGTACTTCCTATGCATAAGGAAAGACGTCGGGAAAAATAAATAAGGACGGAAGTGTCAGAATTCTCTTTTCCGTGAAGTAGGGCCTGCACGAATCCTGAGGATGCGGACCGTAGAGAAACCGAATGACTCGTTTTTAAATCCGGAAAACATGGTTGAACAGACCCAAGGAGCATGAACCCCAAAAGCTGAGACCATACCTTAGTTGGGATCCGATCTGAGATTGGTGAACATTTCTAGCAGCAGCAACACCCAGCTTCCTCCTAACCACTCGAACGGCATAGCACCCTCCGGACAACTTTATTGATAGGTTCGAAATGTGGCCGTCATACTTCGAGCTGTCATCAATTAACAGACCAAGAAATTCACACTTCGACACCTTCTTCACCTCCTCACCACCCATCCCAACCTCATCAAGGCAGCACTTGAAATGCATTATCTTTGTTTTGGAAACATAGAACGATATAACATTGGAGGCACACCACACCATTAATGATGCGAGGTCAGTCTCCACCACACCCCTCAATACCTCTAGATCGTTGTCATGCCAGAGAAGAGTGGTATCATCTGCAAAAGAGGTGCATTTTCCATGTCTGATAGACTTAGCCAGATCAATGATATAGATCAGGAATAAGAGAGACCCTAATACTGATCCTTGAGGAACTCCCGCACAAAGCTTTTCTGAAAATGTGATTTCTGTGTGCGTCCAGAAAGATACGACTGCAACTAGCGTTGAAAAGTCCTACGAAAACATAAATCTTTAGCTTCTTCAGCAGAGTGTCTTGTTGGATGCAGTCGAATGCCTTGGCTATGTCACAGAACACAAGCGAAGTGGTTGATTCGGGTTCTACCGTCTCTTGGCAACCCAAATCAAGGTGATGTCCCAGAAATGAGATTTTCATAGACTTTGAACTTGATTAGTCTAAAAACGGCTTAATCAAATACCTACATGTATGACATATTTGGAATCAGCAGCAAAAGATCCATCATTCCATACAAAAATATACGGGATCTCCCATTAAAAAAATACCATGTTGTGTAAAACTTTCAGGTTTTCGGTGCATTTCTGCTTTTCTTAGTACCTGTCGGATTCTGAACGTCCATGAAAAATCCCGCTAAACACGGAACATCGCTGAAACAATTATTTTGAGTAGTTATAGAGGAAAAGTGCAACATTTCGATTTCTTCTCCATGAACGTTTCAGAAACATTTGCCCTAAATGTTTCGAAACGACAGTAATATAGCAAGAATGTTACATTTCTTTTGTAAGTATGAAAAATTTGGAAGGTAACTATGTGTTAGAACGCAATTACTCATCTGTGTCTAAGGGGATGTTTATCAAGTGAGTTAACCCCTGGGTTACCGCAATAACCTTAGAATTACCACAAAATATTTGACAAAATTACATTTGACAGGGGCCAAGTTCACCCAGGGTCAGATAACCCATGAGTCAACTCTCAATCGATAAACAGCCCCTAATTAAAAAAAAAAATGAGAATATGATGTAGTCTTTCATAATATAACAGCGTTATTTCATAAGGTTGAGCCAGTTTATCAAATGATATCCCCTCATTAGAAATTTGAAGTTTCGAAAGTAATTGTATACCTACACAGAAAATAGAACGTAGTTTAAATTTGCGCCTAATAAGATATTTTTGTGCATGATTTCACTTTGAACAGAACCCGGGATTTCTCATGAGGGACAGTGTCTATATACAACACAATGACGAAAATAGCTAATCAGCCGCCATGTTTTTGCACAATTATGACGCGTATTACCAAACATTCAAATAATATGTTCGTCGAGACAACATGTAGGTGAATGTCAAATGACTTTACGAAAACATGACACAAATTATATTGACGAATTAATAATAATGCACTCTATTGTCGCCAATTTGAACTCATCCGCCATGTTTTTGCTAAATTTTCACGTGAGTTTTATGGTTTTAGATGAAATTTTAGGGGTATTTATATCATCAATTGTAACGACTCATGCAAAAACTTTGTCGGCCATGTTTTTGCAAGATACGATTGACCAATTCAAAATGATGCACTCTATCGTCGTCACTGTCTTGTATAGAGTCACTGTACCACAGCTTACATTTAAGCTGTGACAGTACCATGAGGTAACCTAATTGACAATAACCGCTGTCAGCCGATTATCTGTAGTTGTCTGATGATCATTGAATGATATTTGATACAAGGCCCACCTTCTTTATTGACGTGTGGCTTCACGGTTGAAGGACGCGTTTTGTTTGAGTTAGGTGAGGTGAGGAACAAATTACCGCTTCCTTTTGATTTACATGTTTGGATAGTTTGGGATAGTTTCAATCCAATACAATCATAAATATTATGTTGATAAATCAGTTGGTAAGTACAAATTATAATTATAGTGAAGTGGAAGTTCGAATAAGCTAATATTCGCATTCAGTTTTCTGATCAGTTATAGAAGGCTGACATCACGAAACTTTGGATCCAGCGGAGGTCAATCGTCAATCTATTGCATCAAACTGAGAAGATTTGGGTGTCACGACAATTTTTCAATTAAAGTCAATATTTGTTTTACTTTCAGATTTATATTTGGACGCTATATTTATAGCTGTGTTACTAATAAATAGTTTATCAGTTGATTTTTGTTTTATTACGTACCCACAATATGTTTGACAGTGTAGCATATTAAGGAATGTTTCAAAAAAGTAATTCAAGAAGATATTCCACTCAAAAAGGTTATGTTTGACTAGGAAGTCGTTCATTTTCTCAAAGAGAGCCTCTTATCGATGAATCCAATAAAAATATGTCTAGGCCTCATATGAGGTATGATATGTATATGAGGCCTGGACATATTTTCAGGTCAGGTCATGTTTTGTCACAAAATGTTTTTTTTTTAAGATTTCACGGAACATGTCTGAGTGCGGACATATCGTGTTACATAAATGAGTCTGGAATGTTCATATGTTCTGAAGTGAAACATTTTGGTAGTTGAGTGAATTGTTCTAGACACATTTTTGAACCTACAAATTGTTTACAGGGATAGAACCAAAATTAACCGATATATCCATTGAGTAAAATATAAACAATCCCCCTATACGTAGCAGATTATCCAAACAACTGCACTCTATTCACAACCAAAAGTCACCAAAAGAAAACGAAATACTCATGATAAGACATGAAGAAACGATTCAACTTACCACATGTGTTGGTTTATCCCACGTGACCATTCAATCGTTTCCCTTTGTTTAATCACGTGTAGTTTGTTAACATTGATACATTTTTGGTTGTGGATAGAGTAGAGTGTGACACCAAACACTTGTCAGTGAAAGTGACAATTTGTGACAATTTTGCTGATGGGTGAGTAAAATTCAAAAATATTTGATATTTTGAGAAATAGATAAGAATGTTATACCTAGTTATTCACCTAACTTGTATGAAAAATGATACATCACCGCACGCGACGGCAATGAACACCGACCCGAAGTGGAGTTCGGTAGCAACGTCAAGGGCGGTGTACTTTCCACATGTGTTGGGTTCAAAATCTCAACTGTGTGTTACCATGATACTAAAAAAAACAGATAAACTCACCCCATAATACAATACCTCTCGCCCATCCCCCTCAGTTGTCATCTCGTGACCTACCTCAAACCTATACAATCAATGTCACGTGGGGACGTCATGCGTGAGCCAGTTCAAATGCAATCAGCAAATGGTTACTATAGGTTACGGTATTGATGTTTTACATCTAACCTCACTTTGGGCTCGCAGTGACGACATGCGCGGCTTGGTTCTAATTTCGTCCAGCAATCGATCATGTCTTGTTAGTTTTAGTATCATGGTAGTAACTATAGCAAAACAATCATTTATTCTACTTTAACACATTCCATGCGGTAAAATAACCCCACGGAGAGTTGTGAAGTGATACTCGCTACACGCAAATTCGTGTTATAAAGTACACTTTCACGCACATGAGTAGGTAGAATACTATTGCTCATTGCTAACTGGTAAAATTTTAACAAAACATGCATTTCAATGTCAACAATCGTGCGATCAACATTTTAAATAACAATATGTTTATCGCATTTTTGCGAATACGTTTCAAATTTGCGAAGGCTCAAAAATTGACCCCCTGGATGTGTATAGCGATCGTGAGCCCCATGATTACCTATGGAGCTTTGGTATTGTGGGTAGCCACAGACAAAGACTTGAATTTCAAAATGCTCAAAAGAGTACAGGTGCTCAGTTCTTCAATTAAATCCGTACACGAATAATGCAGAAATCAAATACATATTCTTAAACGAATCAATTGGAGAATTGAGTACCAGCCGCTGGCTGCTGGCAACAAAGTGCTTTCAACGAACAAGTCAATAAAGCAGGAGGTTTAGAATCTGAACCTTTCAATCTGCCTACGCTGTGTTCCCGTTGTACTAATCCTTAACTCCCTGCTTTATTGACTCACTCATCAAAAGCACTGCCGCAAAGGGAGCTCTCAGACTGAGGGAATCCAAACTGTGGAAACTGGCAACACAGTTTGTTCTAAAAGAAATCTCCAAGGCAATGGACAGCCAAGAGGTTAAGTTGCAACAAATAGCGTCTATTGCATATGTCCATCAAGAACTCTTTTGAGAATAAGGCAGTCGTTGAAGTCAAAGAGGACTTGGAACAGGACTCCATGGTAAGGAAGAGCAAGATATCTATCTTTATTTCTCCACAGATGCAGCAAAGACAAATATTGGCACAGGAGCAGGGTTATTCTCAAGAGAATTGAACTTTCAGATTACTGCCTAGAATCAAATACAGCAACATTTCGAGAGCTCTATGGCTAAACTTGGCTAATATGGAGCAAACGAAACTTGAGAAAAGCAGATTAACTGTGAGCATATAGATGAAGTGATCACATGACACTGTGAAATCGGAACAATGCTCCGAAAGTGGGGCCTAGAGCACGATGATCTCTGCAAGGACTACATTAATGAGTATGGAATTTATCAAATACTCAAAAATAGAGACGCCTCATAAATATGGAAACAAACTACCCTGAACACCTGTAAGCAGTGACAAACATCGACATCGTGCAAATTCTGAACTGACTTCCACAAAATTAAACAGCTCTATCTTAATATATGCTTCATAGATTCAAGGGTTTATGTAAAAATGATGATCACTATCATTGTAGAACCAAATGTGGAACTCTGATCACTTGTACGCTTCCATCAAAAGACGAAATTTAAATAAAATGGTGAGTGTGAGATTCAGGAATAAACTGTCCTATTTTTTCCGTATAGAAGGTGAAAATATTCTATCAACTGAGTTAGAACTGACAAGCATAATATGACCTTCATTCTTTATTGCCACAAATATAATATGCCCAAAATGAATAGACCACTTTCATCAACATTTCTCCGTTCCAAATTCGAGGTCAAATATCTTTTGTGGTCAGATATCCGAAATAACCTACCCAAAATCGAAGCCTTTCAAAGTCGTCGGTCGGAAACAGTTGTGCTGAATCACCGAAAGTAATTTGTGGCTTTCGATACCGGCCGCACAACTACATGCCCTTACTAATTTTTGTGACTTCAGGATACCCACACACAATGATTTATTTGATTTGCAATGATGATTTATGTCTCACAGGCATATAATTGTGAGTTGGCGATTATGAATACTCTTGCGGCGCACGGGTGGCTTTTTATCACCGTTTACTTTACACTAACAATTTCTGGAGCTGCGTGTGAATCACTCCAAATGCATCAGTCTTGCATGATGATTATAATCATGGTGTTGGCTGTTTGTTGAGAAATGTACGACATTTTCATCCACGGATGGAATTGTTTTTGACGAGGCGGACATATATTCTGCTACTACGAAAGTCCAATGAAGAAAATGATATATCATTTGGTTTTTCAGTAATTTGGATATTCATGATTCAATTATGTATAGTTGTCAATGATATTCAAGACCCTGATGATGTAATTAGATGGCCTTTTAATTCTAGATCATTTTCGAAGTTACTTGACTTGTGAAAAAGTCTTGGGGTAAGCGAGTCTCATTAGAGGTCTTGCAGGAGTAGTTGGTCTTGCACAATTTCACACATGTGCATTTGTCGGATAAGGTACACAGAAGTTTGCTGCTACAGCCCAGGCAACGAAGGAAAAATAGAGGAAAACATGGTGTATTTGCTGATTTTGGTATAGGTCTAGGGTGAGGTATCCTGAACAACATACTAAGGGTCCTGATCGCCGGGGGGCGAGTTAAGGTGGTGAAGGGTGTGTGAAGATTTTTTTTTTGGTTTTTCATGAATAGCGGGAGAATCAGGACCTTAAGCAAATAAACATAAGAATACTTAATTATTCCACATGAAATTTTCATCAAAAAAGGCTCAGTACCTATTGTCGCTAAAATTGACATGTGAGGAGATATGGATGAAGGAAAAACTATATGATAATACAGGGTGTTTCCTGGACTTTGGTACAAAAATGCGTGTGGTGATTAATTTTCACGGGGTATTTTCATCAAAGATTTTCAAGAGAAACAGTTCCCATAAAGATTTGACGGAAAGTTTTATGAGCTACGCCCCTTTGAATAGGTCACTCCAAAGACTTTTCTTCCTCAATGTGTTCGAACCCGTTCATAAAAAAATCATGAGATTTCAAATATCGCATGAACTTTCAAAGCAGAATCAGAATTTGAGCTCAAAATTTCGAAGTTTCAATCAGTGGCATACCAAACTGGAAGGGTGGAGTGAAGGTTGGGAGTATAGCTTAGACCTCGATAAATAGAGGTATACGAAGACTCTTAGTGGACCACCTGACACAATGAGAAGTGGGGCCAATGATTGAGTGAAAGTGCATCGGTGGAACGTCAGAGGAGGCAGTTAAAACTCAATTTATATTTTCATAATATGAAAATCTGATTTTTCAACATTAATCCATCATCTCCAGTTTGTTTTCTCCTTCTAGCGCAAAAATACACTACACCTTTTTGTAGGAAATTTCACATAGAATAATTTAATACTCCAGTATTTTTTCGCTGGTTGGTCTCGTTTTCAAGTTATTCGAGAGAATCGTAGAAAAATGACCAACAGAGACCACCCCCCACTTTAGCTCACCCCTTACCGATCAGGACTTCAAGTATGTTGTTCAGGAAACCTCAACCTACACTTATAGCAAAATTTTCAAATACACCATTTGGTTCCTCTATCCGGCATTTTTCGACCTTCGTTGCCTGAACTAAGTATTTAGCACAATGTCATGAGATCACATCAATTATTAATAACCAGATAGTCAGCAATGACAAAGTCAAATGGGCAGTTGGCACATAACCAAGTTCTTATCGGAAAAAAGACAAACAGGATCTCTCAAACCCAAGGACCCTGAACAAGGGAAAAATATGTGTGATAAGAAACAGATGCCTCTTGCGGAAGTCTTTTAGCCAAAATTGATGCTGTGGTTATACACCGAGGTGATAAGCCGCATTATGGTGGGCGAAAACCATTCAGGCAACGACGGACCAGAGACTGAAAAGTCTTCAGAAGAAGGGCTTGTCTGTGCGCCACTCGGGTGGTGTGGAGCACACCCACGAGTGGCCATGCTGAACGCCGACAGACAAAAGGTCATCGGAGCATGGCGCAAGCCTTCTGTAAGGTATGGTGGTGCCAAAGCCACAAACTTGATCGATGCAAACATGTTAAGAATGAGATCGGACCACATGGCAGTCATGTATAGGTTCCGAAAGTCATATAAAGTGGTATCATGTGACCCTGCAGTTTGGCTTCAAGAAGCATCTACTTTATTGAACCGAGGTCTGGTTTGTTACACGAACGCCTCAAAGACGGATGAGGATGTTAGGGCTAGCATAAATGCCACTTAACTCCGTGCAATCTTCAGAATTCCTTTAAAGGATACTAGAAATTGGTATCAAACGAAAATTTATGCAGTACATGCATGTGCAGAGGTCTGGTCTGGGCTGCAATAGCCAGAACATCTACATTTTTTTATGGTGAGGCGTCATTGAAACTCTTGAACTCCTATCGCTTTAGTTCAAAGATCGTGATAGACTGCCTTCACGACCTAGATGGGTTGGCACTAGAGAAAAACGGAGCGACGCTGATCTGAGCTGATGAGTGTCTACAAAGATGGTCAGAGCGATAGTACAGAGATTTTCATGTCAACAGCATCTCGAAAATACTCTGAGGATACAATCGACATTATATGCAAAGACCGGGTTCCCACGATGGTCCCATGCTCAAGCTGCAGATTATGTGATGAGGAGATCGAAAATGTGGATCTCTAGCTCGCGAAAGTAACGATATGTCTGGTGAAACACAAGACAAGGGACCACTCTTCCATGAAAATCTTGCTTGTAAGTTATCGGACCTGATTGAAGGGACAGAACTGGTCTAGACCGGCGAGGTTTGGGCAGGACAAGTCACTGTCTGCCAGTGCAGGTCGGTGCACTATAGGTTTCTGTCAATGTGTTGAGTCGAAAGGTACGGTCCTGTCCTAATTGACGTGCTGAGTCAATTGGGAAATCCTGTTCCGGACGTGTTGAGTCCAGACGTGTGGAGGGTGGTAAAACCCGTTTCGGACGCATGGAGTCCAAAAGCCAGTCTAGTAGGGGTTAGAGCTAACCACGTGGACACGATGGGAATCCATTTTCTCTATCGACAGGAACCAGGGTACACCAGACAGAACCCCACTAGAACAGACCAGATTCCAACAAATGTATATTTCCACAGAACACATATACAAATTTTAGAAGAAAAATGTAAATGGAGGGCGGGGCCCAAGTGAAAGCTTTGATTCGCATCCACGGAGAGGCACTAATGTGCCTGAAATTCATTAGATCTCGAGAAGATGGCGGTATGTGGAATGCCACATGACAGCTTATTAGCTTGTCATGATGATAGATGAAGTCATTTGAATTTTGAACGCATTGACTTTAATACTATTTGAACGTCACCCTTTATCTTTATGTTGTCTTTCATGATTTGATTCCTCTCTAAGTGAGAAAATGCCCTGGTAATCCTCATCAAAAAACTTATAAGAACGCAGAATACTAGAGGCTCATCAATGCTCCAGTCGCCATCGGGAAAGTTCCGGAGAAATGCATCCTCCTCAAAATAAGGAGTCACGATGGCAGAAAACTTCCTGTCAGAAGAACAAATGGGATTTTGCCCAGTATATTCTACAACAAATCAAACAGTGAGGTAACACCATCCTGGAGAGGTCGAGCAAAGGGGAAAAAACAGAAGAAGTGTTCCTCGACGAGTTTCGTACAGCCCAGCCGTCCCACACCACATGGACCATGCACCGCTTCCCGAGAACTTCGAAGTAAGTGGCATTTTCTCATAGTCACCATCACACAGGTTCAGCGCAGAGCTTTCGCAGATAGAAAGCCCACACTGACCTCATCTCCAGATGGTTCTGGACATTCATGAAAAACCGAAAAAACTACATTTATTCAAAGTTAATGTCTTGGTTCAATAAATAAAGACATTTTCCACGCCAAAGTCAATGTCAGTGCTTTTATGTAAAAGGAACTGTATAATATATATTACAGAAATCTTCAATAATACATTATCCAAGTCTGATAGTTCGATTCGCATGCACTTGTTTCCGTGGCGCATTGTTCCGTAAAATTTTATACGTCAGTTTGACTTCTAAACTTTGTTTATGTCAAAAATATATACAGAATTCAATACAAAGAAATATACCACAGAACGGTATATTTCTTTGTATTGAATTCTGTATATATTTTTGAGTAGTTGATAAATAGTTAGTTTATTTGTGAAAATAGTGTAGGACTTTTTCCGGCAAGAACAATTGAGCTACCCCGAAGCCTCGTTATAAATATTTGCTGGAGGACTGCAGCATTGATTTTGAATTGAAATACCGAGTGATTCGGATTAAAAAAATGTAATTAAAGAAATATTTGATTTGGTTCTGATTGACGAAGCCATTATGAAATGATTGACAATGGGTAATAGTTTTGATGCAACTCCCCAACTCAACCAGTTTTTGTGCACCAAGTGTGACCAAGTGACCGATTTCAACATTGAAAACCCTTTTTGGGACTTTGTTCTGCTTCCATATTCTTGAATTTAGAAAGTGAAATTAGAGAAAACTCCAAAAAGTTGATGTCTGCTCGACACTTCCTCAGTCGGGGCCGCCGAGAGCAAAAATATCGTGCTCGACACTTCCTCAGTCGAGGCCGCCGAAAGCAAAAATATCGTACAAGCCGGTGCCTTTGACTCTAATTTCGCACTGCTTGCCTCTCCAGCGCAAAATCGTTCATACTGCTGCAAAAATATTGTCATATTAGACGCACATTCAAAACTCTTTCATCCTCCATGTAATTTGATAAAAATAAATAAAGTGTCTGATTTGTTTATTCTTTTGATAAAAACGACTTGTTTACAATTATTTGAATAAATACCATAATACTTGACCAAAAATGTTTTCGATCAATAATGATCTGATGTAAAAAATGCATGTTCATGCTATATACAGTGTGTCGCAGATAAGATGAATACACCCCTGTATTTTCCTTATTTGGAAAAGTGGGGGTTCGAAATTTTGTACAGTCAATGAGGTTCACTATTAATGATATATAAACAAAATTTGATATCTATACCCCGTCTTCTACGTCATCGCAAAGAGGGTCAATTCTCGATATTTTGCTTCGCAATATCTTCAAAACATCATTGATGCTATAAAGTTCTGCCTGTTAAAAATATTATAAATTGATTTATATCTCGAAAACCGCTGCCGATAGGTATAGGAGTATATCAAGCAAAAGTGATTAGAATCAGTCAAGAAATCCAAAAAAATAATAATATACAGGGTGGTCCATTTAAAATAAGAAAGTTGTCACGACTTTTGGGTAGAAGCGGCAACACTGCAGAACTGAAAATATTTTTTAAATATAGATCATACTCGATTATGTGCTAGAGACCGTGAGACACCCTGTATGTCACAGTAAAACCTGGTAATCAGTAAAAGCTAACTGTTACTAGGAAAAGTGAGCTTTTCCTGATTTGGAAACATTTAGCTAGTGGAAGTTGAGTCCGATCGACTTCATCATACTTTTACTAGTAATTGTTAGCATTCACGTGACTTTTCTAGTGAAAGCTGCTACACTGAAAATTATCATCGTGATTATAAATATCCTTTTTGGTCCGAGTTGGAATTCGCCAACAGATCAGACGCTCTGGAAAATACGAGAGCTATGAATCGCAGGGTGTACAATGTGAACATTGTTCAGATACCGTATTATAGAAAATACTCAAGTATTCTCAGTAGGGGTTAGTCTGGGTTAGTTTGGGTTAGTTTGTGTTTGGCAAAAATGTTGATGTTGCGTGAACGACATCATTTAGTGCCCCGTGCACCTTGGGTTAGTTAAAAGGCGGAAATAAGTTTTAAAAAGTACTTTTCCTAACTGCTTTCAGAAGAAGTTGATTTGATGAAGTTTCTCCAACATTCACTAGTAAAAGTGTACAATATTCTTAAAAATTTAACATTTTCTATCGGATCAAGTAATTGCTAGCATCAACTCGTAAAAGCTAGCTTTCACTGAATTTCTAACATTTACTGTAACATGTACATGCATCTGAATAGACTGCCTAAGTTGTGACGTCAAAAACGTATGTCGGAGCTAATTTTGTTTCCAAACAAACAACAAACTCGTAACTATGTTTACATCTCATAAGAAAAAATTTGAATTTGCCGAGAAAATGAGACCAAAGTTACTCGCAGTCAAACGGTATTTCCTTGCAAGGAACCACTTCTCAATCGAAGCCTGACCAGTCGGCAAAATCGCAGTTTGTTTTATTTTATCGTCATCAACTGCGCACATTTCATTTAATTTAAAGACTTTATCTGGAGCCTCCAAGAAGGCTTTGGAAGAAATTATTTCTTCGATGATTGGGAATAAACTGGTTGTATCCACAAGTTCTTCACTCAATAATCAACCGTATTTCCAGAACTGCCCAACTTTTCTATCAATCTTGACATGGATTCATCAGACACCTCACTATCAAGAGCTGTATAAGGTTTTGTTGGATAAAGCTCCTCAGCAGATTGCACAGGTCTAGATTTTGGCTTTAGTGGTGCATTCCATGAGTATATAATACCATCTGTTACAGATATATTGTAATGTCCAAAAAGTGCTAGAGCTGCAATATGATGACATTCGATGCCTTTATTTGGACATGAACATTCTGCCGATAAAATATCAAAGCTCTTTTACAACTCTGTAAGAGATAAGTTAACAACGAGGTAAACAACTATCGAATATATTGATGCTGAGAGGCAACAAAATCATACCTTTAGACACCTTGTAGCTTTTATTCTTCATACTGGCCAATACTTCACCTCTTATCATAGAAAGCTCGGCGTCAAACTCCATTTTCTGGACATGATTGGATTCCAAAGCATTTTCACCTTTTTTATTTGTTTTATTGTTGTTCTCAAAGAAGGTATTTATGCTAGAAAGCTTGAGAACGTGCTTAGAAGCCATGTTCCCCACAAAAGTCTCAAAAAAAGTCGATCTAAACCACAAATAACACACAAATCAAAATAATTAGCACGTTAACAACGTAACTTCAAAATGTCCAAAGTATTAATTATACACTAAAATCAACTTACCTTATCAAAAACTTATATTAATCGAGTAAATCTCACTTTTGTCAAACTGAATATCACCGTTGAAAGTCTTATATTCGCATATAATGAATCCAAAAACACTTGAAACTCAGTTTTCCACATGGGATATCAAAATCAGTGAAAATAGGTTATGATGAGTTTGTTTGGGAACATTTTAAGCCCCGACCTACGTTTGTGACGTCGGAATTAGCCAGTCTATCATTTTACGGTTTTTTGGGTGATCTCTCCAATTATTTAGGATCAATCATGTACCAAAAGTTTTAAGCAATGCATTTTACGTTCCAAACCTGCGAATATCAAACATACTTGAAAGTAACTAGAACCAGTGTCACTTCTGCTTACTTTTATTGAGCGAGCAGCCCATGGAGTACTGAGAGGTTCATTAACGCTTCATATAGGAGAAGAAATATGACGATTTAATGCAAAAGTGGAAATAGCACTACAGTCCGAAACGGCTTGTTATTGCTTAGAGATATCTTTTCAATACAGGGACCAGGAATATTTCAAGGATGTCTAAACATTTGCAACAATGCTAAGGAATTTGTCACAGTTTTGTAAATTTTCTACATTTCTGAAGTCTGAAAGCATAAAGCGTCGATCACTCACACTCACATTTGAGAAAGCATTTACATCTGCTAGAGGCATGGAGTTAGCAGGGTGTCTAATCATGGGATCCGGAGTCGGTTCAGTAGGACCAATCAACCATGTATTTGGTCGTGAAAAGCCAAATCATAGTCAATCGACATTCCATGGGAAATTTGAGTCGGAAGTCCAGTGAACCAAGATGTAGACGGTGTTGCCGCATCCACATTGAGAACAACAAGTGTCCAGTAGTTTCTTGGAAGTGTGGACAAATTTGACACAGCCAAGTCAGTCATGTGCAAGGCTAGAGTGAATGATATTGTGGAGAATGAAAAACAAGAAAACGAAGGATCAGAAGATTCCGATGACCCTCTATGATCAGGTCTATTAAATGAATATTTTGGTGATCTTTGTTACCAAGATTTTCTAAAACAAAATGTAGTGGTACTTCAATAAACAAATTATTATTGAATTCAAAAGTAGTGGATATGGAAATAGATTCGAGGGCAGTAAGATTATTGCTCATAAAAATGACTTCAAATGTCTATTTCCAAATCTGGTGCCAGAACCTGTTGATTTCAAATTAAAGGTTTAAACAGGAGAAGACGTTGAAGTTTTGAGTCTTTTTGGTGATTTGGTTTTTTAAAGGGTGTAGTGATTTATTGATCGACACATATTTTTTTTGCTGTGGAACGATACATGCCTAAACCATTGGTTACTGTGAACGCATTTGGTTAGGTCACCAAAAAAGTCACCAGACATTGTGAAACTGGGCCGAGAACTGGGCTTTAGTGGAAGTAATTATTTTACAGTTATTGATTTGAAAGTTGCTTATCAACAACTTCATTCAAAAAGCTTTTTACAATCAATACACATATTGGTTCATTTAGATATAATCGTTTGACATATGGAGTAAGCTCCTGGAATATTTCAATGTATCATGGAAGCAATATAAGCTCAAGTAAAGTGCTATTTGGATGACATATTGATTTATGGTTGCACTTCAAATGAATGTCATGAAAATATTATTTAAATTCTTACTATATAGATCGAAAAAGTTCGACGTAAAGGTACACGGGAAAAAATGTAAATTCTTTGAAAAATCTGTTGAGTTTCTAGAGAATACAATTGATGTCAATGGGGTAGACCCTACTGATGAAGAGTTAGAAAGTATCCGGAGAGCTCCCTTTTCATAAAATGTTACAAGCTGAAATCATATTTTGGTTTAATAAAATTGTTAGAAAGTTAGAAAAATAGAGTTTAGCTATGATGTTTGCTTAACAAAAATTCCACACATATAACATGAAAAGAATAAAAAAACTTCAGCAACAATCTATTCTGTGAAAGATTATGTATAGAGTATGTCCGCGGATGCGATTAACAAGAGGTGAAAGCTGATTTGAAAGGGATCAAAAATCAAAACATACGACAAAAAGTCATTCTTGATGCTTGCCAAAAAAAAGGAGCTACGATGAAAGAATTGATTTTATTATACAGGGCGTCACAAAAATGTGAGAACATAAAATAATTCAACAAAAGCAAACAGTCATTTTGTGGCCTTTTTACGTGAGATGATAGACACAAAACTTGCTCCAAATCTAGTCAAAACCCTAATTCCGAACCCACTTAAAAACTTTTTAATTAAAAAAATGTTTTTAAAAATCAAACAAATTTTGCAAGTCCACATTTTACTACTTGCATAATATCATGACTTCAATACCTGTACATGATTATCTGTTGTTAAAGAAATAAAAGTCATAATATGGAAGTAATAAAATGCTGACTTGCAAAATTGCTCAATTTTTTGAAGTCTTCATAGATTCAATTTTTTCCAGTAAGTTTGGAATCTGAGTTGGGACCTAAGTTGAAGCAAGTAATTTACTTATCCTTCAACGTTAAAAGGTCAAAAAACGACTGTTTGCTCCTGTTTAATTTTATGTTTTAAAATTTTTGAGAGTATAATGAGAATCAATTTTCAACTCACATTTTTTCAGCAAGCAGACCGTTTTTATCAAGAATTATTTCTTGTCGTCCTTTAATTTTTGGTCTATTTCACCTCTTGTTAACCGCATCCGCGGATATACTATATGTAAAGAATCTACAGGCCAAATGTTGGCCATAAGGCAAAATTATTAGATAGTCAGCTATCCAACTTATAATACAGTACAAATTGACGACCTCACTTGATATGTTCATTCGAATTGTAGATATTATGCTTTACATTGAAAGTGATCATGGAAAAATAATGCCTCAACCTCAATCCAAGGATAAAACAAAAAACTGTGAAATGAGTAGAGACAATATTAATAATCCTGAAGTTGGAGTTAGTTAAATAGTCACAGTGGTTGTGATTTGCCAGAATCGACCATTGTGTAGAAACACCAGTAAAACTAAGTTTGGATGATCTGCTTGTCGATAATAGTAGTGGTATTTCCAAATCTCATACAAGATATCAATGTCGGAAAGACTCATAGAGCCACCTATAAAATTAAATATGTAATTTTTTCAAGGTACGAGAAGAAAATGTTTGGTTTGTTGGTCTGTGATCGAATTGATTTAGACCTTGATAAAAAGAGGTCACAATTGTCAGTGTTCAGAAGACCAGTCACATTTATTGTACTGGGTTTTCAAAATCAAAAACAGAAAGTCCAAATGTGTAGCTGCATTATTGAAATACATTACAAACTGATTAAAACTTTTTCCAGTCAATGGTCCGGCCGACAATCGACTTCCAACAGCACTGGAAAGTTCGATTCGAAATATAAAGTATTTCCATAGCTTCTATTATCGAGAAGTGTCATCTTAATATCAAGGTCGAAAACTTCCAAAAAAGACAAAGTAATAGTCCGGATATTGCATTGAACTCCATACTAGCTGGAATGGACCCGCTTATTATTGAGAGTGAAGCAGGTAGAGATAGCGTTAGTTACGGATACCTATCTCTTTCTAACTCATTGAACTATACTCATGGAGAAGAAAGAGATAGCGATGGTTACGGATACCTATCTCTTTCTAACTCATAACAGGAATGACACACTTTTCGATTCATTGTCAACAACGACCGGGTCCTTTCCAGGTACGTAGTATGGAGTTCAATGGGATATTGATTGCAAAAGAGTCAACAGATGGCCAGAAAACTTGAAGACTGTCTACCGTCGAAACATTAACAGCAAAGATATCATTGTAATTGGAAAAAGAACACAAAGTCTAAGTCCTCAAGTTATCATTGACAAAGAATTTCCGTTACCATGATTTCATTTAGGTAATGTCCTACCGCTGTTTTATTCGTGACCCGACATATAGTGATTATTGTTACCATAATATCAAAATCGAACAAATAATATACCTAATAGTCAAACAACGACATTTTTTAAACTACCAACATAAAATAAAATTATACCCAAATGGACGACTTCAGCTGTTCCGGAAATTGATGCTTCAAATTCCGGGTTATTTCAACAGTCTGTGTCTTGACTGAAGACAATAGAAAAACTATCAGTAGCGTTCATGCTGTCGCAAACTATCATACTGCAAATTTATTCTTGTCTGAGAAAAAGGGATATGTTTTTACGAAATTTCTCTGAATTCGAATATCATGTATTTCCAGTGTCATCAAAAATAGAGCTTTAGGGAATGCAATCTAGGTCACTTCTGCTTTTGAATTTATCAAGTATAAGAGTACCGCATAGAGCTGAATTTATGATTTCTGTGTCGTAGAAAGTGACTGTGGAAAGTTTATGAGAATTCAGTGCAGTTCACAAGAAACTTCACTTGATGATGGACTTAAAAAAACTTCTTGGAAAATGAATGTATAATTTTGGATCATCCGTCAGTCAAGCTCATGACCGGAAAAATCCAAAAGTTCGCCTCCCTTTCAAGAGCTATGGACAAATTAATTTCGCTAACCGACGCGTCTAGATTACGGAGCACTTATTGCAATAATGGGGGACTTTTAAGAGACGGAACGGATAAAATGAAAATGTCGGGAATCCTCTCCAATAGCTATAAAATATTTCGACTTGGAACAGTAGGGCTTAATGACGAAGATCAATTTGAAATTAATTGCTGAGTGATTGAATCAAATTAAATCACAACTCTGCTGCATATGACTAGCATTTATTAAATAGATACAATTTTCCTGTCAATAAACGCCTGAGGTTCTTATAGACCATTTTTTCAATCCTACAGGTCTCTGGATGATCAGAACATTAGGCAGTACACTTCATAACGTTTATTCACCATCCATGTCAACAGCTCCAAAATCCGCCATTAGGGACCTCCAATTTCGAATAAATTTCAGAGGTTGACACTTTGGTTATTGCAGTAATTGTAGTTACGTAACTTTGGTCTGCTGCTTAATAATAGGTTTGTTCAGGGCAATTGATGAATGAGCGCAGGTAATTATGGAATGAGGTGGACTAGAAACCAAGTGATTTAATCTAGACAACTTACTATTCTGAATTTTGATTATGTGGCAATATATGTTGAAGACTGATAACCTTGAAGAAATCGATTATTAACAAATATAATCCCGCCTTTATTCTACTGATAAAAAAGATCAAGGAAATACAAGCTTTTTGAAATCATATCTTGCAAATTGAAATTTTCTCATCCAATATTGAAAATGATCAAGGGATTTTCGAGTTCTATTTTTGTCCACAACTCATTAAATGTACACAGCATCATTGATTTTTGAACTTCAGTCAACCTGCCAAGCCATAAGGAATGTCGACTTGAGTCGCCTGAAACTTAGATCCCACTATTCGCGCCGGGAAAAATATTTATCTGGGGATTCGCTCATTTAGTTGAATTAATTTGAAACAGCTCCGCTCAGCTCACGAAGCTTTTACCATAATAAACACGGACTTTGGGGAAATCCTGCTTAGAATTTTATGACACTGAATCTGAATTTGTTAGGAGACAGAAAACTCGTTGGGGATGCAGTTTGGTTGCTATGCGGAAAAGTGATACTATGATTAAGGTAGAAGGCGCATTCCAAAACTGTGATCAACTTGAATTTTCTATCTTGGTTATAAAACGAACTTCACTCGAGATTATAGTTGCTTCCAGAAGTTTCCTCTCGAGTATTATTGAAGAATAAGATGAGATAATGAAAATCACAAGTATAATAGCAAGATTATGAACGATGCAGTTTAAGTGGGTATATTGTCACGTAAGGTGTTAGAATGGGCCTTCAGTTGGAAACGTAGTTGCACCAAACAGTAGAGAAACTCCGTATAGGCAACTTCCGTTTCCTATCAATTATTATGGTACAGTCTATCTGCACCACTATAACAATAGGACAAGCATGTTCTTTGAGGCTGAGAGGGGCTACACTACTCGGGGTGAAAGGGACTACACTACTAGAGTAGTTGGCTACGCCAACCAAGGCCTAGCCTGCCCTGAGTAATGATCCTGTCATCAAATTTTCCTTTAGCAAATACTTTAAAAAGTACAGCAATATCCTCAAACTTCAACATGGTAGCAGAGCGAGGTCAGCTGACGAGCTGCTGATTGAAGAAAAAGTAGTGTCTTGGTGAGAAAACAGGAATAAACCGGACAGAATCTTGTCAGCCGTTGGGCTCAAGTTTTTTCACTACTACAAGAGGTAAAATATGGAGTCGACTCGTGTTCAAATTGGTCTTCTTGATGGGGAGAGTAACTGGTTGTCCTGGAAGTATAAACAGTGCTGTTGAGAGGAATCCCTGGAGCTATGGATGTTCTAGAAGGTAGATTGAAAATGCCTACTATCTTAGGTGAAAATGCAAGTTAAGAGCAAAGGACAAATTATTCGCAAGATGTAGAGCATTTTACAAAGGCAGGTGGTCAGACCTTGATGATTATGACTACGAATTTGACAGAAGATACTCTTCAGAAGGTTATGAGGTACACTGGCGGGTATAAAGTACGGAATGTTGTTCACAGATCATATAATGGATCTGTAGAAAATAGGAAGCAGGTCACGTGATTATATTTTGCAGAAAGTGGAAAGCCGATGGAGGACCTGGATTGGAAAAAGGAGAAAGCTCGAGTGAGACGAAGAATAAGAGACCCACAGAAATTAAGAAAGACTTGAATATGCTGCTTGTTTCAGTAATCACAACTGTTTTCACAACAGAAGTAGACCATGATTTCTGGTTTGTAAACAATGGCGCAACAGAACATATAACAAACTAAAACGATACTTTTGGAAGTTTTGAGTACGGTAAAGTAAATGTGATTACAGCAAATGGTGATTTTGTTCAAGCTATGGTAAAAACCGCAATTTTTGTAAAAACTAAAAAAAGCTTGTCTCAGTCCTATCAGCACAGGACAAGTTTGAAGAAAGCTCATTTATCCCAAGTTCTTGAGACTGTTGCCTAGAGGTAAATGGTGAAATCATCTTAGTTGGTTCAAGATTCAAGAATGGTGGACTTTTTAAATTGGATTTGAAAAGCATAAAGTTGGAACCTAGTGTACCTGTGGTGAATGCCGTTTCAGAGGAGAATCTTCTTCAATTGAATCATGAGAGACTAGGCCACGAGAAAAAACGACACGTGAAAGCTGTTATTTCAAGGGAACTAGGCATCAATGTATCTTTGGACAGTGAAGTATGCGAAGGATGTGTTTATGGTAAAGCCCGCATACAGAACTTTGGTACAAGAGAAAGAGCTTAGATACTTGGTGAGCGTATTAAAACCAATGTTTGTGGAATTTTGAATCAGGACTGGTACATGTGGAATCGATAACAAATTTTCTGAGGTTTGGTTCATGAAGAAAACACCCACATTTCCACATTCCAATGAAAAAGCGTTAGATCATAGACACGAAAGCACTTGAGGGTATTCTTATTGGTTATGAAAATGATGATGATTACCGAGTAGGGTGTACTGAAAACTCAAAAGATCCAGAGATATAATTTTTGACGGATGCAAGCCTTCACATGTTATTCAAAAATCTCCAAGAACCCTCTCTTCATCGCCAATGATGGAAATACCTTCACGTATTGAAAGGAGAAATAACACTAGAGGTGAAGTTTTCGCTGACTTGTCAAATAATGAAGAAGAAGCAACAGGATCACACGAAGAGCATGAATCAATACAACACATTCCTGAAGAAGATATAGAAGAGGATAGTTTTGAAGAAGCTATTCAGTCAAAAAATAATGATGATGATATAATAATTGCAGATCAAAAAAAATTGCGGGATAGAGCAGCACAGCAAGATTTTCTTGTGACCGTGATTGCTGTAATAATTGAGCCGAGATAACCATTGAGCTATGAGGAAGCAAGTACCTGCCAAGAGAAAATAACCAGGGAATTGGCTATGCAGCAAGAGATACAGTCGGTGCATAAAAATAACACATGGGTGATGAAAAAGTTACCTCGCGGTAAGAAGGCCATTCCATGTAAATTGAATAAGCTCAAGATAAATTCAGACGGCACGGTTGAAACGTACAAATCAAGGTTGGTCATTGAAGGATACTCGCATAGAAAAGAGATAGACTACGACAAACGTACAGCCCTGTAGCAATAGGCGGAACAATACGAGCTTTTTGAGTGTTGCTGCGAGTAAAGATACGTTTCTTACTCAATTTGATGTTTTGCGCTTTTCTCTATGGAAATCTTGGCGAAAAAGTCTAAATTGAGCAACCGGAAGGTTATGGTAACGAAATCGGAATGGTATGTCACCTTCAAAGACGTGTACGAACTCAAGCAGGCATCGAGATTTTGGAACAATCGTTTAAGCGATTACATCAAACGGTAGAGACATGCTATTGTTAGCTCTATACGTGTTTGACGGACTTCTGGCTTCTACGAATGAAAACATGAAAACCTCCTTTCTTTCAAAATTAAAAGAAGACTTTAAGAGAGTTGTGAAGCCTGCTTCCTATTTCATTGGACTTGACATTGAAAGAGATGAAGATTAGTCAGTAACAGTTGAACAATCTGCATACACCAAGATAATTTTTGCACGCTCTAGTATGCAGGACTGCAACCGGGTTTCTACCCCTTTAGTGAAAAAGAGTATTCAATCAGGGCAAGAAGTAAGATAAAAATTCAACTCTCATTTTTTACCAAGAAGCAGTGGCTGCTCTCATGTATCTATTGCCTGAGCTAACAGCGTAGTATCCCGAAAATAAGATAGCCCAATTGGTCTCGACGTTGCTAAGGTGAAAAGAATTTTTCGTTATCTTTAAGAAACAATTGATTCTAGACTTATCTATAAAGGAGTAATGGAACACCTGTCTTAATCCTACAGTGGCGCTGATCATGGAGGTGATGAAAGGACTGGACGCTCCATAACTATGCATGTTTGCAGGAAGCGCAGTGCCTTGGCTAAGTCAACGTCAAACTTCAGTGACAAAATCATCTTCAAAAGCAAAAACCGTAGCTTCAAGTGAGGCTGAACAAAATATTGTTTGGTTAAACCGACTATTTGAATTACGAGAAGCTATGGGTTTGGTTAAATTGTTCAATAAGGGAAGGAGTTGAAAGACATCTCTGTGTTTACATCTTCACAATATGAAAACAACTCTTTATTTTATTGATGTTTATATTTTTATTGTACCTTCAATGTCAGATATATATCAGTTTAAATAATAATTTAGTGATGATCCAGTCATTTAATTTCTTTTCAGCAAATACCAGAAAAAACAGCAATATCCTCAAACTTCAACTATAGTGACATTCTATCATATCAATCCCAAATCAACGTCAATTGAAGATAAATTAATAATCTGTGCGATAAAATGATATTCTACTTCCATGCAAACAGTTATTGGCCAAATTAGAAGAAAGCAGCTTTTAAACTTTGGATATCTAGAAATGCAAAACACTATTTCTATCCAGAAATGTTCCACTCTCAACAGCATGTCGCTATTACATCTAAAATTCTTACATGTATTGGGTTGCATCTGAGCTAAAACTAGGTCGACAGGCGACAAATCAAATCCACCACAAATCTTACGATGTAGAAAATTGAGTTATTTCTTGAAATAAATTCATTATTGAAATACGCACGAGCTCCCACGTGACAGTTGAACTTGTTTATAAAGAAAAAGACACGATAATATTTGGGATTTCTAATGTCCAAATTCGTTTTCCACTTCTAGAGCATGAATAAATAGTCTGCAACTGTTCCGGTTCCAAATGCTCGTGGTTGGAGTTGCGGAACACTATTTTCGGGACTTCCGAAGTTTATTTTCGAAACCATTATCATAATTTTCCGCTAGCTATTTCTATTTCATTTATATGCCTACATGGTATTCATAAATCAAAAGTTTGTCGAGTGTATTATGTGGGGAAAATTTCCATTTCAATGAGTTCTTTGTAAACATCGAAAGTTTAATGTTAAATAAATGAGTATAAAGAATTCACTATGTAGCGCAACTTGAACAATATTGAAATGCACTTCATAATACAATAGAGTAGGAACAAATTATATTTCGGAAAATGTCCACGCTTTTTTAGATTCGTGAAACTTTATTATCAAACTAGCCGAATAAAACAAAACACGTTCATTATTAGGAGTAGGGCTTCGCAAGACCAAGACCAAGACCAAGACTGGCTTGTCTTGGTCTTGGTCTTGGTCTCAAAAAATGAATTTGGTCTTGGTCTTGGTATTGGTCTCGATATATCAAGACCAAGACAAGACTGGGTCAGTCAGTGCGGCTCAAAAACTTATGAACCGTTTGATATATGCGAGCGAAATTTGAACACACCATATTATGTGAGGACGTTCTGCATTTTTGACATAGTTGTGACAGCTGAAAATGTCAAACTGACAGCTAGGCGCCATTGCGAATGAAAAAATCAAATAGAATGGAGGGTCGAATGATTCCTCATTTTCGAGGCCCCTTGACCCTGATTACAACTGCCAAGTTTCAAGCCTCTGTTGACAGCATGTCAGATTTTTTTTGTGTCACTTTATCAATACTCACCCGCAAGAATTGACTTCTCCAGACTAAGAGGATATAATGAGGTACAGAAGATCTTCAAAATGAGCTATTACTCAATCTTTTTGATAAGGATGAATTTCACCATAAAAAAAAGAATAAGGGTGAACAAAATCCTTGTTAAAAAGATTGTGTAATAGCTCATATATCAACAGAAATGATAGCAGAAGCTTGAAACTAATCAGGGCCAAAAAGCCTTCAAAATAGGGTATCACTCAACCCCCCTTTCCATTTGATTTTTTTATTCAAAATGACGCCCAGCTGTCATTTTGACATTCTGAGCTGTCACTTCCATGTCAAGAAATGCAGAACGTCCTCACATACGGTGTGTCCCAATTTCGGCCGCATATATCAAACGGTTCAATAGTTTAAAAGGGGGGTGACTTTTTGGAGCCGCACTTCATAGCATAACAATCCTAGAATAGTTGTTTTCCATAAAACGTGACTCAGTCAATCTTTTTTCAAATCGCAATTCTGAACCAAAAAAAAAATGAATTTCTATTGTACAGCCCGGTCTAAAAAATGCGGAAGACATTTTATTATTACCAGGGATGGCGATACGATTTTAACAAGCTTTTCGCATTTTTAGATCGTTTTTCTCCATTGTGAACGGTTCGAATATTTTGTCTATGACTATTCAATAATAGATTCATTAGACATCTAGTTTTTATTGGTTAATGTAACTCTTTACTCATGACGGTGATTTTTTTTCCATTACTCAATTGTTTTCAACCGATGAAATGATCTCATGTCATTACTCCACTGTTTTAGAGCCAATTAGAACATTCGACAAGATATACACCTTGAAATTCATCATTTTGAAACAGGCCATTTGACCGTCCATACTTGTTTTAAAGTCATTGTCACATTGTGATGACAACCTAACCTCACTTTAAGTACAGGCATTGTCAAAAAGTGCCGTCCAAATGAAATTAGATATTTCAAAGTTCGCTTTAACCATTGAATAATCATAAAAAAAGTATAGTATTCTACTCGCTTAAATGGCTATTACTCACTCAGATGATTACGCTACTCGCCTATCCACTATTTCCCGCTCGTTGAATAATATACTAATATTGCCTATTGGACAAATTATACGGGATCCACTTTATATTGACCGGAAAAACAAACCTTTCTGGAAATCCATGTCAAACAAAGGTTTCCAAAAAGTGTCGGATAGCTCATTTAGAAATTTATTTGTATATTTACAGTGATAAGATTTTCATTTGTTTGTGTGAGATGCAGGGTTTGTGTAACTTGATGGCACTGCCATGTCTTCCGATCAACCATCAAATTACAATGATAAATTTTTTGAAGAATCGATCCACTCAAAAGACTAATTAAAAGTAGAAACATTTTTGCAGATTTTATTAAATATTGTGTCGATTTTTTGGTTCAAGACCAAGACCAAGACGAGACTCTTGTGGTAGAGTCTCGGTCTTGGTCTTGAACGTCAAGTCTTGGTCTTGGTCTTGCGAAGATATCAAGGTCTTTGTCTTGGTCTCGGTCTTGTCACCAAGACCAATGAGTCTTGTGATCTCGCGAAGCCCCAATTAGGAAAAGGGGTTGGAATAAAGTTTAAATAACGTGTAAAAGTGGTGGCGAAGAAAAAGTTTTCCATGAACGTAGCCAAAATGACGCAGGTGATTCCAAACAACGTTTGGAACGTTGCGAACACTAGCTCAAATAAGAGTTACCAAGAATCCGTTCAGGTAACTGCAGCGCTTGAGCGCTTTATTCAAGCAGTCGCACAGTGCGTTACCCAATGGACAAAAAATCAAAAAAACAAATTTTTCTAAAGCGTTTCTACCACGAAAATAAAAACAAGCAATTTTAAAAAGCTTGCGTGGTAAAATATATCATATTCCTCACCAATAAATAATATATCAGATAAAATTTACCATCATACACGTGAACTCTGCGAATATTCATGAATTCACTTCATAAATTGGCAAGTGAAATCAAAAATAACTACAACCTATGTTTCTTCTTGGTGTATAAATGTTACATAATCGCGTCATTTCTTTCTTATAAGTATATAGAAATTGATTCCAAGCCAAGAATATGTTGATAAAAATGTAATAAGGTTTTTCTGGAATACACCCCAATACGCCTCTGCGATTTTTGACCAATGAGTTCCAAAAGCTATGCTCTTTGGAATAAAAAAAAATGCTGCTCTGGCCTGCCACCCTAAACGGTTTTATTCAATTTGTAATAGCCTGCCAGCTATACAGTCTTGCTTTCAATTTTTAACAAATTCTCACAATCATTCGGAATGATTATAATCATTTTTGTGTTTATTTTTGGTAACTCTGCTTCTTGAATGGTATCGGTGGTCTGTGAAATTTTACTCTGAATGTACTTATATTCTGTTGTTTTATTATTCGAAAAATACTTGCTGTTAATATTTTGACTAGTTAGCATTTTTTTCTTTCTCGAATATTGAATATTGATTTGTTACGGTTGAGAAATTTTTGATATAAGTTGGACATATTTAATAAAGGGTTTCGTAATTTTGAGGGTTAAAATCAGTTTTTTGTAAGGAAAAAAAAAAGATCAATAACTCAACTCCAGTCCAGCGATCACTTCAGAGTATCTCAGTTCGGTCAAAACGAGATGAGTTTTTCAGTCAGGCAACGTCGCTTAGACTTATGGGTTATGTTTTTTTCCAAAAAAAAAACTGGGAGAATTTAGTTTTAAAACTGAGATTACTGGTGTAATCATGCCTCGTGGCTAAGTTTGCCGATTTTATGTGAGTTTTCCGGATTTATCAAACTTTGGTGACAACTCTGACTTTTTTAGCTGTGTCAAGTGCCTTAGTGCGGATTTGAGGATTTCTCCGTGAAAATTCTCCCAGTTGCAACTCAAACACGTGTCAAGGCCCCCTTACACCTGGGGTGATTCTGCACAAACTCTGAACTCCCCTGTCTATTATTGTTTATTTCTGCTTTTCAGGCCTGTTTGTACTGTTTGTATTAGACTGTATATTATTTGCATTCACCATCAGACGTACCATACTCTGGCGAATGCGGACAAATTCTTGATCCGGAGCCATTCATTCTCCCGAACCGACCTCCAACCATTGGGAATACTCCTGGACTTGAACCCTCCCATATTCGAAGGGTAGGCTCCCTCATTTCCACTCATACATCCTAACCTCGCTACGATAATTGGATCACGATCACACAATATAGGACCCTGGACTAACCTGCACCGACACATCCCTTATATGGTGAGTCAGTTCCAATTACACCCCTTTGGCTACATCACGACCGTCACAATTTGTCACTATTGCCGAGTACCCTCGTTGTGTGATATTGTTTATACACCCTTGAAGGTTTAGCTATACATATTATGATTTGATTGCCATCTACTTACGTTTCATTTATTTTCTGCCACACTTAGCTCAAAATTCGTCACATCAAATTTCACTATTTATTAACACTGTACACGCCGAGTGATCACGAAGCGAAAATTAACTAAAGACTAGACTAACTAGAATCAATTAAAGAAGACAGAGAGTTTATTCTGATCTTTTGGGTACGATTAGGATCAAGGGATGATGGAGATTGGTGAACTGCTAACACGTGTGGAGAGTGGCCGTGGGTAGAAGCACTCTCAAAGAAACACTGTTGCGACTCTTCATTTGCGCCACCTGCTTTCAAACCCAAGTTTGCTAATCTGGAATGAGATGGGAAAACTGCTGCGTACATCTATGTTCAGAAGAATTGCCTAGAAAATACCATTTACTTACAACACTTGTGATTTGTTATATACAAAATACAACCTCATCGATATTGGCATTGAATCGATATATCAGACCCGTTCTAACTAGAATAAAATAACCTCACACGTCAGGTCTAGCGCCAAGATGACTGACAAATAAATCGATAAACAAATGACGCGATGTTTTTATAAATATGAAATACCTCCACAGTACAACTTTCCTGATCGGGACAAAATGCGTATTTAGTGAGCTAACAATACATCAAATTGTTATCAAAGACCGCTAAGTGATCACTAGGCGTTAACAGGAATTAGTGCAATAATAATGTGTGGGTTAAAAGTGAATGGAAATGAAAATACCTCTAATAATTATAGCTCAGAACGTTAAGTAAATTTGATCAATAACCCACGAACGAGGGTACTGGACAATAATTGCTATAATAATAACTGATGATGTTCCTAATGTAGCTGGATATCTCCCAAACGTTTTCCATGAACGTAGTTTTCCATGAACGTAGCCAAAATGACGCAGGTGATTCCAAACAACGTTTGGAACGTTGCGAACACTAGCTCAAATAAGAGTTACCAAGAATCCGTTCAGGTAACTGCAGCGCTTGAGCGCTTTATTCAAGCAGTCGCACAGTGCGTTACCCAATGGACAAAAAATCAAAAAAACAAATTTTTCTAAAGCGTTTCTACCACGAAAATAAAAACAAGCAATTTTAAAAAGCTTGCGTGGTAAAATATATCATATTCCTCACCAATAAATAATATATCAGATAAAATTTACCATCATACACGTGAACTCTGCGAATATTCATGAATTCACTTCATAAATTGGCAAGTGAAATCAAAAATAAGTACAACCTATGTTTCTTCTTGGTGTATAAATGTTACATAATCGCGTCATTACTTTCTTATAAGTATATAGAAATTGATTCCAAGCCAAGAATATGTTGATAAAAATGTAATAAGGTTTTTCTGGAATACACCCCAATACGCCTCTGCGATTTTTGACCAATGAGTTCCAAAAGCTATGCTCTTTGGAATAAAAAAAAATGCTGCTCTGGCCTGCCACCCTAAACGGTTTTATTCAATTTCTAATAGCCTGCCAGCTATACAGTCTTGCTTTAATTTTTAACAAATTCTCACAATCATTCGGAATGATTATAATCATTTTTGTGTTTATTTTTGGTAACTCTGCTTCTTGAATGGTATCGGTGGTCTGTGAAATTTTACTCTGAATGTACTTATATTCTGTTGTTTTATTATTCGAAAAATACTTGCTGTTAATATTTTGACTAGTTAGCATTTTTTTCTTTCTCGAATATTGAATATTGATTTGTTACGGTTGAGAAATTTTTGATATAAGTTGGACATATTTAATAAAGGGTTTCGTAATTTTGAGGGTTAAAATCAGTTTTTTGTAAGAAAAAAAAAATGATCAATAACTCAACTCCAGTCCAGCGATCACTCCAGAGTATCTCAGTTCGATCAAAACGAGATGAGTTTTTCAGTCTGGCAACGTCGCTTAGACTTATGGGTTATGTTTTTTTCCAAAAAAAAAACTGGGAGAATTTAGTTTTAAAACTGAGATTACTGGTGTAATCATGCCTCGTGGCTAAGTTTGCCGATTTTATGTGAGTTTTCCGGATTTATCAAACTTTGGTGACAACTCTGACTTTTTTAGCTGTGTCAAGTGCCTTAGTGCGGATTTGAGGATTTCTCCGTGAAAATTCTCCCAGTTGCAACTCAAACACGTGTCAAGGCCCCCTTACACCTGGAGTGATTCTGCACAAACTCTGAACTCCCCTGTCTATTATTGTTTATTTCTGCTTTTCAGGCCTGTTTGTACTGTTTGTATTAGACTGTATATTATTTGCATTCACCATCAGACGTACCATACTCTGGCGAATGCGGACAAATTCTTGATCCGGAGCCATTCATTCTCCCGAACCGACCTCCAACCATTGGGAATACTCCTGGACTTGAACCCTCCCATATTCGAAGGGTAGGCTCCCTCATTTCCACTCATACATCCTAACCTCGCTACGATAATTGGATCACGATCACACAATATAGGACCCTGGACTAACCTGCACCGACACATCCCTTATATGGTGAGTCAGTTCCAATTACACCCCTTTGGCTACATCACGACCGTCACAATTTGTCACTATTGCCGAGTACCCTCGTTGTGTGATATTGTTTATACACCCTTGAAGGTTTAGCTATACATATTATGATTTGATTGCCATCTACTTACGTTTCATTTATTTTCTGCCACACTTAGCTCAAAATTCGTCACATCAAATTTCACTATTTATTAACACTGTACACGCCGAGTGATCACGAAGCGAAAATTAACTAAAGACTAGACTAACTAGAATCAATTAAAGAAGACAGAGAGTTTATTCTGATCTTTTGGGTACGATTAGGATCAAGGGATGATGGAGATTGGTGAACTGCTAACACGTGTGGAGAGTGGCCGTGGGTAGAAGCACTCTCAAAGAAACACTGTTGCGACTCTTCATTTGCGCCACCTGCTTTCAAACCCAAGTTTGCTAATCTGGAATGAGATGGGAAAACTGCTGCGTACATCTATGTTCAGAAGAATTGCCTAGAAAATACCATTTACTTACAACACTTGTGATTTGTTATATACAAAATACAACCTCATCGATATTGGCATTGAATCGATATATCAGACCCGTTCTAACTAGAATAAAATAACCTCACACGTCAGGTCTAGCGCCAAGATGACTGACAAATAAATCGATAAACAAATGACGCGATGTTTTTATAAATATGAAATACCTCCACAGTACAACTTTCCTGATCGGGACAAAATGCGTATTTAGTGAGCTAACAATACATCAAATTGTTATCAAAGACCGCTAAGTGATCACTAGGCGTTAACAGGAATTAGTGCAATAATAATGTGTGGGTTAAAAGTGAATGGAAATGAAAATACCTCTAATAATTATAGCTCAGAACGTTAAGTAAATTTGATCAATAACCCACGAACGAGGGTACTGGACAATAATTGCTATAATAATAACTGATGATGTTCCTAATGTAGCTGGATATCTCCCAAACGTTTTCCATGAACGTAGTTTTCCATGAACGTAGCCAAAATGACGCAGGTGATTCCAAACAACGTTTGGAACGTTGCGAACACTAGCTCAAATAAGAGTTACCAAGAATCCGTTCAGGTAACTGCAGCGCTTGAGCGCTTTATTCAAGCAGTCGCACAGTGCGTTACCCAATGGACAAAAAATCAAAAAAACAAATTTTTCTAAAGCGTTTCTACCACGAAAATAAAAACAAGCAATTTTAAAAAGCTTGCGTGGTAAAATATATCATATTCCTCACCAATAAATAATATATCAGATAAAATTTACCATCATACACGTGAACTCTGCGAATATTCATGAATTCACTTCATAAATTGGCAAGTGAAATCAAAAATAAGTACAACCTATGTTTCTTCTTGGTGTATAAATGTTACATAATCGCGTCATTACTTTCTTATAAGTATATAGAAATTGATTCCAAGCCAAGAATATGTTGATAAAAATGTAATAAGGTTTTTCTGGAATACACCCCAATACGCCTCTGCGATTTTTGACCAATGAGTTCCAAAAGCTATGCTCTTTGGAATAAAAAAAAATGCTGCTCTGGCCTGCCACCCTAAACGGTTTTATTCAATTTCTAATAGCCTGCCAGCTATACAGTCTTGCTTTAATTTTTAACAAATTCTCACAATCATTCGGAATGATTATAATCATTTTTGTGTTTATTTTTGGTAACTCTGCTTCTTGAATGGTATCGGTGGTCTGTGAAATTTTACTCTGAATGTACTTATATTCTGTTGTTTTATTATTCGAAAAATACTTGCTGTTAATATTTTGACTAGTTAGCATTTTTTTCTTTCTCGAATATTGAATATTGATTTGTTACGGTTGAGAAATTTTTGATATAAGTTGGACATATTTAATAAAGGGTTTCGTAATTTTGAGGGTTAAAATCAGTTTTTTGTAAGGAAAAAAAAAAGATCAATAACTCAACTCCAGTCCAGCGATCACTTCAGAGTATCTCAGTTCGGTCAAAACGAGATGAGTTTTTCAGTCTGGCAACGTCGCTTAGACTTATGGGTTATGTTTTTTTCCAAAAAAAAAACTGGGAGAATTTAGTTTTAAAACTGAGATTACTGGTGTAATCATGCCTCGTGGCTAAGTTTGCCGATTTTATGTGAGTTTTCCGGATTTATCAAACTTTGGTGACAACTCTGACTTTTTTAGCTGTGTCAAGTGCCTTAGTGCGGATTTGAGGATTTCTCCGTGAAAATTCTCCCAGTTGCAACTCAAACACGTGTCAAGGCCCCCTTACACCTGGGGTGATTCTGCACAAACTCTGAACTCCCCTGTCTATTATTGTTTATTTCTGCTTTTCAGGCCTGTTTGTACTGTTTGTATTAGACTGTATATTATTTGCATTCACCATCAGACGTACCATACTCTGGCGAATGCGGACAAATTCTTGATCCGGAGCCATTCATTCTCCCGAACCGACCTCCAACCATTGGGAATACTCCTGGACTTGAACCCTCCCATATTCGAAGGGTAGGCTCCCTCATTTCCACTCATACATCCTAACCTCGCTACGATAATTGGATCACGATCACACAATATAGGACCCTGGACTAACCTGCACCGACACATCCCTTATATGGTGAGTCAGTTCCAATTACACCCCTTTGGCTACATCACGACCGTCACAATTTGTCACTATTGCCGAGTACCCTCGTTGTGTGATATTGTTTATACACCCTTGAAGGTTTAGCTATACATATTATGATTTGATTGCCATCTACTTACGTTTCATTTATTTTCTGCCACACTTAGCTCAAAATTCGTCACATCAAATTTCACTATTTATTAACACTGTACACGCCGAGTGATCACGAAGCGAAAATTAACTAAAGACTAGACTAACTAGAATCAATTAAAGAAGACAGAGAGTTTATTCTGATCTTTTGGGTACGATTAGGATCAAGGGATGATGGAGATTGGTGAACTGCTAACACGTGTGGAGAGTGGCCGTGGGTAGAAGCACTCTCAAAGAAACACTGTTGCGACTCTTCATTTGCGCCACCTGCTTTCAAACCCAAGTTTGCTAATCTGGAATGAGATGGGAAAACTGCTGCGTACATCTATGTTCAGAAGAATTGCCTAGAAAATACCATTTACTTACAACACTTGTGATTTGTTATATACAAAATACAACCTCATCGATATTGGCATTGAATCGATATATCAGACCCGTTCTAACTAGAATAAAATAACCTCACACGTCAGGTCTAGCGCCAAGATGACTGACAAATAAATCGATAAACAAATGACGCGATGTTTTTATAAATATGAAATACCTCCACAGTACAACTTTCCTGATCGGGACAAAATGCGTATTTAGTGAGCTAACAATACATCAAATTGTTATCAAAGACCGCTAAGTGATCACTAGGCGTTAACAGGAATTAGTGCAATAATAATGTGTGGGTTAAAAGTGAATGGAAATGAAAATACCTCTAATAATTATAGCTCAGAACGTTAAGTAAATTTGATCAATAACCCACGAACGAGGGTACTGGACAATAATTGCTATAATAATAACTGATGATGTTCCTAATGTAGCTGGATATCTCCCAAACGTTTTCCATGAACGTAGTTTTCCATGAACGTAGCCAAAATGACGCAGGTGATTCCAAACAACGTTTGGAACGTTGCGAACACTAGCTCAAATAAGAGTTACCAAGAATCCGTTCAGGTAACTGCAGCGCTTGAGCGCTTTATTCAAGCAGTCGCACAGTGCGTTACCCAATGGACAAAAAATCAAAAAAACAAATTTTTCTAAAGCGTTTCTACCACGAAAATAAAAACAAGCAATTTTAAAAAGCTTGCGTGGTAAAATATATCATATTCCTCACCAATAAATAATATATCAGATAAAATTTACCATCATACACGTGAACTCTGCGAATATTCATGAATTCACTTCATAAATTGGCAAGTGAAATCAAAAATAAGTACAACCTATGTTTCTTCTTGGTGTATAAATGTTACATAATCGCGTCATTACTTTCTTATAAGTATATAGAAATTGATTCCAAGCCAAGAATATGTTGATAAAAATGTAATAAGGTTTTTCTGGAATACACCCCAATACGCCTCTGCGATTTTTGACCAATGAGTTCCAAAAGCTATGCTCTTTGGAATAAAAAAAAATGCTGCTCTGGCCTGCCACCCTAAACGGTTTTATTCAATTTCTAATAGCCTGCCAGCTATACAGTCTTGCTTTAATTTTTAACAAATTCTCACAATCATTCGGAATGATTATAATCATTTTTGTGTTTATTTTTGGTAACTCTGCTTCTTGAATGGTATCGGTGGTCTGTGAAATTTTACTCTGAATGTACTTATATTCTGTTGTTTTATTATTCGAAAAATACTTGCTGTTAATATTTTGACTAGTTAGCATTTTTTTCTTTCTCGAATATTGAATATTGATTTGTTACGGTTGAGAAATTTTTGATATAAGTTGGACATATTTAATAAAGGGTTTCGTAATTTTGAGGGTTAAAATCAGTTTTTTGTAAGAAAAAAAAAATGATCAATAACTCAACTCCAGTCCAGCGATCACTCCAGAGTATCTCAGTTCGATCAAAACGAGATGAGTTTTTCAGTCTGGCAACGTCGCTTAGACTTATGGGTTATGTTTTTTTCCAAAAAAAAAACTGGGAGAATTTAGTTTTAAAACTGAGATTACTGGTGTAATCATGCCTCGTGGCTAAGTTTGCCGATTTTATGTGAGTTTTCCGGATTTATCAAACTTTGGTGACAACTCTGACTTTTTTAGCTGTGTCAAGTGCCTTAGTGCGGATTTGAGGATTTCTCCGTGAAAATTCTCCCAGTTGCAACTCAAACACGTGTCAAGGCCCCCTTACACCTGGGGTGATTCTGCACAAACTCTGGACTCCCCTGTCTATTATTGTTTATTTCTGCTTTTCAGGCCTGTTTGTACTGTTTGTATTAGACTGTATATTATTTGCATTCACCATCAGACGTACCATACTCTGGCGAATGCGGACAAATTCTTGATCCGGAGCCATTCATTCTCCCGAACCGACCTCCAACCATTGGGAATACTCCTGGACTTGAACCCTCCCATATTCGAAGGGTAGGCTCCCTCATTTCCACTCATACATCCTAACCTCGCTACGATAATTGGATCACGATCACACAATATAGGACCCTGGACTAACCTGCACCGACACATCCCTTATATGGTGAGTCAGTTCCAATTACACCCCTTTGGCTACATCACGACCGTCACAATTTGTCACTATTGCCGAGTACCCTCGTTGTGTGATATTGTTTATACACCCTTGAAGGTTTAGCTATACATATTATGATTTGATTGCCATCTACTTACGTTTCATTTATTTTCTGCCACACTTAGCTCAAAATTCGTCACATCAAATTTCACTATTTATTAACACTGTACACGCCGAGTGATCACGAAGCGGAAATTAACTAAAGACTAGACTAACTAGAATTAATTAAAGAAGACAGAGAGTTTATTCTGATCTTTTGGGTACGATTAGGATCAAGGGATGATGGAGATTGGTGAACTGCTAACACGTGTGGAGAGTGGCCGTGGGTAGAAGCACTCTCAAAGAAACACTGTTGCGACTCTTCATTTGCGCCACCTGCTTTCAAACCCAAATTTGCTAATCTGAAATGAGATGGGAAAACTGCTGCGTACATCTATGTTCAGAAGAATTGCCTAGAAAATAGCATTTACTTACAACACTTGTGATTTGTTATATACAAAATATAACCTCATCGATATCGGCATTGAATCGATATATCAGACCCGTTCTAACTAGAATAAAATAACCTCACACGTCAGGTCTAGCGCCAAGATGACTGACAAATAAATCGATAAACAAATGACGCGATGTTTTTATAAATATGAAATACCTCCACAGTACTTTCCTGATCGGGACAAAATGCGTATTTAGTGAGCTAACAATACATCAAATTGTTATCAAAGACCGCTAAGTGATCACCAGGCGTTAACAGGAATTAGTCCAATAATAATGTGTGGGTTAGAAGTGAATGGAAATGAAAATACCTCTAATAATTATAGCTCAGAACGTTAAGTAAATTTGATCAATAACCCACGAACGAGGGTACTGGACAATAATTGCTATAATAATAACTGATGATGTTCCTAATGTAGCTGGATATCTCCCAAACGATAAAACGGAAAGGACTTACCAAATAATAAGGGTTGTTTCCACAACGACAACAAGTTGGTCCAGGGTAGTTTGTTGCAAGTGTCCAATTTATCGTAGGGGTTAGGTTGGCGATCGTAGTAAACCGAGGTTACTACTGAATCTCCGTTTTTTTTCAAACGAAAAAAACCAGAAAGGCTTTTTCTTTGTCACATGTTCTGTGACTGCTATGCTCTCTCGTCAATATCCAGAATCATCGCATGTGTTGAATCACTAGGCTTGATGACAGACAAGCTACTAGTCCAATCGACGAATTACCTAAAATCTCTATCTATATCATCATAAAGATGATATGGATACATAGAATCTAACATGGTTTAGATAAAAAATGTTCTAGGATCATCCAATAAAATTGACTCTTGCATGTCCAAATATTTTTATATCAGCTGTAGAGCATTCTCTGTATCTCTGTAGTCCACAGTAGGTCCATTGTGCACCTTCACAGCAGGATTTGGGCCAGCACCTAGTACTCCAATTAATGAAGTGTAGAGTGCGTGAACAGGTAGGTGAGCGGTTTCTTCAGAAAATTGTTCAAATACTTTGTTATTGAACGTACCAGAAGTCCTGACGTCTAGAAGAAGAGCCAAAGTCATTTTTCAGTTTTTCGCTCATATTTCGAAAACGATGCATCGCTCACAAAAAAAAAAGCTGATAAAATTATTTTCAACTTTTGTACTCAAAACATTTTTGTATCCGCAACCGTTTGTGAGCTTCGTGCTTATGAATGGAGACACAAAACATACATGAAATGTTATAGAATGAACTATTTAACCTTCACTCCTTTTCCGATTCTAATGCTGCATAACCGATTGATCATGGAAGCATCATATACCTCAAACGCCAACAGTGCCTGCGCATGTGATACGGGAAGCACTCAAATTAATTAATCTTCGTAATAATTTCTCTGATGTTTGACATAATTTTGACACTTGAAAAAACACAATGATTGCGAATTGAGAAGTGTTGAAAAAAAGTTCTAGATTATTTCATAGGCTTTCTTTTTGTATCTGAGAACTTTTTTGTGCGATACACTGCTTTCGAAATATGGGCGAAAAACTGAAAAATGGGCCTCAGTAGCATTCCTGACTTTGGCCCTTCTCCTAGAGGTCAGGACTTTTCGTATGTTCAATAACTAAGAATGAAGAATAACTTTCTGAAAAAACCGCTTACCTACCTGTTCACGCACTCTGCAGCTCCTCAGTTTATTGGATAGGGGCTGGCCCAAATTCTCCTGTGAAGGTGCATAATGGGCCTTCTGTGGCATACAGAGATACAGAGAAGCCGATATAAAATTATTTAAACATTCAACAGTCATTTTTGTAGGATAATTCTAGAACATTTTATATCTGAACCATATAAGATTCTATATCATCTTCATGGACTTACTGGAACCTACTACATTTTCCCTGTTAACTTTTCCGTGCGAAATGGAATAAAATTGGGAATGACCCTGCCAATAGTGATTGATCGACGTTATTAATTGATGAAATAATTGATTTTTCCGTTCGGAAATTCCAGAATTGAGTCACGAAGAAGTAGGCCGACAAACTTGAAAATGTGATAAACAGTCTATTAATTAATAGAGAACTCCATCAAGTACCAGATGCAAGAGACAATTGATTGAGTTGATCTAACCTGGAACTCACGTAGGAAGTTGTGCACCACGTGCATTTGCATGTTCTGATTTTAATATTAATGAAGTTCATAAGATTGGCATCCAATGAGTGCGACTTTCAGCATTAGATATTACTGGAGTTGGCAGGTTTGTTTGCATACCCGACAATACATTATTATTGACACTGCCAAAGTCGTAATTCGGTAAATTGAATTGGGCAAATATGAAGCTACATGTCAGCATCTATTTTGAACATTTATCAGCAAAACCGTATTCACGATAGCTCCAATTCGGAGTAATGGCCAACTGGTCAGTTGATATAGTCAAATTTTTGCACAGTGTTTTTTTTTGTCTTTTTCCATTTATTGATTTTGTCCAATGATATGGGTTTTTTCGATCGATTGGAGCAATTTCGTTACCCTTTGAAATAGGAATTTTCAAGGTGATTGAATGGTCAATACGGGGATTTTAAATTTGGAAGCTCATTAGTCTTACACATTTCAACTATGTTAGTATTGCTTTTTGGTTTTACACCATCTCATCTCATCACAATGGAAAGTAAGCACGAATAAAAATTCACACAGGAAAATATCAAAATAATATCTCTCAATTATTCACAAACCTAGATAAGAATGATGTTCATACAGAATATACATATTATAGTTGCTACTGTTCAACGATAAAAATTGTTTTTTTGTTTTATTTCCAATTAAATTTATACAAATATTCTTTATCCAACAAATGACAGTTATGACCGTCATTATTGATGAAATTCCAGACAAGTAAACTCTCAAATCACACACATGTGTGTTATAATCCATAACTCACGTTCATATTTAAAGTAGTAAAAAAGTCAATGTCAAGTAATGCTGACATTTATAGGGTACTAAGACGCAAGTAGCTAAATGATGCTACTTGTTGCATAAAACATCGTTTGCCACTCGTGTGTCATATTTCCCAAGCTACTTGAGAATTTCTTCTTATTCTACTTCTTTGTGAAAGCCTTGAGACTTTTTTCACCCATTTATTTGTTCCTCCTGGGATGCCGACGACCAGCTGTTCTCCCACACAAGCTGTCCTGGTGGTCTGCCGTATGGCCGGTTTTCCATCTCTGGCGATTTTTGCCAGTCTGTGGTCCTCAATCCTGGATATGTGCTCGTTCTAGAAGCGTCTCTCAGCACATGTCCATCCAATCACGTCCTCTGTCTTGCATTCTTCCTTATCTCGTTACTCCTTCATAGATCCCAAAGTGTGTTCCCTGTGATCATTCCTGGTGTTCTCATTCCTTTTTGTCTCCGCTGTATCAGCTCGTGTTTATGAATGCTTTATATATTCTAACTTCGGTCGTGATTTATATGCATGCATTTTCCATATGGTTGTTCGTGAGGCTCCTGCTACTCTGGATGCCTTTTTAACCTGGTTCCGTACGCTATTCTAGAGCTTTTCATATGGTGATATGGTTATTCCCACATAGTTGAATTTAGAAGCCGGTTTTATGATTCTGTTGTGAAGTTCTAGTTTGCATCTGCGTGGTTTTCCGGCAATCACCATGCTTTTTGTTTTGATGGTTGATATTTGCATTCTACCCTTTTTGGTCTTCCTCTTAAATGACTGTAAGAATCATTGCAGTCTGTCTTCCGTGTCCGCGAATAGTGTTACGTCGTCTGCGTAACATATTATCTTATAACTTATATTATAAGTTGTTGGTTTTCCATCTTGTATCCCTGGTCCACCTTGCGCACTTGCTCTATTATTCTGTCCATTGTGGTATTGAATAGTAGTGGACTAGGACTGTCTCCTTGTCTTCTCCCTGTGCTTTCCTGTATTTTTTCTGTTGTTGTTGATTTCGTTCCTATTGTTGTGATGTTGTTTGTCTTGAGCTCTCGAGCCGTCTCCGTGATGCTTGGGGGTACACCCCTGCGGTTCAACTCATTCGTAACGTCCTCCAGTATTATCCTGTCGAATGCTTCCGTCAAATCTATATAGCACAGGTATGCTGGTTTGTTATGCTCTATTTTCTTCTTCACAACCTGCCTGACAACGAACACTCCGTCAATCGTCGAACGGTTTTTCCGAAAACCTCCTCGCCTATTGTAGTGTGCCTTCATGGTTGTGTCTTGAAGCGATATTCCTCGGTAGTTCACCAAATCTGATGTTTTCCCCTTTTTGAATATTGGGATTGTGATGCTATGCCCCCTTGTCGCTGGTGTATATTCGTCTTTCAATATTTTGGTGAATAGGAACATTGTCCGGACCTGTTTGCGGGTGCTTCAGTACAAATAACACTTCCTCCATTTTATATTGTTCTACATCCTTGAAGTCTATGGCTTTCCCTCGGTTCACCCTCTCGCTCCATGGGCATTCCCAATGCTCACTTTTTATTTTCCTCATGGAGTTGTTTTGATGCTTTTGATGAGGTTTCTTGGAGTCTTGTTGGCTGTCTGTTAGGTGGGCCTTTTTCTTCTCGTGAGCAAGTGTCTCTGGTTAGAACAATGGTTTTTTATATTTCGATGTTGTGTTGATTGTTCTTTTTCCGAGTGCCTCCTCCGCTTCTTGGTTCATGCTGTTTGGTAGAATGTTTCAAGCGCGCTCTACTGTGTGTTGCTGAAAAATGGGTTGCCTTCCAATTTTATGAGATATGCGCCGTCAGGTTGTCCGTTTTTTTCCTATTGGTTGGTGGTCTTGCCATGTTAATTTCCCATTACTAAGTTATGGTCTGATCTGATGTTTTTCGATGTGAGTTATCCAACATCTGGTATTTGCTTCGCTTCAATGGCTCTACTTTGTATCATTTAGTCTATTGTGGATACTACCCCTCTATTGCTCTGAAACGTGACTTTGTGTTGATATTTGTGTTCAAAGTATGTATTGTTGATCCTTAATTCTTGGTAAGCGCAAAATTCAACAAGCTTCTTGCCTCGCTCGTTTACTGACTCCTTATTGCACTTGTTCTTGAGTCCAGGTATTACCTCATTTCCTACTCGTCTTTTTAAGTCGCCTATTATCATTATGCTGTTGTGGTATTATTTCCATCACCAGTAGGAGCTGTTCGTAGAAGTCAATGGTCTACTGGACAGGCTTTCCAGTATCTGGTGCGTGAACGGACACTAAATGATGGGTGTGTTTGTCTAACTTTAGGGTTTCTTCCATTAGGGAGATAAAGCCAATTGCCATTTTTCAAACGAATCCGTAAACGTATATGTAACGCATCGTGTTACGTTAATGGGGAAGAAAGCCATATAAAGCCACTCATCACCGTATCGCTCATACGTATACCGATCTTCCTTTTAAATGTCAGGTACATATGTCATGTCATGTTGTGATGTTCCATCGTTAGAATTCGAACTAAATATATTCGTGTTTTAATTTGAAAAATATGAATGCTATAGTTGACCACCAGGTTGACCACTTTGTGTTTGCCGATGACGTCGATCAGGATGATGATCTGAATGATGCCATCATCATGCATATATTACATGATGAAGAATTATTGGGCAATAGAGCGGTTGTACTGTATGGAGCTTTTAATTTAAACAATTTGAATAATGCCAAGTGTATGAAGTTGTTTCGGTTTAGGAAGAAAGTAGATACCATAACTGCCGACATGTTTATTTCCGTACTTATTTTAAAGCTTTGATGAAATGTTCAAATTTTGTAAACAAAAACTATCAGCTGTTTTGTTGACACATTTTTGACGTCTGTCGTTCAAAAGACAGATATTCGTGAGCGGTTAAGTATACCGTAGGGGCCCCTTACGATACGTACAACGTAACGCATATGTGTCAACGTATCCCTTCTGCACTTGCGCAGTTCGATACGTATACGGATACGTTTAAAATTTTGGTTTGGCTTTATCTCCCTATTATTCTGTCGTACGTGTACGTAATGTCTCTGATGAAGTCCCTGAATTTTTGGTTGATCAGCATTCCAACTCCAAACGCTGCTCTTGTGTCGTCATATTGTTCTGTTCTGGAAAAAAACTCAATATAGCTGTTCACGGACCTACCATAATTTATGCATAAAAAGTTTGATCTCCATAAATACAAGAGTTCTGCATTCGACAAGTTAAAACCAATCAAAACACGTTATGATGAAGGACAAGTATTTATATCCATAATTTTTCTCTTCTGTGAATTCTGACTTCAAACCATTAGGCTAGGAACCAAATGATGTTTTGTTCCTGGTTGGAAGTATAGTACAAAAATGTTGAGAACGCACAATTAAACGGTAACCAATTAAGTCAAGATGATGAAAGAAGAGCAATCATGCGGTAAGTTTATATCCCAGTTCTTGGGAGGTTTATTTCATTTTGGAAACAAGGTAAATTATAACTTCTGGTTAAACTAATAAAATTATGAATCAGATGGGAGCAGCAAAAGCGCAATCTATGGATTGATAGTAAGTGAGAAAAATGGCTAATAGAAACATTCAGAAAAAATAGCATTTGAGAAACAAAAACGTTGTACATACTTCAATGAAATTGTGAAAACAGAATTATATTGTAAGACTTGGCACCATTTCTAACTTTCTTAGTGTCGAAGGTACAGACTAGGTTGAATGAGCAGATTGGTAGAACATTTTTCGCTGATTACCACGACAGCGTGAATGATGCTTTGCTGAATGTTCAAAATGATATCCTCAAAAGAAAACGTCCATATTCGTTTTGTCTGGTGATCGAGTACCATAGAGCTAGGAGGAGAGTGTGTTCGTATATAATATCAATCTAGCAAACTTCATGAGCAGGTGCTTCATTTTGTTGAGAGTAGTACAATTTTTGTTTTGAATTAAATTTCCTATCGAGCATTGCAATACAATATACAATGTATCTTTAAAAAAATTGGATTCTTTTGATCATTCATCCTTCAATTAATAATAATTTGAATGCTATATTGCTCTTGAAATGATAACGTCATGAAACTCGATGCATCAGTTTTTGAATGTGGACTACTATAACTACTACAAAGACCTTTTAATCGAAACATTTCTCAGAGCTATGAAGAAGTAGGCATCTTTTCAGGGTATTGAGTGACATTCCATATCTCATCATAACAAAACGCTACATATTATAATCACTTTTACTGAAGCTCACGTTGGGAAGATTTTTCAACTTCCGAATAAAACACGCGGTTGGTGGGCTTCACAATGTATAAGAACGTAAATAAAGTGATCGTAGAAAAAGGATTGAGGCGTCAGCGACTTGAAGTCCGTTCAACACAAGAGTGAAGAATTTGACTAGATATTCTAGAGAGAACGCTGACGGGGGTAAAGAAAAATGCAGTGGAATAGATATGATGAGATATCTATTATGTATATCAAATAGTAAAAGATTTCAATATTAAAAAATATTATTTTTGCAAAGAAGAATAGAGTTCTCATGTATGTATTCATATAAGCCAAAACTTTAGGTATTGTGATCCGCCTTTGATGAAGTGATTTGGAAGACGTGTCTTGGGCTCAGAGAAGAATGACCAATAACCACTAATGAGATGAGAGCGACCAGAAACAGCTCCTGGTGATAGTCAGAAAGTCGCACAAAACCCCGAATGCTAAGGGAAAACCAGCCTATTAAATGATGTAACCACCCAATTATAGCACAGAGCTAGTGAAAAATCTGACTAACCTCCAGTTTCTGAACAGCAGAACTATTGATTCGATGAACAACTACACATCAGAGATATTGTGTCATTTATGTCAACTTATCGAATCCATAAGTTGGTGTCAGATGTTGAGAAACTGGGGATAAGAAACAGGGAAGAAACAAGAGATACATTCGAAAAGTAGTTAGAAAAACACTGTCTTTTGACAGAAATAAAGCACACTAGTCAATCGGTACCTACGTTTGAAAAACCTCATCATTGCATTTAAAAGATCACCGTTTTTCTCTTTTTAGAAAGCTCCGAAGTGGACTGAATAGACGAAATTTCGGCGATAAAAATATGTTTTTTTTTTTCGGTCGTTGTTCCTTGTTTCTTATTCTTTGCCTAAAATTACCAATCGCAAATAAAAGTTTGGTTTATAGCACCGTTGGAAAATGTTTTTAATTTTTTAACATTTCACAACCTGATGTTCCGACGCAAGCAAACGACGTTTTCTGTTTTGTTATTGGGAAACCACCATCAACAAATTATTATTTAAATGTACCCGTATTCTAGACTCTGTGAAGAAATTTGGTTTTCAATCATAGGTATTACCCTAAGTCTCTATCCGGAAAATCCAACATCATGTAATAAGAAAAAAATGTTTGTACGGCCGCCGCGCCGGGCATGTCAGTGTGACATACGTATACCTTTTATACATTGAGATATTTTTAATTATTCAGACTGGGGATATGATTTGATAGATTGGAAAAGCTTTTTGAAGGTTGAAATATGACGAAATCAGATCTGCAAAATTTCTGGCGATAGTGTAGTTCATCTTTAGAAAGGTTATGAAGAGGTCATCATTTTTCTACGCTTTTCCCTTCACTTTTGCGTTCACCATGAAATTGCTCTTTAACCTCTCAGAATTAAGGTCTTGCTTTCTGGACGTTTCAATGGTTTCAAATCAAATTTTCCGCAAAACAGCGCTACACACCCTATTTCACGCTCGCTCTGCATTTACTGTTATCATTTTCTTCACTTATCTCATTTTCATAAGATAAAGTGTTCCCTATTCTCTTTGTGAAATAAATCTTTGTTTTGAGTTGAATACTGCATTATTTGTTTTATTTTCCTGTTGCATATTCTATTTGTGAAATAAATCCTATTTTCAACCCTGCGTTTTATTGCTTTTGAGTTGAAAATACATTATTCGATGCAACAAGACTCTGCAGCTGCTGCTAAGGCTACCCGAAAGGCACTGTGGGTCCTCTATCACGTTATTCACAGGGTGGCGCTCGAGACCTGGAAGATGTCATCTTACAACCCCCGTAAATTAATGATTTCTCACGTACTTCACATACTGGAGGAAGATTTGGCTGAAATTTGCTGGTCGCGCTCACACCTCCCGGAGCAAAAAACAACTCGCCATCGACTGTGAACTCTGTTGGTGTCAGATAAAATGGAGATTATGAACAATTTTGAACAAAAGTAAATAGAAACAGAGGGTCGGTTCACTTGCAATGCTTGAAATTTGAATATTTCTATATGAGGCCAGTTTTTTCCAGATAGGATTGAAAGCTTTGGGATTTCAACCAAGACATTATCCGTAACATGTTTACCAACTGTCAGCTTTTTATTTTGAATATCCGGGATCTGGCAAATGTTTGTTTCGTTTGCCTACACTATAGATACTAGAGAATCAAATCTATCTATTGTCATTCAATAGCATCTATGCAGAAACAAATATGGTTGGAGGCACACAATCACACTATGTGATAAATAAATCATCACTATAGACCGAATTTAGCAGGAAAGTCGGTGGTACAATAGTAGACCCAGGAAGTCGCAAAGCACTGGATTTGTGGCAAGTCCAACAACACCCTTTCGAATCTACATCTAATCTACACAATCAGAGCTCATAAATGCAAACTTTCATGGTAGTACGGGATCAATAATTTTGTTTCGTATAAGATTGCCAAAAACTGTATTGAGCAGTGTAATATTTGTTTTGACAAAACAAAAAAGTATGACGTCATATTTTCACCAGGTTGATACTTTTGAATTTTTTTTTTTCAAATGATTCCTCACATGAGTACAAGAGATAAAGCGAAAAAATTGAATTCTTTGATTGTGTGTATCAAAATTTGCAAATCCATCTGATTCAAATCAATTATTTACATAGATACATCATAACATACCCAAACTTTTCACTTGAATGACATGTCACTGTCGTATAGTTTTGTCAAAACAAATATTACACTGCTCAATTTTGTAAACATTTCTGTGAGCAATAAAATCTGTTTTTTTTTTAAAATGCCTGACATGTGCCAAAATTGAAGGTTAAAGGTTGGCAATCTTGTATAGATAACTCGCAATTTGAAATGGAAATGGTAGACTGGGTAAGAATTTACGGAACACCAAACTTCACCTTGACTATGATAATAATAATATGTCAAAATTTTATAAAATTTCATCATGCCGTATGGTAAACATTTATCTGCAGAGATAAAAGCTGCGATTAAAATGCGTATCGTGCGTTTGGAGACATATGCAAGGACCGGAATGACTGCATAGATAGATTATCAAGAACATTCAAGGTAATATTTTTATGTTTTTTGTCATTGATTTCGCTTTCATCCATTATAGAGCCGTGAGCCATCACTAAATCTCATTAGTTCGAATGATGTCTAGGCACTATAGAAATACATATATGTTAATATTGTAGATCATAATATATATTATTTTCTAGATTCATCAGAAGACTATTTTAAAAGTTCTTGAAGAAAAGGAAACAACCGCAGAGAAAAGAAGCGTGAAAAGGGGAAGAAAAAAGAAAGGGCCATGGTTTAACCACATTTTTTTAAGGGAGGAAATTAGGAGATATATTTTTTAAAGTTTGGAAGAGGGGCTAAATTTTTGTTTGACAGAAATATCAGGTCACGTGCGGGAAGTGGTTGATTTTGATGGATCGAGAAGTCTTCTGCACAAAATTATTAGGGATATGGGTTTTCAAAATAAAAAAAAAATGGACGGAACATTTTATGCGAAAAAAGTCATGTAAAACGTTAAAAAATAACTTTTTTGCGAAAATATTTGGAATATAAAAATTCTAGTGGAAACATGGTTTTTATTTTTTTGGACGAGACGTGGATCTATCGGAATGGAAGTAAGATTAAAAAGTGGGTAAAAGAAGATTATCGCAGGATGACTAATATCAAAATTTGCAGCGAGGGCGAAAGGTTCACAATTTTACAGGCTGGGTACAGGGGCGGGTTTCTTCCAAATTGTGGGTTACTTTTTTCTAGTAAAAATAATGACAGGGATTATCATAAAACAATGAATGGAGATATCTTTATGGATTGGGTTAAAAATAAATTGGTGCCGGATCTGGGCAAAATTAAAGAGAAATGTGTCGTTGTGATGGATAATGCGCCATACCACTCAGTACTTTCGGAAAAACCGGTTACAAAATTTTCAAACAAATCGACCCTTTCGGCATCTTTGAAAAAACATAAAATTGAATGCAGTCCCGATTGTACCAGAATGCAATTGTGGAATTTGGCAGAACCTTTGGCTAAAAATTCTTGTGGTAAAAAGTACGTAGTCGACGAGTTTCTTCAGTCGCAAGGCTATGAAGTTCTTCGACTGCCCCCATATCATTGTCAGTATAACCCTATTGAAATGGTATGGGCATTTTGTAAAACTTATTACAACAAGAACATTACAAATTTTAAATTAGTCGGTAGTGATAAAGTTTTACAAGTGTGGTCCGAGTCATTATCCAAATTCAGTATAGATATGTGGAATAATTGTGTTGACCATACAGAAAAATTAATTAGAGACGACTGGACAAAAGACATGGGTGTAACTAGTATTAACGAAGTACCTCCTTTAATAATATCATTTGAAGAGGATTCATCATCTGATTCTGATAATGACTATTTATCTTCTGAAGATGAGGACTGATTTTCAAATGATATTATCGAAAATGTCTTTTGAAGTCATATCCATATAAATTTTTTATTTCTGCCCAACTAGCACAACAATAATTTTCAACTATTGGTGCTATTTTGTTTTATAACTGCTTTATTAAGTAGTAAGTAGAATATTCAGCTCTTGAGAAAGATTTTGCTTTATAATGTGTACTCGTAAGAACATTATCGGGGCAAAAATACAAAACAGTTTTACATGGTTTTACGACAAATTTTGATATTGTTTTATAAACGTTTACACAACAGATTCTATACGATTTTTTTGCTTATCGAACATAATATTTGTTTTATAATATATTTATACCGGTATCATCTGATACAAGGTCATTCTTTTGCGAACGAATGAAATTATTGTATACATGGAAGCCATATTTTTTGTTATTTTGACTGCCCATCAGTGAGTCGGCCATTTTCAAAATTGTTACAAAAAAACATTTAACCAATGATAGAATGCTGTGGATAACTATTCAGTATTTTATAATGATTTAAGATGGATCATCTGAATTATTCTATCACAATACAGTCCAAATGAAAAAATTTCATTTGTCAAAAAACATGCGATATTTAGCTTTTTAGTTATATTGAGGACCATCAAAAAATACATTATTCTCAGTGGGTACAATTCCACAACAAAACTTCATTTTTATGGTGTTGGTTAAAACAAAAAAGCTACCCATGATATTATAATGACACAACTTTTATAAAACCTTTTTATTATAAAATTGTTTCACAGTTCATGTTTTATGATAATTATTCCGTACATTTTTATAAAACTGTCCGATGAAAGCTTTGGAAGCCATAATAAAACAAATTGAGCAAATTGCTGCACAAAAGTGCGCCCTTTTTGTGTTTATAAGCTTTGTATAAACTTTTCTAGCGACACTGTTGTTTCATAAAAATAGTTCCGCGTTAATGTTCTTAGGGCATTTATAAATACAGATAATTGTTAGTTGAGTGGTTAACACGTTATACCGCATAGCTGTACGTCTTATCATGATTTATCATATTTTTCCTGGGAGTAGTTCGGCTAACTAAAATTACCTATATAATTATTGTTGAAATATCGTTTAGTATCATAACATGGCGAATCATATTCGAGAAAGCAGACACTCTGTGGTAATATCACATGAATACGTTCCCCTCCCCACCAAGGGCCCCAGTCCACAGAGACTCGTCTTCCAGACCGCAACAAGCCGCCTGCCGTCACCAGCCAGTCCACAGAGGCTCGCTGTTCAATCATCCATACAAGGACAGTCCATAGAGGCTGGTCATTTATCCTGATCCACTCTCAATAAAGCTACCAGTCAAACACAATGGCAGACAAGAACGAGCTCGACCGCCTTGCACTAGAACAAGAAAATGTGACGATGAACGACAGCAAAAAAGACTCACAAACCAGAAAAACAGAATCCTACATCCAAAAACATCTATGAAAACAACTGGAAAAATTATGGAAAGAACAATTCAATCAAAAAACCAAAGGACTTCGAGCATCCCTAAAAAACAAAATCATATTTTCAACAAGTGTTTGCCAAATATGACGAATTCAGGACCTACTTTTCACTAACATGCCCAAAGACCGCAGCTACTTCCAACACCCAATCTGATCCCACTTTCTCCAGCAGCCAACAAAAACGGATAAAAATAAAAGAGTTCAAAATGGAACAACTGAAAGACTCACTTATGCAAATACAATCAGAGTTGGAACAAAACAAAGCAGAGTATCACCAAAATACTACTTACTCCAAAATAGTGTCCATCATCTTCAATGGCAGCCTGATCAACCAAAAACCTCTATACCAAGCCACCGAGCCCATACTCAAGCAAACAGATAGCTTTGGAGAGTTGATAAAAAAAGAAAGGGACCATGTCAATGATCGTCTCCATGACACGGTATGGCGTATGGCGTAGCGTTCATCAGCAGTATCACGACAATAGCCTAATGGTGATCCTAGCAGGATGTCGTGCAGTGAAACTGATCACCAAGAAAAGACAGAAGAGACGAAGCCAGAAAGCGGAAAAACAAGGCCAAAACAAAGACATGATGTCTCTACGTTCGTCCATCAATTGTGGAGAGGCGGCAGAATGTTTAATTGCAACAATCATACATCAAATTATTCTAACTATTACATAATATCACTAAATGCATGTTTTTTACTTAGTATTATATTATATTTCAAGCGAAAAAAATAATAAAAGTTTATTGTTGTAATTGTTGGAAAACCCTAATTAAAGCATTTCGGTTCACCTGGTACACATACGATGCAGATCATTTCATTTTTCGAGTACGTTATTAGTATCAATAGTGCCAATACTTCAAAACTAAAATTGATGTATGTCAGGCATTTAAAAAAAAAACTGACTTTACCAGTTTTTTTACGAACCAGCTGTACAACGTTTGATGTCGAGATTCTGTTGTCAAAATAAGTCCATTTAAGCCAACTTTCCTTTATCCAAAATTGCTCTGTCAAGTCTGCAAAGGGACTCAAAGTTAAAAAAAGATCCCAACATTTTTCAAACATTAGATGAAAAAACTTTCTTATGCAATGCGTTATTAGATAAAAACAACAAAAGAGATAACTGATTATGACGTCACTGATTTTTCATGGAATTGACTTTCGTGTGATTCAGATGTTTGTATCTGATAAGGCTGTGAATAGGAACATTTTTTTCCCTTTAGAAAAAAATTGCTGGGTGTTGTGCTAGAAATATTCGTGTAACCAATTGAAAATATTTTTCTTTCTCTGACACAACCACTTATCCCAGCAAAATTTTTCAAGAGAGAGAAGCTTCCCAATACATTGTAATATAAGATACAAACATCTAAATCATCAGAAAGTCAATGCCAAAAAAACATCATGAGATATAACCACATATGAGGCCACTTCTATATCACTTCTGGTTAATTAAAACCAGTCGCTACACCAACAAAATACGTGATTTTGGGGCCTTAAACTAGGTACCAAAGATTATCAAAATCGATTCGCATGCTTTTTTAAAATGTAGTGAGAACCAAAATTTTGTTTTATCTTTGACGCCACCTGTAGACTAAACGAAGCAATTTTGGATGTAGGTAAGTTGGCTTCAATCGATCTATTTTGACAAAAGGATGCCGCCATCAGACGTTGTACACGTATTTTCCGGACATCCTGTATAAACTGACAACACTACTCTCATGTTTCTCATGTCACGACATTATTATGAATTTATTTTTCCGGGATTCCTAGCCTTCTTTTGAAAGAATAATTTTGTCATCAATCTTTGTATAGAACTCGCTAAAAACAATTTTGATAAAACATACGTTTTTGAAGAATATCGTAAATATACAGTGTGACCCATTTAGAATGGAAAGACCCCTCTAACATTTCAGGTTATTAACCGATTTCAACAATTTTTTTTTGTCATGTCAAGTTTTGAAGGGTCTACTATAAGACAAATTTTGAAATGTTTATTTCAATTTTCAAGGTATATTGCACTACTTTTTCGTGACAAAAAATATCGAATTTTTATTAGCGATTTATTTATTAAATAAATCACTACGCCTCTGGATTCAGAGTGCCTCCAAATGGCTTTAACCAAAAATTCAACAAAATATATTCAAAAATAACAAAGCTACGACAACTTGAAATTCATAAACTCTCTAAGCTAATGGTCACAAAAGAATACCTTGCATCAACAGTTGCAACTATCACTTTCGATGTAAATTTCAAAAAAAGTAAAAGCTTTTATGTTGATGTTGTTAATGTAAATGAAGAAAAATAACGCACCAAATCACTTTGAAAGATAATAGTCAAAGGCAAAATGCTGTAGCGTCTCATCTACATGATAAAGCTCACCACATCATATGGTTTTGATAAGATTTTCAACAATGGTTTGAAATTGAATGCTTCTTCCACTTTTCTGGAAAGGTACAACGCTCAAGTTTTTAGAGGCAGCAACTAACAGATTCAATGGGAACACAATTGTCATCGCAGCCAAACGAGATTCCTACTCCATTCGTTTCATGTGTTGCGTGCAGATGAAAGATTTCTAAATTACACATTTCGAGTATTTCGACATTTTATGATATTCGCTCGAAATTTGAGAAACACACTTTTTTTATTCATTTATTTATTTTTTGACTCAAGTTAATATGACCTTCTCGACTTAAAATTTATCCAGGAACTTCCCCTCAAAATTATGACATACCATTAAGTAACACCCTGTAAGGTCAAATACAATACAAATAACTATTCGGAACAAGATTTACCACAAAACAACTTTAATCTGGAAAATATAGCTTGTCGATTGCCTCTGTGTTCCCTCATCCAGTGTCTGCAGAACCATAAAAAAGAAGAGAGAAATATACATGTTTTATCCTGTAATGTATTAGCCCGTTCAACGCTGCAGTAATAGGCAATAATATGAGATCCTGCGAAATCCAGATAATCCTGAAATACGTCGATATCGTTCGCGGATAACAGGACTACTGTGCCAAAACATATTGGTGCTGGAGTTTAGGAGGCGCAACTGCCTTCCATTTGTATGATTTAGACGACGAAGGTTTTATGGCAGTCTGCTCTACGTTTAGATTGATTTGGGAGAAGTTTATTTTTGGCAATATTTGTATGGGAAGTATGTACATCTTTACGTGACTGTCCATTACGACAACCAGTGAAATTGATAAGGAAACCCTCAATTCAATGTAAATAAATGAACGTTAGCATTGTAACAAGAGTTGAACATAACTAACATAGAATATCGACATACAAAAGACAATACTTCATCCAAACTACCACAATGGTCTCCTAATTATCTCTTGCAAATTTCTTACCTATGATTAAGGTTAGCTTAATGACTGTGAAGCATTATACATAGCAATTCGAAACATCTGGGCCTCAGGTAGTAAATTCGAGTTGGCGTGTCTGCTGCCTAGCAATGCTGTACGACCACCTTTAATAGTAGGGCTAGTGGGAATATTAAATCGTCCAAGAAGCCCAGCATGCATACAAAACTGTACAGGATTTTATCGATCTAATGAAAAATATATAGCAAACCAAATTAAATGAAATAGGCTAGTTTGCTCTGGCACCTCCAAACTTGTTTCCAAAAGTTTGCAAATCGAGTTTTCCGCAATAATTAAATTTCATAACAACCGCCGTTTTAGTCCGCATTCGGAATACGATTTAAAATCTCTATTCCGCGCTCAAAGCAATTATTCGAGTGGCGAAAAAGAATTACATATCATTTATTTCACCTCAGATTAATCCCAGTTCCTTTATTCGATTTGTTAGCAAGCTTTTCCACTCACAGTAACATTTGTTCTTCTGTGACAAAGTGAATGGCTATGCACTCGATAAATTTCAATTGCAGTCCCCTTTCTTAGCCGCAAAATTGTCCCCACTGCTTGCAATGGTTCAGGATTTGTTCATTCCAACTAGGATAGAGTGTATTTGGAATAAATTCATTTGTAGTATCGGTTTATTCGTGAACGTGGTGAGTAAAGAATGAACTTTGGAAGGGATAGATGACCTTCGAATCCTTGTGGTAAAATATATGGAGGGACCAAGCAGGGTTTTGCCGGATAGGTTAAGTCCTCTCTAAGTTTATGTCAGACACCTTTGTTGTAAATCAGGATAACCTTCTATGAGTCTTAGGTAAGAATTTACTTCTTTTTGGATTTACGAATGATATATGTCCAAGATTCTTACAATGGAGCTTTTTCGTCCAGTGATCAATAATTGGCAAACGTGTCTGACCTTAGAATAATAATACTTCATATTTTAACAAAAGAAAACCTCACATTTGGAATAGTAGTCCACCTAACAAGTGCGGAAAGAGCCACTATTCGATTGCAAATGCAATCAAGTGCGGAAAGCTCACTTTACGCGCGTCTTAGGTACAATATTTTTTCCAAATGCGTGCGGAAAATACCACTTTTCCGCACGCTTGTAGAAAAAAATGTATTGAATCTCACGAAAAAGTCGGACCTGCTTTTGGAACGTCCGGTCAACAGGTTTTATTCACCAACCTTTTTTTAGGTGGAAAAATACAGATTCCAGGTAAATTCAAGAGAGGCTACTGGCTTCTGCAACATTTTTCGTAATCGGTCAGTTATCAATTGGATTCTTTTTTGGATAATTGCTAATTGATTTGTTATTTGGATTTACGTCATGACACATCCTCAACCTACAAAAAAATATCACATTTTGTGTATCACATTTTGTGCATAAAATATCACATTTTGTGTATCACATTTTGTGTTTAAAAAAAATATCACATTTTGTGTATATCACATTTTGTGTGTAGCAACAATCAAAAAGTGCTTTGAAAAACATAATGAGTGAAGTAAGTTAGACTAATGGGTGTACTTGCGCGCCGCTCTCAACTTGCCGAGAAGAACGCCAATCGCTGAATCACACAGGATCGATCTAATTTCAAGAGTGCAAGATTACATCAAACAAATGTTTGATCAATCAAACAATGTTACACATGAACTCATTCATGGTGGACTTGCAATATTTTATGAAAATAGGAAAAATGTTGATGACATTCATCAGGTTACAATTGAACAAATCCTTCATATCAATTTCACAGCAAACACAGTAGGAAATATCCCTACTATATCCTGATTCGCCGACTCGGCACATAGTGACTGCGAAGCTCAGCGTCCTATGCAGTGGGAGGTAGACGTAGAAGCCCACTATGGCTGCTCAGAGTAGCGGGCGCCAGATATCTCGCCCACTTCTGTTATCCTGATACTTGGAATTTTCGTAAGGACGAATTTTTCCAAAAATTACGCTTCAGTTGACATTGTATCTTAATTGATTGATGTTGATTGATGTGTTATTTCAAAAATGTATCAGGATAGCGAGATTGGGTGTGGAGCTCTTTCACCGACATTCCGATTTAGTACATGTTTGATACCGGTGGTGCTTTCTACACAAGAGCTGCAATTGTTGTGCCTAGGAGATATTGATGGTGGATATGCAGTAGAGGATACAAGTTTTCTACTGTCTAGTTAACTGAAATGCGGTGTTGTTGATGGAATGGTAACCGCCTTCATTGCAGGGTCGATAGCCATTTCATTGATAACATAGCTCAAGAAATTATTATTTCTCATTTTTGCAACTGAATTTTGATTCTTAGAACAACGTTTTGTCCCTAGATAAGTCATGATTATTTCAAGCGAAGTTTTTCGGTCTGTTTTTCCTGGTCACAACTCAGACATGCGGATCTATGCCACTTCATTGTCTTGAGACACTCCGCGTAACCATCTCCCTCGATACAGGAGAGGGACGATGTACCCTGTAAAGGAAAATGTTAGGGTTTTTGGGGGCCCACGGACACCTGCTGGGAAGGTGGTGGTCAGTCTCTACTGTTGGCGGAGGCGCTTTTTGTCACTGCTCCATAGCTGAGGCGCTTCTTTTGCCTTCACCACGAAGGTACCCATGTGTGAGTTTTCTCATTTTTGTTATGCTCAGTAGCACTTAAGAAAGGTATACTTGTGTTTCCTGAATTGTATTTAGTGATGAAGATGTTCAAAGTGAGAGTGATGGTTTGATAAAGTTCTTCTTTGAACGAGAAAAGATCGATGCAGTAGATTGGGCATGCGGATCATCACTGGTACATTGAATTACCTCAATATCTGAAAAAAAACAGCCTTTAAAGTGAAAAATGGCAAGCCTAATCTTTCAAAACATGAAAACAATGAATATATTCCACCTTAGTTCCAACCGCCAACAACACACAACTCCATATATCATGTGATAAGGCCTTTTCGCCCTTACAATAGAATTATTATTGCCTCCAAAATTCCAGTTGCTCCGCATAAAGCTCTTTTGATTCCAGAATAATATGAGTTGCAAGTGGCTGAAGACAAGTAGGCTCAGTAAATCACTTGAAAAAGAAATTGGCGGATGAGAGAAGGAAAATCGGTTTATAAAACCACAATTGCTTAGTAGGAAACAATATTCCCAAGCTTTTGGAAGTTATTATTTCAGGGAAAAACTGACAAGAGTTTACAGTATAGAAACTTCAAGTTGCCTTTGGTAAATGAATTATTGACAGAAATTTCATTCTCACGTGAGTTGTCGTAGTGGGCCTTCGACTGGAACCGCACCTTTCGTGCTCTAAGGTGGCGTATTAGGGCGGAACAGTAGGAAAACTTGTTACTGGTAACTTCAGTCTACTGTCGTCTACCTCTACCCCCATAACACCAGGACGAGCATGTTCTCCCTCACTTGAGATTGAGGAAGAGTGAGAGGGGCTACTCTACGCACTTTAGGTTGGGGGAGAGTAAGAGAGTTCACACTACTCACTAATCCTTGCTGGGCTGACTATTCATAGGAACAGAACTGCTTGCTCAGCGTGACCCCAAATTTGAGTTATGCGTCGATTCTATCAGTATTTATAAAATTATCAATTTATCACCAGTGTTGCCGTTGCTATTGCACAAGATACTACGAAGAAAAACTTACTACACAGAAAACTAAAAAATATCACCAACTAATACAGATTATACAAGCAGAAAACGGATACTATTGTCAGTTCAGCTATCAAGAGCATATTTCACAGAGAATTTAATTTTACGTTCCATAAACCTTAAAAATGAAAATGTTTGATATGTGTGGACCCTTGCAAGACGAGCAAATTTGTAAATCATATTTCGGAAAAAAAAGATATTATGGTAAAATGATTTATAACCCAGGATAAGGCCATACCAGAATCCTCCGGAAGTGGGGTTGTCACATTGTTCTGTGCACCTTATCAACTTTGATTTACGAGAAATTATTGGAATCGCATATCGGGTATCGATCAATGATTATTTTTGCTCGGATTTACAATCTTCTGATTGCACGCTATCTATAATCTTCATGAAAGTGCTATGTCGCGAGTCAATTGCTTTTTATGGGTACAGGAAAAGGGAAAGAGAAAAAAATTGACCAACTCAACAATGTGATCTGACATCATCAGTTCATCTTCTTTGGAAAAAATGTGTAAAGGAGGGGAGTTGATGAGATCGGTTGAAGAAAAAGATCACCTACAGTCGTTTCACTGTTTAGCGGTGATTAATTTTAAATAAACAGACCGCCGCGAATGAGTTGTGTTGAAAAGAGAGTTCATTTTTTGAATAGCTAAATGTCAAGAGAGTAAGGGCTTTGTGGTCGAGCGCGTGGGGCATCAGATCAGAGGTATTTTACAAAAATTCTGCGTATTTTTCCCCGGGCGATATCGTACACGCAGGAAAATTTTGGGCCGAGTATTACCAACACCAATTTGTCTCAAGCCACAATCGAGTGATCACACGCTTTTTTCCATAATCCAAAAACACTATTGTGCAGGAAAGATACTACCCACCTTTGTTTGAAGAACCTGTGGTAGGTATTTGGGGCTACCAGCTGCCCGTTGGTCTTTGTTCTCGGTCCCTTTTCTTGCGAAGGTAAAACGGCCTTCACTATTATCTTGAAAACGTAGTAGGGTGATGCTATATTAAACTATGAAGTTGATGCAACTACGCCCCAATATGTTGGGGAAGACATACTGTATATTCCAAAACCGGACAGGTGCAGTTCTGATGGTCGTAGGTTCAATTCCCACGTTAGGCAAACATTATTTTGTTGGAATGTTTCGTGGCGCCCCCTAACAGTCAAAAAGTTATAAATTCGCTTTTGAGCTTCGTTGTTGATCAAGCTGATTTGCTGAGGCTCGACGATGATGGTCCAAGAGAACAACATCTCTCCTCTTGGAGATTCACAATGACTCCGCTGTGTGGCCTCATTGCTGTACAATGTGAAAAAGGTTCCCAACTTTCCACTTCCTGGTAATAGCATACCTACAAGGATCTTGTCATTCACCAAAACATCACACCATCAGCTTCTCATATTTTAAGTTCTGATTCAAAAACAGAACTTGCTTCTACCCTTTCAACCTTCTTCTCTCATGAAATTTGAAGCGTTCTCACATCACCAATGCCGACTAAATATTTGAATGCACTTTATCTGATCAATGCGAAATCTGATTTCCATACAGCCGTCATATCCAAACCCAAATAGTCGTTTGTACATGAAATATTTTGTATTGTTTTCCAAATACAATCTGGACACAAACTAGAACAATATGGACATGAACCTACTTTCTAGATCCACATATTCCTCAAATGTGTATAAGTAATAACATAAAAGCTCCATAACGTACGTGATATTTACTCCGCCTCAACTCTTTAATGGGTGCTGCACATGTTGCCTCGGGATAGTACGTTGTTTCTTACGATATTTGTCTTGAACACGTTGAAGGCAACAATGCAGGTGCTACCCAATTCTTTTTCATCTAAACTTACATTTATTTCACAAAAATGGAAAAACTGCAATTCTGTTGCATATTCATGTACGGTATCACTATTTGGACATTTATTAAATTTAGTCGAGTTCAAAATCAATTTGGACTTCATAATTGGACATATTTTTTCAAATATTGAGCCAATGAAATTTGCAATTGGATAACAAGAGCTATTGAAATTGAATATTGGGAAACTGTCAACGTACTTTTTATTGAAACGTGAATCATAAAGGCATAAGTTATGCAGCTGTTTTTCATCGTAACGGTCCTTTGTCAGAATACTGCTTCAAAGCAAGACAAGGTCTTTCCTCGATGAGCCATTTAATTTTAGTTGAACAGAACCAATTTAAATGTAAAATATTGAAGCAGAGATGTTAACCTGGAAATTTTTTGTCGACTCTTTTCTCCAGGGAAAAAGCAGCAAAGATCAAAAGCAGATAAAATTGGAATGGGAAAAATTGTGGCATAAAATTGAAATGAAAAAGAGTTACTTGGATCGTGTTTGAACTTCATATGGCCGGAATTCAATTTCTCTGTAGTTTCAAAACACAATATAACACCCATAATCTGTGATCCCTTCGATCCACTTATTACCGTGAATGTAACATGACGAACATGTAGGTTGATGAGTTTGCAGGTGCCTATGAAACAGTTTTATCATTTTGATCGTTGTCATGTATGCGATCGTTTGGATTTATAGCGTTTGAGAAGTGCTTCATGACATGTGAAACCATTTTCACGTTAAAAGAGAGTTTTAAAAAAATTTTGATGAATGTAGATTTATATGGGAGGTCCAAACCATACTAAAGTTGAAAGGCTCATCATGTCGTTTATTTATATTTATTGTAACTATTGTTTCATTTCATTTTTACCAGTTTAATAATTTTAACCTCTGACCGATATACAGAAAAGTAACTTGTTGATAATAATACATTTCCAAGACCTATTTCGAAAATCAATTTTCCAGTTATGACATACCTCTCGTGGAGTTCTCGATTATTTTTGAGAACTTCAAAGTACTATATTTCGAGCCCATTTGGTTCATAATATTGAGGCTGTACATCAAAGTGTGATTTTTTTGCTGACCACCAGTTGAACAATTTTACAAAAATACGTGGCTCTCAAGCCATAAAAGATTTATCTACACGAGGATTGAGACCCTCTGATCATAGGCAGCGATGTGAGTTTGCTGAAACTTTCTTTTAAGTTCTGTTAATAAACAGTACCTACTGCCGCATAAGGACCAGTGACAACCCTAGAGGAATAATAATTGATGAGAGCCCATTGGATTCTTAATGTGTAACTTTTCAAAGCTTCTTTTTTGAAAATGCATATGCTGAAGCTGTTATGGTGAATAATAATTATTGTAAGGAAAGTTTCTTTGTCCAAATAATGTAAAAAAGGGAGTTTTCGTGGCGTAGGGACAGAAAGGGAAATAAGAAAAGTTGGCACCAGGCGGGATTTGAACCCACGACCTTCGTCACGCCAGGACACATTTCAAAGTTTATTAAGAATTTAAAATTACTATGTTATATGGTTGAACTAAAACTATAGACAAGCAATGTCAGAAACTAAATGTAGATATTTACACAATTACCTATCAAATAGTATAGTTTGTCCATATTTAAGTAAACAATAAGAATACGCACATTTCCTACAATCGCTTACAAGTGCACTTACTAGCAAGAATTATTGAAAGGAACAATTTAACAACGGCAGATGTTATTATGGTGAAACTATGGGCAGAGGGCAACAGACGCATGACCGTACACGCTCTACCAACTAAGCTACCAATGCCTATGAGCAAAGCCAGCCCAATGCAAACTATCCCCACTTCTAGGATGTAAGTTTTTGAGGTTATGGTGAGCAACCTTCGGCGGTTACAATCCATTGGAGGTGTTATATGGGGGTAGGAAGAATCACACACATGTTCGAGGTTATATAGGAGTCTTTTTCACCTTCAACCAAGATGCATCGTCGACATATAGCGACTTAATTGAGTGCTCCCTTGTTTATGTCAAGTATGGTATATTTAAAATCAACCCTTTTCCAAGCAATCCAAGCTCTTTTAACGTAGGTTTAGGTAGGTAGGTAGGTAGATATACAAAAACAGCTTAACCAAACATCAACTTTATAAGAATACTCGCTATGTTATTTTTGAAATCACAACAAAAATATCTTTCGCTTTGGACACAAATATCCGGGCATTCCAAAATTTGGCACTGATTCATGAAAAACTTTACACTCAAATAATAAACCAAAAGAGACTAAAGAGAGATTTGTTATGAAAATAGCAAACAGCTGATCATCTGACCGTTGCGCTGGACCAAGATCGATGCACATTCAGAGATTCAGTTTTGAATGAATAAACTTAACTAATTCCCTATTTTTTATCTTAACATAGATGTTGTCTTTTTTCCATTTTGAAAAACAATGTAATCAATCCATCTGGCAAGAGTGACAAGTCTAATTGCACGCCATATCCAGACCAACCAAGAAAACACCGACAAAAAAGATTTTCATCTTAACAAATACAACAATGACTCGCAGCAATCATGACCAAAATTATTCTAGGTACTTACCCACGCCAAAATCAAAATAACAACCTCGAAAAACACAAAACACATTCACTGAGACGATATAGCGTCCCCTTTGCCAAAAACATTGGGAAACATTCGACAAAATGGCCGATCTGATCTCATTCGTCTTTTCCGGTGTTTGAACTGCGCAGGCACATGAGTGCGGCAGCCAGCCAATAGAAATTCAACAAACCTTGGATGAAAGAGCGCGGATTTCAAAATACATGTATAGAGTCAAGATTATGATCAGTTTTTTAACACATGAGAAAATGACATATATGCATCTTGAATTGTGTTTACGTGAAATATTGCAATGAAAATTGAAAAATAAACATCACCAGAAATGGTCGGCAATATGACGAGAATAAAATGACGCCAATAATGTGTCAGTAAAATCTCGTGAAAATGTCGTCAGTAATTGGTCGAATGACGTCTATCGACCAAAAGTCACCAGATTATGACGTCATTTTGACGAGGTTCTGCGGACTGGGGAGTTTTCGTGGCGTAAGGACAGAAAGGGAAATGAGAAAAGTTGGCACCAGGCGGGATTTGAACCAACGAACTTCGTCACGCCAGGACAACGCTCTACCAACTGAGCTACCAATGCCTATGAGCAAAGCCAGCCCAATGCAAACTATTTTCACTTCTAGGATGTAAGTTTTTAAGGTTATGGTGAGCAACTTTCGGCGGTTACAATCCATTGGAGGTGTTATATGGGGGTAGGAAGAATCACACACATGTTCAAGGTTATATAGGAGTCTTTTTCACCTTCAACCAAGATGTATCGTCGACATATAGCGACTTTAGCAGGTATTGGGGTTGACACCCTAACCATTGAGATCAAGCCAATAATGTAAATGTAAGGGAAGTTTCTTTGTCCAAATAATGTAATGAAGAGAGTTTTCGTGGCGTAGGGACAGATAGGGAAATAAGAAATGTTGGCACCAGGCGGGATTTGAACCCACGACCTTCGTCACGCCAGGAAAACGCTCTACCAACTGAGCTACCAATGCCTATGAGCAAAGCCAGCCCAATGCAAACTATTTTCACTTCTAGGATGTAAGTTTTTAAGGTTATGGTGAGCAACTTTCGGCGGTTACAATCCATTGGAGGTGTTATATGGGGGTAGGAAGAATCACACATATGTTCGAGGTTATGTAGGAGTCTTTTTCACCTTCAACCAAGATGTATCGTCGACATATAGCGACTTTAGCAGGTATTGGGGTTGACACCCTAACCATTGTAATTAAGCCAATAATGTAAATGTAAGGGGAGTTTCTTTGTCCAAATAATGTAAAGAAGAGAGTTTTCGTGGCGTAGGGACAGATAGGGTAATAAGAAAAGTTGGCAGCAGGCGGGATTTGAACCCACGACCTTCGTCACGCCAGGACAACGCTTTACAAACTGAGCTACCAATGCCTATGAGCAAAGCCAGCCCAATGCAAACTATTCTCACTCCTAGGATGTAAGTTTTTGAGGTTACGGTGAGCAACCTTTGGCGGTTACAATCCATTGGAGGTGTTATATAGGGGTAGGAAGAATCACACACATGTTCGAGGTTATATAGGAGTCTTTTTCACCTTCAACCAAGATGTATCGTCGACATATAGCGACTTTAGCAGATTATGACGTCATTTTGACGAGGTTCTGCGGACTGGGGAGTTTTCGTGGCGTAAGGACAGAAAGGGAAATGAGAAAAGTTGGCACCAGGCGGGATTTGAACCAACGAACTTCGTCACGCCAGGACAACGCTCTACCAACTGAGCTACCAATGCCTATGAGCAAAGCCAGCCCAATGCAAACTATTTTCACTTCTAGGATGTAAGTTTTTAAGGTTATGGTGAGCAACTTTCGGCGGTTACAATCCATTGGAGGTGTTATATGGGGGTAGGAAGAATCACACACATGTTCAAGGTTATATAGGAGTCTTTTTCACCTTCAACCAAGATGTATCGTCGACATATAGCGACTTTAGCAGGCATTGGGGTTGACACCCTAACCATTGAAATTAAGCCAATAATATAAATGTAAGGGGAGTTTCTTTGTCCAAATAATGTGAAGAAGAGAGTTTTCGTGGCGTAGGGACAGATAGAGAAATAAGAAAAGTTGGCACCAGGCGGGATTTGAACCCACGACCTTCGTCACGCCAGGAAAACGCTCTACCAACTGAGCTACCAATGCCTATGAGCAAAGCCAGCCCAATGCAAACTATTTTCACTTCTAGGATGTAAGTTTTTAAGGTTATGGTGAGCAACTTTCGGCGGTTACAATCCATTGGAGGTGTTATATGGGGGTAGGAAGAATCACACATATGTTCGAGGTTATGTAGGAGTCTTTTTCACCTTCAACCAAGATGTATCGTCGACATATAGCGACTTTAGCAGGTATTGGGGTTGACACCCTAACCATTGAGATCAAGCCAATAATGTAAATGTAAGGGAAGTTTCTTTGTCCAAATAATGTAAAGAAGAGAGTTTTCGTGGCGTAGGGACAGAAAGGGAAATAAGAAATGTTGGCACCAGGCGGGATTTGAACCCACGACCTTCGTCACGCCAGGAAAACGCTCTACCAACTGAGCTACCAATGCCTATGAGCAAAGCCAGCCCAATGCAAACTATTTTCACTTCTAGGATGTAAGTTTTTAAGGTTATGGTGAGCAACTTTCGGCGGTTACAATCCATTGGAGGTGTTATATGGGGGTAGGAAGAATCACACATATGTTCGAGGTTATGTAGGAGTCTTTTTCACCTTCAACCAAGATGTATCGTCGACATATAGCGACTTTGGCAGGTATTGGGGTTGACACCCTAACCATTGTAATTAAGCCAATAATGTAAATGTAAGGGGAGTTTCTTTGTCCAAATAATGTAAAGAAGAGAGTTTTCGTGGCGTAGGGACAGATAGGGTAATAAGAAAAGTTGGCAAACTGAGCTACCAATGCCTATGAGCAAAGCCAGCCCAATGCACAGCCAGCTCACTTCTAGAATGTAAGTTTTTAAGGTTACGGTGAGCAACCTTTGGCGGTTACAATCCATTGAAGGTTTTATATGATGGTAGAAAGAATCACACACATGTTCAAGGTTATATAGGAGTCTTTTCCACCTTCAACCAAGATGCATCGTCGATATTCAGCGACTTTAGCAGGTATCGGGATAATTATTGTGTCCGTTCAGGAAAATATAGAAAACATTCCAACAAGTGACATCGAGATGGTTTTGTCCTAGAATAAGACAGTTTAATAAAATACGTCACCAGAGAAATAGAAATAGTCCTTGAGGAAACTGTACCATAATATATCACTTGCCTCATCTTTTAACACATTTGTCTACTTCAAACATCTTTCTGACGACGAAGAATGCGTCTAAAAGTGTATTTGGTTTTCTCCATTTTACATGAGCGAAGTCGACATATACGAGTTATGATCTGTCATTCTGAATAAGTATGGATCACAACTCGAGTCTTTAGGAAAATGTACGTTTGTATCTGAAGTATGTACGGCGATGGGTTATCCAATCCAATAGGTGAAATGAACCAGAAATTTTCCAAGTGAAAAAATTGGCTTGCTAAGAAATACAATTATCGATAAAAAAAATTCCAAATTTTATACAGGGTCCTCAAAAAGTTGGAAAATCATTTATACTTTCAAGAGTTGAGTAGGTACCCATATTCAAATATTTTTAGCAAAATATGACATGCATATTTCATTAGTGTACAAATGTTAACTATGAAGCAAGCAATACACTTGGGTCAAAGACTGTTTTTTTTTGTGACATTTCGTTGTTTGGAGGAAACCGAAGGAAGTGAAAATTCCAGAGAATGCCATCATCTACGTTATTTATGATTCGTGTGGAAGATTTCTGCTACTAAAATCTTTAAAAGTCAAATTTTGCTAAAAACTTTTGGATAAGGATATTCTTTTTTAAATAGAAAATACATGTTTTTTTAAATTTTTGAAGACCCTGTATAATTTTTCTGGACATATGCATCTTTTCATTTGTTTCCATGTCGATCTACACTGTGCGAGGATCCAGTTTTTTCCTGCTCGTCTCTGTATATCATCTCGCCATCTGAACAGTGGTCTGCTAGTACTTCTTTTTGTTAGTCGTGGATTCCACTGCATGATAATTTTTGTTCACTTCATATCATTCCGTGCAACATGGCCCACTCACCGATATTTGGTTCTCGCAGTTTGCTCTATCGCAGCACTGATTTTGGTTTTTGCCCTGATATTTTTATTCGTTTGTCTATCTCTTAGGCTTATTCAAAGCATTGCTCGTTCCATCGAGCGTTGCCAGACTAGGATTGGTTTTGCGCTTTTCTTAGTTTGGGTAACTGTCTCGAGTCCGTTCAACATGACCGGTAGTACACAAGCATCATACACCTTTCGTTTTAGGTTAATTGGTGTTTTGAGATCTTTAAGTATATGTCCGAGATTCCCGAACGCCGCCCAAGTCAACCTGATTCTCCCACCTATTTCAGCTGTTTGTTCTTGCCTAGAAACATGTTGTACCCAAAATATAAATATTTTTCTACAACTTCAGGTTCTTGGTTATCGCTAGTGACGCAAATATTGTCTGAGCTCATAAGCTTGGTTTTTTGAAGAATAATTTCTAGACCTACCATTTGTGATGCTTCCGTCAGGTCGTGTACCATATTGCTGAGCTCCTCTGCATTGGTGCTTGGAGTACAATGTATGGAGATGATTTAGGTATCTTCCGTCTATGTTGGCTCCCCTTTGTTGCCATGACATTTTCTCAAAGACATCTTCTAACGCTGAATAATTCTGGAGATAACGAGTCACCCTGTCTAACTCCTCTCTGTAATGTGATCTCATTGATTGTTGAGTTTCCATCTAATTTGACATGGGGCGAAGCATCTTTGCAGATGTCTCCAATATGGTTCGTATCCTGAATCGATCATCGCGTTCCTCATTGCTTCTAACACCATCCATGTTTCCACCAAGTCAATAAATGCAAGGTGTAACGGGACGTTTTACTCTGTACATTGCTCAATAAGCGTGCGTACCGTTTGAATGTGTCCTAATGAACTAAATCCGCTCCGGAATCCCGCCTGCTTCACGAGTTGGTAAAAATCAAACTTATTGTTGAGGCGGTTGGTAATGATTTTGCTAAGGAGCTCACACAAAACGGATGGAAGGCTGATCGATCTGTAGTTCTCTATGCTAGTTCGGTCTCCTTTTTTGTAGAGGATCACCTCAGCGTTTCTCAATGATCGGCAATTTTCCTGTTAAAAAGGGTAATCAGTGCTTTCTTAAGAGTTTCACCCCCGTTTTTTAACATTTCTTCTATGAGGAGATCTTCTCCTGGGGCCTTCCGGTTCTTCATCTGCTCTAGTGCCATTCTTAACTCTGCAGTGTTAGGACTGGGATGTCTTTAGAGCCCACATTTTGTACTACTTGAGTTTCCGATCTTTTTGATTTAGTTACCGATTGGCAGTGAAGTTCCTTGTAAAAATACTTGATGGTGGATGTTATTTTCTGCCTTCCTGTAACATCTTTTCATTGTTGGTTTCCGATTTTGTAAATGTTCGAATTTCCTTGTGTTCTTTTTAATCGAAGTGCTTTCATATTCATGTTGTTCTCGATAGTCCCGTTTATTGTTTGTGTTTTATGAGATCTCAGGTCCTTTCTGATTGCCTTCTTAACTTATTTATCCAACTTTTGATATCTTGCTGAATCTCTATCCGTTGTTATGCGTTCTGTCAGTATCGTATCAGCTTCTGCTTTCATGAAGCATACTTTTCTGGTAGCTATCCTAACACTGCCAATGATCTTCCCGGCTCGTTGAGTGTCATATTTCTCAGAGCCTCTGTTGTTTTCAATTTTTTGTTGATTTGGGCGTTGTTATCCTCTATTTTCTCTGTAAGTTTGGTCGCGGTTGGCCAAATAACTTGCTCTAATTGGTTTTTCCTTTCCAAGTAGTGTGTGTTCATATGTCTCGCGGCTCTCACAATTCTATTGTCATTCCGGTATGAAAACTGCTGAGAACCGATAAATCGGTACAAAACCGTTTATCTGTAGTGAGGACATAATCTGTCTCGTTCTTTATTGCGCCATCTGGATGTCTCCAAGTCAACTTTTTTTAGGTTGTTTCTTGAAGACTGTGTTCATGCAGTACATTTGTTCTTTGTTCAGGAAGTCCAGCATCGTTTCGCCTCTATTATTCCGTGTTTCCAGTCCATAGTCACTGATGTTCCGTCTGTCGCAGTTTTTTGTCCTATCTTAGCTTTTAAATCACCCATTATGATTTTGAACTTCTTGTCTTCTCAGTTTTTAGCTGTTGTTAGGTCTTTGTAAAATTGTTCTGTCTTCGTCTGTGGATGTGGATGTGGGTGCATATTATGCCTGTATGTGTATGCTGTGCATTTTGTTAAGTTTCAGCATAATTCATATAACACGGTCTGGAATGGCTTTGATTTTAGTGACAAGATGTTTTATTATTATTTGATATTGTTAGGTTTTATTGTTTACTGATAGAATTTTTTTCAGGTAATATAGAAGATCCGGTATATTACCACTAGTTTGATTGTTTTTTGATAGGGTGTGGCGAAATACCCAAAAAAATCAGGTAAAAGATGTTTTATCATTCTGTTGGCCAGGATCGCCACTCCTCCCATGTGGTAATTTGTTCCATATATACATATATATTGTATTTTAAGACTAAAATGTTTTTGTTGTTTTTTCGTTTTTTATCTGGTGTTGTCGAAGTTCTGCCTCCCCCAGAATCCTCGAGGGTAACTGATAAATCAGGGTGAGATCTTGAGAACCTTCAGCTCCACTCGCCTGAAGTATTTCTGTTCTGGGTCTCGACATTTCCATTTTTGAAAGGATTTGAACGCCACGCTTGCTGAGCAGGTTTGACGAGTGTTTCTTTTCAGCCGCCCATTTTGATGCAGACGCTACTTTTCTGTTTGGTTCGCGGGAGGTATTTCATTTTCCTCCTACCACTCATATCTGGAAGGCATTCCCCTATCCGCCACCTGGGGACGCGTCTTTTAGGGGTCATAGTGAATTGAATATTCGAGTAGATGGAATTCAGCTTGTTATAAAGATTCACAACAGTATCAAGATCTCCTTTGATAATCACCCAACAATCATCCTTATATCGAAAAATATGTGCAACTTTTTCCTGGTTTATAAAATGTGGTTTGTTTCAAAATCATGCATGAATAGATCTGCTGAAAAGGGTGAAAGTCAGCTGCTCATTGCCAAACCTTCTCTCTGTTGATAAAATTTCCCATTGACTTGTGACAAGTAGAAATTTAGCAAGAGTTCATTGCTAATAATTATGGTTGATTCCTGACTTTGTTCTTTCTTTAACAACTCGTGAACTAGAGACTAGGTGTAGAGTTTCATGCTTTGGGATGAATGTAGACAGGTTACAGATATTAAAGGATACTTCGAAGTGATCCTCACCTGATGGTCAGGTGAAGTTGAAGAATGTTCCTTTTGTGCTCAGTCAAAGATTTCAGATAATCTACGACATAAGTGTTGCCTTGAGAAAAAGACAGTCAGAATATTAAGGTTTCTGATAAACCTGTATTCTCCATAATATATTCTTTACACAACTTAGTCTTTTTCTTGGTGTATAATTTTTTTACGTCAACTGGGAAGTTACTCAGATCTTTTCGGGATTATCGACTGGATTTTGAAATGCAGTCCGGCAAATCCTAACAGACTATACGCATTTGTGGACGTTTATGGAAAGAAACTTCTTGGACCCTTATGTGAACTACACAAGATTTCTGCTAGCACATGATTTCGACATATCAAATGACAGCGTATGGTATGATGTGGTGCTGCTTTGGAATGTGTCAACTCGGTAAACTGTGTGGAACATGGACAATCAAAAGGTTTTTGAAAAAAGTCAACAGCATCCATTATTTGTGAATGTAAGATTAAATATGAGAATGGATCATTCTTCTTTTCACAAGAGAATAGATTACCATAACAGATCATTTCTAAACAGATACTTTATCTCGATTTATTCAATATTCCATGTTCTTCCATTGTCCATGGAATTTCTCCCATTTTAACTAAAAAAATAAATTTATATTCAACTGTCGAAAATCATCGTGACCCAATACATTTCGCGTTGCCGCTGGCTTACACGAATATTATAAATCCTTCCGATGGCTGGTTCGGTATCTGGATTAATTCAGACTCGGGAGAGTCGAGACGGAGAATATTGGAGAAAGCCGCTGTATTATATTGGTCATTTATTTTTTTATTTTGCGTAGTTTATTAGTTTGAAACACGAGAGTTTCCTTATTGATAATTGAATGGAGAATAAAGCAGTGGGAACACAAACATATTTGTGAATAGTGGTAAGTGTTGTGAAGATCCTGTATTGTTACCTGTTACTTGAATTGATATGGTCAATGTCAAAAGTTTTTTTATTTTTTCAAAGTCGTCATTTTAAATGCAGAATTTTGTTCTTATGAAGCCTATAATTTGTTAAGGCTTTCAAAATCATTACAATATATATATAGCAAAATACTCATGATGAAGAGATTTCTGAAACCAGAAAAGCTTGATACATCTCTAGAAAAGTCAAACGCCAATCAGGAATGGGATCATTGGTTCAAGACGTTTGAAAATTTTATTTTATCTATAAAAGACTGAGAAGATAATGATAAGCTCAAACTACTGATTGCTCATGTAAGTCATTAAACCTATGAATATATATCCGCTTGTAAAACATACCAAAATGCTGTTCAAGTTTTGAATGACATTTATGTCAAGCCAAAAAATAAAATATATCAAAGATATAGCCTTTTTATACGTAAGCAACAAGGTAATGAGACCGTAGCACAATACCCACAAGTCTTGAAACCTGAAACAGCTCGAAAAAAATTTCAATTGCAAAGCTAGAGCTGCCGATCAGAATCAAGATGAATTTATCCGTGATGCTTTCATCAATGGATAAGCTTCACAAACAATCGGACAAAGACTTCAGGAAAATCCTACTTTTTCTCTGGAACAAACTGAATCACAAGCTTAATCATTAGAATCTAATCTGCACAAAAACACTCTGAGGTATATAGCTCCCAATCAACCAACTTTGTTCGCGTTACTCAAGGAAAAGATGGTCTACAAAATCAAATTTCTGAGACCTCAGCTGCTACATCATCGCAAAAATATGACCTCTGCGGTCATAGTAGACATCAGATGATTTTTTTGTCCAGCACGAGAAAGTGTCTGTAGAAATTGCAACAAAGAAGGACATTTCTCTAAGGTTTGCCTGAAAAAATCAATGGAAAATACTTCTTCAATAACTCCATCCCACTTGATAGCTCCTCAATCAATCAACTGATAATAGGAATTATAAATAAATCTGCTGATGCTCTTATTGATTCGGGTAGTTATAAATCGAGACTTTGTCGAAAGAAAAGGTATATACATTCCTTCAAGAAAGGATGAATAGCTATGGCTTTTCCAAAGCTTATTTTCCCAAGTGAACGGATATTGTGATATTGTTATTGGACATGATTTATTGACTCAACATTCAAAAGTTGATGAATAATTTGGAGGCTCCAGATCTCTTTTAGCTATATGTTATCTAGCAATAGCACATTGAACCAGTATCCCTCTTCACTAATTTATCCCAGCAATGCAAACCAATAGCTACTAAATCAAGAAGGCATAATGATGAAGATTCACATAATCTGATGTGGTGAAAAAATTATCAGTCAAAGGTATTATTGAAAAAGTTTTTTCTCCTGGAGATCTCAAGTACTAGTTTCCAAGTCTGATTATCACAAGAAACGAATGGTTATTGACTACTATCAAACAACCAATCGATATTCGCTTCGACTTGCTTATCCTCTTCCAAATATCAAAGACAATGTGGCAGCTGTTTCAAAGTATCAAATCTTAGACCTCGAAAGTTCTCACCATCATTCAAGAAAGGGAAAGGGGATACACTGCTTTTGAAGCCAATGGACAATTGTATCAGTTCACACGAGTTCCTTTTGGAGTTACAAATGGAGTTGCCTGTTTCCAAAAAGGAATCGATGGAATAATTGAAAATAAAAATTCAAAAAAGGTTTTTGCTTTATGAGACGATGTGACCATAATATGTGTAAAAACTGAAGAAGAACATGATCATAATCGAGGTAACTTTATGGCAGCAGTACAAACGTATAACTGGAAAACTAATGAGAAGAAATGTAAATCTTCACAAAAATCGATAAACCTTCTTGGATATTCTATAGAAAATGGTACTATACAACCTGATCTCTCCAGATTAGAATGCCTTATCCACCTGCCGGTTCCAAACAATAACCAAGCTTTGCAGAATGCCTTAGGAATGTTCTCCCACTATTCTACGTGGAAACCTTGATTCTCCGGAAAATCCATAATCTAGTGAATTCTAAAAGTTTTCCATCAAGTATCCAAACAGTTGCCCAAATTGAAGCAATCAAAGACGATATAGCTGACTCTGTAGTAACAGCTATTGATAGCGAAATTCCTTCTGAAGTTGAAGCAGATGCCTCGAATCACGCCATTGCAGCTTGTGTCAGTCGATGAAATCAACCTGTATCATTCTTTTCTCGAAAATTACCTTCATAACAGAGACATTCTGTTGTTGAGAGGGAAAACATATGCCATAGTTGAATCATTGAAGAAATGGAGACACTTTTTGATTTGTAAGAGGTTCACCTCAGTAACCGACCAGAAATCAGTATCTTTCATGTTTCAAATGGAACAAGCAAGTTGAATAAAAAGATCCTGAAATAGCGTTTAGAACTATCATGGTCATGCTACAATCTTGACATAATGCACAGATCAGGCAAAAGTAATTCTGTCGCTTATACATCATCCAGGATATGCGGATCGGTTAGTAGAGACATACTATTCAACCTTCATCAAAATTTATGTCATCCTGGGATAACCCGTATGATGCATTGGATAAAATCAAAAAACAGGGTCTATTTAATCAAAGACATCCGGAAAATGATAGGATCATGCCCTATTTGTGCTGAAATCCAACCAAAATTTGTTGAAAAAAAAGAAAAACTCATCAAGGCAACTAAACCATGAAAAAGACTATACGTTGACTTCAAGGGTCCTCTACCAAAATGAGTAATCAAAAGAAATATTTGTTGATGAATTCTCAAGATTTTGATATTACTTCTAATACTGTGATCAAATGTTTTGAACAACTATTATTCTCAGTATTAGGAATGCCCAGTTATGGTTATTCTGATTAGGAAACAAGTTTTATGTCCAACGAATTGCATTATTGACATACAAGAGGTATTGCCACTAGTAGATGTACCGCATAGAATCCTGAAGAAAATGGACGAATAGAACGTTACAATGGCATTATATGGAAAACTGTCAGCCTAGCTTCAAAATCTAAAAACATTAACATCAAACAATGGAGAGAGGTGCTACCAGATGCTTTACATTCAATTCGTTCTCTTCTCTGCACAACAGTAACCTTGTGAAAAATGTTTAAGAGAGTCAACATTTGGTAATTCAATACCAACCTGGTTATCTAGTCCTGGACCAATCCTAGTCCAGAAATATATAAGACTAAACAAGTATGAACCTCTTGTGGAAGAAGCGGAACCGATAGAAGTTGATCCAGATTATGCATTAGTTAGACTGTCAAATGGAAGGGAAAAAATATATCTCTTAAACATTTGGCTCCACGCGGCGATCTTCGAATTTTCGGACAAACAACTATATCATGTACTGTAGATGCTGAAAATGAATATCATTCCTCAACTGAAGATCATTATTCATCAGGTCATTTTTCAAAACTATCAAAAACATAAGTCACTCAAGAAGACCCGCTGGATGAGTCAAGGCCAATCGCTAAAACCCCATCAGGTCAATTGAGTACAAAAATATCAGAAATGATTCTTGTAGGTGTAGGTATCGCTTTGATCCAATGCTTCGGTACTTTTCTTTCATAGCTTTCCCAAATGATAACTCATGATGATGACAATTCTCTTTTTCACTGACTTAAAAACATCATTTTGAGTAGTTAGGGGCTTACGCGCTCGACCACGGAACTCCTAGTCTTAAATTAAGTTTTGACTCCTAAGAACCCTGTTGATAATTGCAATTTTATTCAAGACGTAACATGAAATACTTTGCATATAATAATCAAAAGCTCAAGATAATACGGATCTTAGAACCCATCACCCCCAGTTAACTCCAACAATTTTTCTTTCCATAACAGGCTTACAGATAAGAAGTCGCTTTTTGTAGTTCCGACGAAATAGGCCATAAACGAATCCTCCCTGAAACAGGATTTCTTTCTTCAAAAATAAAAAAGATTTGGCAGAGAATGGAAGCTTCTGAAATTGATTACTTTGTATAATAAGACGACGATTTGAAAAAAGTCTCGAGACAATGACTTTCAGGTTATATTAGAATGAATCACATTATCTTTCTTTGCAGCTGTAGATAATTGGCTCAATGTAACGGAGGTTCGTTAATAATAGAAACAAGCACCGGCCATTTATCATTAGGTTTTGCCGGATCAGGAAACATCTTCTCTAAATTAAATTAAAATTGGTACATTTATGTGTTGAGTTCTTATGGTCAAAAATACTTCCCTCTAGACCATCAACTACGTGACTGGTGCTCCGTATGAACTAAACAGCAACATCCATCATTCTGACGCTCGGAAATTATGATTCTTTATCGGTTTGCTACGGTAAAACTTCTGGACCGTTCCCATAAATATATTACGAGCATCATCTACAACTCGGTGATCGATGTTTCGAGTTTTCGATTATTGAGAACGTGGATGATGAACTTGCATGGTATTCTTTTTGTCGGTTGTTCTGAATCCAAATTGATGAATTGTGGAAGAATGGAATACATCTAGAGAGAAATATGATAGCAACAGACGAAATTCACTTTCCGTTATACAGGGTATGTCTGAAAAACGTGCGCATTTCATTTCAACATGGTGAATAGAGTATGGCAGGATAATCACTTTTTGTAAATGAACATGTGTCGGCAAACGTTTCATTAAAAAAATAATAATAATGAACGTCAGGAAGGATAAAGTTACTTTTGTCAAGTATTTCAAAACAAGCCTTGACCAACCTATTGAAATAATCTGGATTGTTTTCTAAGAAACTGTGATGTTGGAAGTCTCGATTCACTATACTAGACTGTCACACGGACCCGGAGAAACTAATACAGATTCTGATTTACCGACTACACTGAAACCATACAGCGCAAAAGACTCATTATTCTGTGGAATCGCCGCTTACAGGCTGTTGGTGAAAATTTTAATATGACGGTTTTTCCACTACAACAATAAGAATTTTCAAATTAATAATAAAATTGTCCAAGTATACACTAGTAACAATAAAAACGGAAGAAAAGTCTGTATTTCTCGTCGAGTGAGCTGATACTCTACAGAAAATCCAATGCAAATATATATTGAGCGTTGAGCCTTTGGTTCAGTCAAATCCAAGGTGCCGAAGATGTGAAAAAACAACACGTTACCCGACAAAGCGGAACGACTGAAAAGTCACGTGAAAAAAACCAACACACGTGACCTATTTCTATTTGATCTTTGTCGGATCACGTGAAGTTTGTTTACATCTCTGGCAGTTTGGATTTAAATAAACCAAAGTACCTCAATCACGAACAGGGCCGATTTCGTCTCATACATTTTGCGCTGGAAATCCATTGAAATAAGTGATGCGGGTGATTTTTATTGTGGAGAGGACAACCTCAGAGCAAGGAGCTGGTCTCGGCAACGGCGGCAGAGAGTGAGCGGACTGGAGTCATCAGCCAACGACTGTTCAGACAACTCAGTGGAGAACCAGGTTTGGGTGTCAGTAGATGCGACTGGTCAGAGCAAAGCGGAGGACGACTGTGAACCGGAAGATCCGGGTAAAGTCAACCTACTTGGCATTTATACCCAGTTGAAAAATCTTCGTATCGTTTCAGCGACCAAATATGACTTGTCATCAAAAGGGCAGCACCGTCGATATGGAAGATTCAGAGACCGAGACTAGATTGCTGGGAGAAGAAGACACAACTCTAACCCCTGGGGAACAGTCAACCTCCATAAGACCAGAGCCCGAGGCCAAAACCTCGTCGCAAAAAGCTAGAAACAGCTATAAGAGCGTCAAGAACTACCTTAGGAACATATAAGGCACAAAAACACCGCGAAAAAATTCAAGAACTCCAGAATCTTCGATACGCCAAAAAAGCTGCAAGTAACCATCGTAGATCGATCAGTTCTGAAGGCAAAATTACAGTCGACAGGTGGCTCGAAGTGGGAGAGAGGATATTGGACGCCATAAGTGTGTAGTAGTGGGTTCCGCCTCCGGTTCCGGTGATCGATGAGTCCATACCAAAGATCATCGACAAGCAGTACAAGATCCTTAACACGCAAATCTGAAGATTATCGGGCAAGGGCAGAATATCGTCTGCACGATGGAGGATGGAGGACGACACTTTGAGGATACTGAAGAGCAACAATGGTAGCATCAAGTTCGAGTTAGGCACCCTGAAAGCGAGGCTACCCAAGGACAAGAATCATGGCACCAAGCTCCAAGGAACATGAAGCTGGTAAGTGAAATGAGAACCTGTATTCTTGCAAGGAAGACACTTAATTTCAGGCCATCCTCATAGCACAGTACAGGTGACTTGACCGTGGCAACATGCGAGCAAAAGAATATGCAACCGCTTATTCTAGCGTCCGCATACATGCCTTATGAAGAACCTGAACCACCGCCTACAGCAATAATTCGAACTCTAGTTCACCACGCCAAAGAGAAATGAAAGCTGTTGGTGATGGGGTGCGATGCCAATGGTCATCTTACGCAGTGGTGCAGCAGTGACATCAACGACAGTTACCGTGGTGAAATTGATACGTCGAGTCAACGTAACCGTTCGATCATAGGCACTATTGACATACCAACGTGTGTTGTTAGTGTTGCCATCTCTTTTGAGAATAAGGTAGTGATTAAAATACCTTCCAGAGAAGACTGGGATCAAGACTCAATTATAAGGGAGGAAGAGATCTTCACCGTCACAGACGCAGCAGAGACAAATACAGGCACAGGAGCAGGGATATACTCAAAGGAACTAAACATCCAAGAGTCTATCAAGCATGAGAAAGCATGTATCACTCTGCATGCAGAAATCATTGGGCGGATTTTGGCGTTTACCAGGTTGCGCTTTGTGGTTACTGGTTTGGTAAGTGCCTGGTTACGATATCGATTATTACTATCAATTAACCTTGATCGATACCAGCTCAGGACCAAACGCGAAAACATTCTGGTTTTCAAAATTTACACCTTCTACTATAGAAAAGTGAATAATTTCAGTGAATTTTAATCCCTTTTCTATGCTACGACCATATTGTGATATATTCTAACCACCTATTTCAAAAGAGTAGCTTTTATATCGTCATAAAAATCAAATTCATTGACAAAGTATGAATATGTTGACTACATATGTAACGCTTTTTGATTGAGTGATAGAATTTTATTAAGGGTTGGAAGGTGAAGCCTTCAAAGTCACGAGCGCCACCCCCTGGATTTAAGTGGTAGAGGGCCCACAGCGCCTTTCGGGTAGCCTTTAGACAGTGGAGAAAGTTATTCCAGAGTGCATCTGCGATGAGGGTGTCCTTTGATGTTGTAAGGGTGTTAAGTATCATAACTATTAAAAGGCAGTTTGGAATAGAAGGTAATTTCCGCAAAGAATGTTGAATGATTTTCCTTACCAGGAAAATAAGTAGAGGCGGATTGGATCAAAATAGACAGATTTATTTTCCATAAAAATGTTGGGAAAAACTCCCCTGCAGAAAAATAAATCAACTAAAATTAGTATTACAATTAAAATAATGAAATTGAAAGAAAGGGTGTGTAACGGTTTTAAACGGGAAAGCGAATTTACCCCCAAAAGAAATGTTCAGAATATTAAGATCGAGCAGTTTATGTCTGACGGGAAAGAAAATGGAAAGTTAAATAAGATGCGTAGAAAATGATGACTAAAAGACGTTGCATAGAAAATGAAGGAAAATTACTACGGGCGCGAAAATGAAAGAAAAGCGTGACGTTGAATGAAATACAAGAAAATAGCTGGGGTCATGTCATAATTGCGATGTTAACCAAGACATACGTTTTTTGGAACAATTGCAATCCATAGGTGACTTGATCGTATTTTTTATTGAACACTCTTTACTACGGGCGCGAAAATGAAAGAAAAGCGTGACGTTGAATGAAATACAAGAAAATAGCTACGGGCGCGAAAATGGAAAGAAAAGGTGCGAGGTTTGACATGAAGGTAATTAGAACGTGCATTGAAAATGAAAGAAATATACGACGTGTGACGAAATAGCGAAAATATGTACCTGCGTGCGTGTTTTGAGATTATGGGAAAATGAGTAAAACGTTCAATAAATGAAAACCACGACAAGGCGTACATAACGATGTTAACTCCAAAAGCACCAAAAGCAAGCGTTTCCAGATTTTCCCAAGCATTTAGACATTTAATTCCACTGTCTGTGGACCGGTTAAAACCCTCCCTTGATTACCCCTGATGATAAAATAAAGAAAAGAGAAGAAGAAGCAAAAACCCCATTTGAATTGACGTTAAAACCCACTGTTAATTTTAGAATAAAATACTACAGATAAGAAACACTTGGGAACATTGGACAGTATAATAGGAAAAATCCTACCTTGGAAAACTGCACGTGTTCACAAATAAAACGGTGGTACGATGTTGGTTCTGTTAGAGTCGGGAAAATGGCACGTCTGTACTGTTTAGATCTCGAGCGCTAACTCACTGTCGAATCGTTGATGGTATCCCCGCGTGACATTGTCCAATTCTGGGAGAGAGGGCAACGACAGACTCGTCCATATCTACAACAGAACTCCACAGTACAACTATCTCGGCGATGTCCCGATTAAACCACATCTGCAGTACAGATAAGGAACCATAGGCAGGGAGATGTCACCTGGTTCAGGTGTGGTGGGTCAGCATTGTACTGATACGGCAACGGGTATCTTCTTTGCCAGCGACCTTCTAGCGACGGCTTTGTGAGTATTGGGTTAGTTCGGAAAATGTTGACACCTTGGACGGAGTTTACTGGATCGTGAAGATGGTGTGCAGCCTTCTCAAGTTGGAAAGGGCATTGGATGGGTTTGAATGGCCACCTCTCTTCCTGCAGGCAAGTTTACATTCGGTGTCCTTCTTTGTACTCAAAAGTCAATGACAATCATGTCGTGGGATAATATCCATATCCAGCACAATTCCTGCTGACCGTAGTGGAAAGTGACATAATACCTCAAAGGGTGGTCTCACCCAACTGTAGGGGCATCTGGTAGGCTTCCATAGCCAATGGCCACTCTAGCACCACGGACTGAGGATTGTATGGTTGAACACTTCTGACGACAATGTTCGGCAGCTTGCTTTCCCAGAAAAAAAATGAGCAGATCCAGGATTAAGGCCAGAAAAGGTTATCCATCTGTGTGTCGACGCAGGCACGTGGACGGTCATCGGCTGCGAGAAAGGTACTAATGAATGGAACGGAAGCATGTTTCTGGGCTTCATCGCTGAACTGAGCTCCTATTGTGTCACTGGCGTGGGATTCATCTTCTTCGAATTGTTGGACAAAAGGTATAAGCACAAAATGTTCGTAGAAAGTCGGTCGAATGAATTTGGACAAAACGACCCAATAAAAAAAAATGTCTATGAGGCAGCCAATCTCGTAAATTTCGCACACACTTTTGAGGCAGCCAATTTTGTAATCCAGAACGGGTTGAGAAAAAAAAATTATTCGGTAAAATAAACTTTTGTTGAAAGTTTGAAAATAAATTGAAGTCTGTGAGCACATTAAAAAAAACAGCGATAAATAAAAATTGTAGGTTATGTCAACAGAAACAAACAAAAAACTCGTAAAAAAATGCGTAAACGGCATTTTTATTTTTGGAGACGAAACTTTGGAAAATTGCCGCAATTTCTGGAAGATAGTTCCAGAGGTGGTGGGAAAAAAAAATCCGAAACCCCTCGGTCGTAAGGACGTCAAATTTGAAAATTTGAATTTTCCGGGAAAAACAGGGTCCCTGCTCGGGCTTGGAAAGTATAATAGGAAAAATCCTACCTTGGAAATCTGCACGTGTTCACAAATAAAACGGTGATACGGTGTTGGTTCTGTTAGATTCGGGAAAATGGCACGTCTGTACGGTTTAGATCTCGAGCGCTAACTCACTGTCGAATCGTGATTTATTTATCACGCCGGAACCTGCCGTTCCCCTCGACAGTACCGAATTTTAGTCAAATCGCGCAGCTCATATTTAATGACTGATGAACTAATTAATCCTCTAACCGGATAGAGAATTAATTAGCGCGGACTTTGAATATTTTGAGTTGAGAGACGATGTGCGCGGTACTCAAAATATTTTAGAAAAGAACAGATCTGAACATTCGATGGATAATTTATTTCAGAAAAGTGAAACACGGAAAAAAATAAAGTAACTTCGTTACACATACCTAAATACTGAAGACTAAAGACAAAAGAGAATGCGGAAAATGTCACATCAGACTTCAAGGCCAAGCTATTTGACGCACAAAATAGAAGAAAAAATCAACAAAACATGAAAGTGATAATATAATTATAAAATAACACATCAACATCACACGTATATCAGTCAGGACTCAAGAGTAATACCTACCCCTTCTTTAGTATTTATTTACTAACGAAGATATTTTTCTCTACTGCGTGGGGATTTAAATTTCTGGAAATGACTAATAGTAATAGCGTTGATGTTTTATTATGTGATTGTTGTATTAAAAAACGCCAAAATAAAGAAATATACAAAATTTTGGGGTGATCAAACTCTGGAACTGGGTTACGAGATTCGTAACCAGGTAAGCAAATGCAGTGTTGCCAAATCTCATTGCTGGAATGAAAAATATACGCAAAAACGCGGTTGGTTACAAATCTCGTTACATGTGGTAACGAGATTTGTAACCCTGGTTAACGCCAAAATCCGCCCATTGTCATTAAAGAAGCAGCCAACGTGCTGCGAAGACTGGACAACACAACAAAAGACGTCACAGTCTATGCAGACAGCAAAGCTGCGTTGAGACTACTAGAATCAGATACAGTGAGATCAAAGGTATTGAGGTGTTTCCGTGAGGCTTTGTCCTGGATCAGGAACAGTAGCTTGATCCATGCTGGGTTCCTGGACATAGCAATATTGAAGCGAACACGATGGCATATGGACTGGCGAGATTTGGACTGGGACAGGAGGGAGCCAAAATCGAAAACACATCGCTACCAACGATCCAACTATTGGAAGGTAAAGTGGATAAAAACATGGTGAAGCTACATAGCGACAGGTGGACTCTGCAAGGACTGCATCGAGGAGAATGACACGATAGAACATCTACTGTGCCACTGCCGAGCTCTGAAAGAAGGACGCCTCAGGAATATGGGACAATACTTTCATGAAGACTTTGAGGAGGCGGCAAATGTGGACATCGTGCTAATTTTGAATTTCGTGGGACCATGGGATGATTTTGAACGATGAAAAGAAAGGCTGCAGGTTAACACCGAGGGGACACCTCTGCAAACAATGGGTCATTCGGCCTCCGAGTGAAAGCAATGCGAAGCAGGAAACTGCGGGACAGGGCATATCCTTCGCAACCTAACCTAGCCTTATTTTTTATTTGCTTTAAGTTCACTAATTTTTATTGTCATATAGCTATAATCATGTTTCATGACAATAGTGAAAATAAATTGATTGAGAAAGGAATAAAAAACGAACTCACTCACGAAGAAATTTCATCAAAAGTCTTAAAATCACTTCAGCGGCAAAACAAAATCGGGAATAGTTAGTTTCTAGTTGGTTCCGGATGCAGTACCATCGGGTCGATAGCTCGCTCTTACTTCAGTGGCGCATTCACCATATATGCGGGGATTGCTTGGCTTAAATCTAGATCCATCTATTTTAGTGTTAAGGTATAGCCATGTGGCAGTATCAAGTTCTTGATTTTGGCCAGAAATTGCGATACCCATTTTTCTTTACTGTCCCCCCATTTCCACAGAGATTTTTTGAAGTTTTTTTCCGATATGCCAAAGTGCTTGTTACGTTCATACCTCAGACATTTTTGGATTCTTGTTGATATCTTCTTTCGTTTTGAAATATCGACTTTTTTGCAATATTATGACACATAGGGCTTTGAATAGCTGTTCTGCTAGTTCTAAGTTTACAACTGACAATGTTATGGCATAGATCTATTGTTTGGCTGTTTTTCCGATGACTTATTGGATACTCAGCAATATTTCGAGTATACAGGGTGTGCCAAAGAATTTTGATCATAAGTAAATCATTTTTTAGTTATTTTGACAGGTTTTCTTGAAAGTTAATCATCAACTAATTGATCGATTCAGCTTCTTCGACATAATAATTTTCAAGAAAACCTGACAAAATAACTAAAAAGTGCTTTACTAATGATCAAAATTTATTTGGCACACTCATACTCAAAATAGTGCTGAGTATCCAATAAGTCATCAGAAAGACATTTAAACGATAGATCTATGCTATAATTTTGTCAGTTGTAAACTTAGAATCAGCAGAACAGCTATTCAAAGCCCTATGTGTAATAATTTTGCAAAAAAGTCGATATTTCAAAAACAAAAAAAGATATCAACAAAAATCAAAAATATTCCGAAGTATGGATGTAAGTAACAAGCACTTGGGCATATCGAAAAAAAACTCCAAAAAATCTCTGTGAAAATAGGGGGACAGTGAAGAAAAAGAAAATGTACAGTTATTTTTTCACCACCCTGTATAAAAGAAGTTTTTGAGAAAAATAATTTTTTGAACCATCTGCATAAACCGCAAAGAAATGCTCTGCATCGTGGTGCAAACCGCATATTCTTTCGTTAAAAAATTATGACTGTCCAAACATAGGCGAAGATTTCGGGTGTACCGTTTTTTTTGTTGAGTAGTTTAGATCTGATCAATATTATGATGCAGGATCCTTAAGGTGATGTGCATAAGTTTCAACCTTGTCCTGGGTGAATCCGATGTGAACTTTTGCAGTCTGTGACAGCTGCAGGTAATATTATGAACTTATTTTTAAACTTATGCTCATTTTTTTTTCCATCACTTTTTAGCTGATCATACGCGTACGTCAAGACTATTATTGATATTGTTCCTGCATCTTTCATTATTGATCATTTATATTATTATCATGATCATCTGATTGTTACTTGACTTGTATATTATTATTACCATCCTAATCATTTATTTATTATCATCGTATATCAATTTTCCTGTAATTGGTAATCTGGCTTGGAAATAAATGCTTATTTATTAATTTCTCTAACGCATGATAGGTGTTATTATTGATGTCATTTTGGACAAGTGAAGTGTCAAATGATACGCTAGTGTGTTATAATCCATAACTCACTACTGTATTCACAACCAAAAGTCACCGAAAGTAAACAAACCACACATGATAAGACATAGCGAAACGATTGAACTGATCACATGTGACGGTTTATCTCACGTGACTTCTCAATCGTTTCCCTTTGTTCGACCATGTGTAGTTTGTTCACGATGGTGACTTTTGGATGAGAATAGAGTGTGGTCACTATTGAGTAATGGATTATAACTCACGTTTCCGTGGCAATATTATAACCCATCACATACCCCTGGCAACCAAACAAACAACCTACTTTGACTAAAATGTAAATATGTCACTCGTGTATTATGTAAATAGCTATTATCTATTTAGCTCATCCTCATCGATATTCTCAGATCGTTTCTAATCAGTTCCAATTTTTTGGGAACTCTCACACGCTTTCGGATGTTGCCAAGTGAAGATTATGTCAGCGCATTAGGAATGTTATCCTGCAAATCATGTCTATCTATAGCAACACATAAAAGGCATTTCCAGTTTTCATCCCTAATAAAAGCGTATTTGGTTATTATTCTACAGCCAGTTCCCGGCAAAACTCGATTGTGTTCAAGTCTAGCTTATATGCTTGTTCTAGAATACCTCCAGTCTTTCTCAGTTCTTCAGTATCAATACCCTGATCAATCACAAAAAGATGCAAAATTCAAGCTATCTGCAGTAGCGTTTACAACTCTGGTTCAATTTATTGATTCTCAACAAATAATGATGCTCGTGAGAATAACGAAGAGGTTCAAGTATTTTGAAAATTGTTCTTTAGGCCTGGACATTTGTTACCACTCTTCTATGAAACATTTCTCAATTCTAACTCTCATTTTTTGCAACCATCTGTTGAGACGTTCCAATAATCTCACGAAAAGCTCATAGAATTATATCGTCTTCTTCCATTCCAATATTTACTGAATTAATTTTCCGATGAATATTTGCTCAAACTGTCAAGTGAATAAACGACTTGGTGTAGCAGAGTGCAAGAGAAATATTAGTATCCTTGCATTTTTAATAAGAGTCTTGGATTGCTGCAAATGTGAGGATAAGGGTGAAAACATAGTGGAGCCGCGATCAGCATAGACCGAAATGATCTTTTAGATAAAATCAATGAGACTAATAACCTTGATGTACTAACTGACCTTCATATTTTCTCCTAACGTTTCAAAAGCCAATTTCTCATAGATTCAATCAAATGATCCATAGCTCATCAAAGACATTATATCACACACATACTTCTATTCCATGCAGGCATTTTTTCCAAGCTGGCATCTATTCCAACGTAGCAAATCTGATTCAATATGAAGAAAATTACAAAATCGACCAGATGCGATTAACCTTGATGCCATAACGGCGTCCTGGCGGCGTCTTTGGGATCGAGGAAGTGCATCCAGCCTGCAAGAAATCTCTGGGTCGTCCCGACGTTCCGGTCGATGCAATTTGTCCGGATAAAACTGTGGGACAATAGTTTTAGCAAAGTTTTAAGGACGCCATTTAGGGGCAATACGATTGATGTGAAAAGTTGTCTGAATCGCAACTAATTCAAGCCGTAATTGCATGTGTCCGAGTGAGTCTAAATAGACTTATAGTCTCACAGATTGTATTGTTCCAGAGAGATTTCGAGAGTGATGATCAGTTCGTAGATAATAATTGATAATCTAAATCGCCGTACTTTCCAGCACTTCTCTAAATATTGTATATTTGATATTCGTGTGGGATTATATTACGTCCAAAACTGTTTTGTTAACGAGACTTCAAAATAACTCTCTACCCTTAACAAACCTCTCGTAGTTTGTTACGGCCTATTCGTGCCTAATTGGGTGTAACTAAATTGGGTGAAGATGCCTGCGAAGACAAATTTTGTTTCCAGGGTCAGGAAAAGTTGGCGTAGTGACAGATAGGTCTGTCGCCTGTCATACAATACGGGTATGTTTTGTCTTTCCCTTTTAGTGAATTGAGAATTATAGCTTTGATGTCTCTCATTAGGAGATACGAGATTTGAGTATTAGGAACAGGTAGTTGTAAAGATGAAAAAAAAGGCTGGATCTTTGGAATGTGAAAAATTGGGAATCTGGCATATCTACTAGCAAACTTTGTTGAATAAACATGACTTTATTTATTATTTGTTCACCCTGTATAGGCGGATAAATAAAAAAAAAGTACACCGCTCCTATTTTGTACGGGTTCTCGAATGATTGATCATAAGGACCTCCCGAAGACCTCAATCCTTGATATCTCTTTCCATTTCGAAAATGTTGAGATTAGAATTTGGGTGAAACTTCACACTTTATTTTGTTTTAATCACATCTCCTTTTAACTGTCGTGATTGGTAATATATTATGCTGAATATTCCAGTTTATAAAAAGCATTTGCAATATAATATCCATTCCATTGATCGTATCTGTGTCCTCAGGAAACTTCATTGTGGTAAAAGCGACCTCTTAAATTTGATGTTTCTCGAAAATATTCGCTACGTTGTGAAGAAAACTTTTAACGATATCGAAATGAGAAATTGCTGATAGATGTCTTCGACATCAACAATATCCAATGTCGGAAAAATAAAGCCTTTGTGATAAGAATGAAATGAAGCACGTGGAATAGACACTTCAATATGACCACAATATCAACATAAAATATGTAAACGAAGGTTTGATGGAATCCTCTCAACTAATTAAAATAATTCTAATAACACAATAATTGCTAAAACTATCATCACATTCATGACATTTCTTTAAAAATAACTCAAGGTTTCCTGATTCTGTATTTTACTATTCGAACGCTCAATAAATCATATTTGCTTTACGCTGATGATTCATAAAATTGGTTTGTGGTCGATTGAATGACGTTGGAGATGAAAATTGAAATCTAGTACTCGCTACTGAAGTGAGGAGTGTAGGTACCTGATAAGACAGCATATTCATAAATAATATCATGCACCGGAAAAGTCCATTAAAAACTAGTTTCTTGGGAAACTTTGGTTATGAAGGAATATATTTTATTAATGGTTGAAAACGTTCTTTTCTGAATGGATCAAGGTTGTTTTATGAAAAAAAAAATAATAAGTTTTTTTTTCCCAGTAAAAAAGTACTTTTTTGTTTCTAAAAAGCAGTCTGCTGCAGCAGAGATCAGAAATATTGAAATAAATATATTGAAAAATATAGTTAAATGCTTTCTTGTCCGTAAAGAGCATTTTTCTAGTTTGGAATAATAAAATTCAGATCCTGTGATACGTTTTTATAGAAAATTGTTATCGAACGTTTCCGGTAATCATCGCTGCTTCAGGTGGTTTCTCACCCCACTTCCACTAGAAAAAGTCAATCACTCAGAAGTGCTTTCAGACAGCAGACGTTTACGTGCAAATCCTCTTGCTGTGCTGTTTGTGAATAAAGCTGGACAAAGTGCGTCGTAATAACAACGCACGGGGAATAATAATGGAATTTGAAGAAGTCCTTGAAAATTGAAAAACACTATTTACGCAGTTGAAAAACGCAGTTTACCTATTCAAATGCGACAAAAACCATTGACTTTAAATCCCATTCATAAAATGGTATTAGTCTTGACGCCAACATCACAATAAGTGCGAAAGAGACCACACTATGAGTGGAAAGAGATAAAACGAGGAATCCGAACCCATCGGGCAACACCGCATGAGAACATGTGATTCTTATAATACGTATGTCCGAACTCGATTTTCATCTGGAACAGCGGCGGCACATTTCGAGTTTCTACCGTTTTGTATGAAAAATATAAATGAATATTAATTTGGGTAGGTACCTATGTCGTTATTGTTATATGACAGTATATCACATTTTTGACTTTCCGAATCAATAAAAATTGAAATTTTCATAACATTAAAAATTAAATCTCCAGCTGTTCTTCCGACAATAATGAATTACGGTTCCTAATAAAATGACAACCAAAATACAAAATATATTTCGCCTTTCTTACATATCTCTAGGGCCATTTTACTCAATTTGCCATATGATTTTTGTTTTTGGAGACGGGAAACTGTATGGTCTGCCGGTGAGTCATGATTGGCAAGCTTCCCGGTTTTAAATATTTTATTCCATCAATGTCACATAAATAGTCTTGTGGGTTAGAATGGGCCGAACGCAAAAAGGGAGGTTTGATTCGAAGTCGGTCCTCGTCAATCCTCACCAAAGAACACCAAATATTTCGCAGCTCATTTTTTGGAAATCTAAAATTGGATAACAAGAAAAAAATATAAAAAGTAGGAAACAGCAACGTTTTACTTTTCTTGTTTCTAATACATAAGTATATGTACAGGCGAAAAGTATTATAAATAAATGGCCGAAAAACTATTTTTAACTATACCAAAATGATTATCAGTGCTGGAAAGTGAGTGGAGATAAATTCAAAGAAATATGGTGCAGGAGTCATACTAAACAAAGACCGCAAATATTGGTATACCTGCAAATTGCAGCAGGTAAGCAATATTGTTTATTGGTCTATTCTTCTTTAAATTAATGTCTAGACATAAATTTAATTTTGTATGTTTAGACATAGATTTGGCTCAAAAACATTTATGTCTAGATATACATTCAAAGAAGTATGGGCAAATAAACAATACATAATGCGTAGGTACCCTGCTTCAATTTGCAAGTACCAATATTTGCAGTTTCTATTCACTTTTCGCATTCTCCAGAAAATTAAACATTTTTTATATATCCTATACCCACCTTAAAAACAAAATTGCCATTTTTTCTGGCACGTTTTAAAATGTAACTCGTGTAAAGGTTTATTCGGAAGCTTGGGAACAGGGTAAATATCTATTTTCAACCATTGAACATTTATTTAAAAGTTTTTTCCAAACGTCAAATTAAAAAGTGAATTGCGGGGTCCATTTAGCTGTGCCCTGTACAAGGTTTTTTTAAATATTAATTTAGACCCCCTTTATCTTTTTTATTTGACGTTTCTGACAAAAATGTCTCTTCATAAAAGTCTATTGATTGGTTTCGAGCAAATTGTTGGAAAAACTATATTTCGCTTTTACAGGATGAAAGACTGGGCGTCGTCAAAATTTTTAATTCCAATTGAAAGCTACAGGCAAAGAGGGCGATATGTCAAAAAGTTAATTTCGAGATAAACGCGAGGTTTTAAGAGCTCTAAAAAGTGATATATATATGAATGAATAATAATAAATGTAAAAGTGAGCATTCTTACTGAGGACTTCAACCTTATTGTAATAAAAAAAACGAATATAAGACAGTTGAGGAAGTATCCAATAAATAATTCATCTTGACTGTGTATGAAATAATCGAGGAAATAATGGAATAGGTATTCAAGTAATATGAATATCCTTTCTTATTTGAGAACAATCGGTTCCTATTGCATAAAACACTACCATTCAGGCTTTTTTTTCAAATCAGTTTAATTTTCTCGTTGTTACCTATTCACGAATAAAAACAAACATTTAAACTTCCTGAAGATTGAAAAATCCTCATTTTCATGAATGAAATATGATGATGCCTACACTCTACACCACTGGATCCCTCTCCAGTCAATGCTCAATGTAAATTTGACACTTACCTGTGAATGGTTATTTCTGGATCCGAATGGTCCAGTTTTTGACACAGCAAGCCCAATCTTACCATTTTTCACAAATAAAGTCACAATACAACACTTCACAAGCACGAAAGTAGAAGTTTTCAAGTTGAAACCCCATGGCATCACCGCACTACCTTCAAAATCGATACCTGCTGTTTAAAGGCAGCGTTGCCGTGTACTAGGACTAATATTTACTATGTATCGCCTGTATCCAATGCACAAAAAATCATTATTTAATGAATGTTAGTAATTAAGCTTTGAGTAGCACAAAAATGTTTCACATTATTTATGATATGAAATAATATCATCATTAGACACTATCACCGTTGTTCAACATTGAGTTGATTCACACGAAATCATGGTTGTAAATGTGTCTGATTATGCGATAATCTAGAATAGTGAACCTTGATGCACCTTCTTGAAAAATGAACAATACTCAATCCTCCTTAATTTTCATTGTATCATGTCTTATCAATCAATTTTGTACACAGAGGAATTTTCGTTGATGAAGATTTGCCCAAATCGGCCACCGCGTCCAAAGCAGGTCAGTTTTCGGCGACACAGATAGATATAACTCGACAAGGATAGCGATACAGTGAATTTCTCAAGACATACGTCCAAAATTGGATGATGGTGCCATTATTTTTGAAGGTTTCCTTCTCTAAAGCCTTATAAAACTCAATGGACAAAAAGTAATATTCTTATTATTGAGATATACTTTTTGAAGATTAAAATACAGTTCACTACCAGAATATTAACAATTTTGATACTAAAAAAATATATCCGCAATCTCCAAATAATTTTTTTTTTGATAAAAAAAAAATACTTTTTTAATCATGTTATAATATTGTTTGGGCTTTGGCATGCATATTGCTGCTACGCGACCAGTGAGAAACGACCATTTTATAACTTTGACACCAAAATCTCAATGAAACTACCGAATTCACCCAAGATGGTTCTGGTCGTCTTTTCTCTAAACGTCAAATCATCCGTTTTCAATGACAGGAGAAGAGCTTTCATTGAAGGATTTGAATTACAAATTTTTTTTTTGTATTTGATTGACGGTTAATTATCTCAACTGTTTTTTTTAATGCACCTACACAGGCCAGCTCAAAAAAATGCCTGTGTAAACCCTTGATCAAATACGTCACGAAAATTACATTATTTCTCCAACTTAACCCAATTATACAATTCATCCAACTGGAAACTGAAAATTGAATCAACCCAGCAAAAGGGAACTTCTCCGACTCTTATAGAACTTTTTTCCAACATTATTATCTATTTGCAAGAGCTCGCAAACTCACCAAGGCTGCACCAACACAAATTTCAGCTCAAATCGGGTAAATAAGTGTGTTCATGAGATGCATTTAAACCGTAAAAGACTTAGTACGAAAAGATTAAGCATTTTTCTGATTCGGTGGACATAATAAAAGGGCTTTTATGTTTCTATGTATGATTTCCATTCGAGAGTATGGAATTTGCATTATTTTCCTATTCATATTGCACCTCTCATCGAGTTATTCCATAAACGAGTTTGGGATGATTAGTGGTAATTATTTCAGTGTGCTGGATTTGGGATTCAATTTGCGGAGAGTTTATCATTTAGCAGAATGGCAAGGTTTAATACCTCAAATTTGGTTTGAAAGAGGAAAATTACATTCAGCATCTCTATCTTTATTATACGCACAGGACCTGAGCTCCAATTAAAAAAAATATTCCGTGAAGTTTTGAGAGGTATTCATGATTCACCTGATTTTGTTGGGTATTTCATCACTCTACTGAAAATTCTCACAAAAAATGTTTTTTTGTTGGAGTTGGATTACTCATTTGGTGAAAGGATTTCTCAAAAGAACAAACCTGTAGCAAAAAAGATTTTAATATTTTCTCAATAATCTTGAATAAACTCAACAAAAAAGGTTTTGTCTCATGATTGAAAATTGGATGTGATCAAAAAAAACTTCGTAGTACTTTCCTCACGAACTTGGCGACAAGACAAAGACCAAGACCTAAAAATTTCCTCAAGACCAAGACCAAGACTTGACGTTCAAGACCAAGACCAAGACTCTATCTCAAGAATCTCGTCTTGGTCTTGGTCTTGGAAAAAAAATCAGCACAATATTTATTGAAATATGCAGATTTTTGTATCTACTTTCTATAAGTTTTTTATCAAAAATGTATTGTTCCAATCCTCCAATTCACTAGTAGGCATAGACCAGTGCTGCCAGATCATTGAAACGATTATCGGTGGATTTGATCACAGTTTTTCGGTAGATTCCATGAAAAAAGGGTAGATTCAAATTTACCATCTGAATGTGAATTTTTTTCACAAATTATCATAAATTATAATAGTATTATAAATAAATCTAACAAAATACAGGTATTCATAGTATGAGAGCCAACGACACTGGACCGTTCGTAATAAGGGATGTGAAAAAAAAAGTTTCAGGAAGTAGTTTGTAGGGAGAGGAATATAATACAATAGCCGCCCATAGACCGGCGTTCTTTCCTGACATTTTTTCCCATCATTTCTTCCTTTCAAAGGAAAGAACGCCAGTTAGTGGGAAATGAGATGATAAATGCACATTCCATCTTTCCTGTCACATTGAACCGACGTTCCAATCCGACAGGACAAACGGGGGTTTTTGTGGGAACGCCATTCCATCTTTCCTGTCAAGTTATACCGACGCTCCAATACGACAGGACAAACCCGCGTTCTTACAGGATAAAGCAACATGAATACATTTCTCTCAGATGATTAACCAACACTCTTTCCTCTCGTTTTGGCGTCTGAGCGGATTATTTTCCCCGCAAAAATGAGATGACAGCTCGAGAGGAAAGATGGCAGGAAACCTATCCCTTCATTTTGAATGAAGGGAGAGAATGACGGGATAGAATGACGGTATTGAATGCTGGTCTGTGGGCACCCAATCATGTCTGCCAGGCATATCCTGTGCTTCATCAATTAAAATAATTAATGAAATATTGAAAAACAACGAAAAGTTTCCTCATCGGGGATGTTGAAAATAACTATATGGCATTGTTGTTAGTAGCGAGTACATCAAACAAATATAAACACATGTCTGCCAGGATCAAAAGGGCTGTTTTATCGATGAAAGTTTCGTCATCAGGGATGTGAATGTTTTTTTTTTAAATGAAGCTTGAAGTCTCTTGAACATTATTCCATTTTTAGCAAATTATTCATGTTTTGGTCAAATCAAATATTTTGGGAAGAAGTAGGTTTTCAACTGAGACATTTGATTTGCGAAAAGCCTTTATTCAGTAAAATAATCAATATCTACATAATATATACAGTGTGACCCATTTGTTTTGGGAACACCCTGATAAAAAGTTTATTTCTTAACCGATTTGGTTCGTTTTTTTTTTGGATTGTAGAGCTCGAAAAAATGTATATTCTTGGCAAAAAGTGACCTTCGCCATTTTGACTTCAAGGCCTACTATGTTAGTTTTTATGAGCAAAATTTCAGGAAATCATATTAGCGATTTTTTTAGAAAAAATCTGTGTGCGCCACTGGATTCAGCATCCTTTAAAACGGTTCTATACAAATTTTCAACCGAAAATATCAAGTTGAAAAAAATTAAAAATTCGCACTTTAACAATCTTTGATTCTATCAAAAGAAATGATAAATGCATTGAAGTTGATGGTGGTTTGGTAGAAGTTACAAATTTTTAGTTTTATGTCATTTTTATTTGTTTTGATAGAATCAAAGATTGTTAAAGTGCGAATTTTTAATTTTTTTCAACTTGATATTTTCGGTTGAAATTTTGTATAGACCCGTTTTGAAGGATGCTGAATCCAGTGGCGCACACAGATTTTTTCTAAAAAAATCGCTATCATGGTTTTCTGAAATTTTGCTCTTAAAAACTAACATAGTAGGCCTTGATGTCAAAATGGCGAAGGTCACTTTTTGCCAAGAATATACAATTTTTTGAGCTCTACAATCCAAAAACAAAACGAACCAAATCGGTTGAGAAATAAACTTTTTATTAGGGTGTTCCCAAAACAAATGGGTCACACTGTAGATTACGTCATAATCATGAAAAAAAAAACTCCACAATAAAGCTGGATTCAGAGTTGGGCGAATTTCGAGAAATTAGACATTTTTGACATATTATTATGCCAATATATTGTACATGCAACAAACATAATACAATACATGCTTTATGTCCACGGATGTGGTTAACAAGAGGTGAAATGAACCAAAAATTGAAGAAAACGACAGAAAGTCTGCTTGCTGAAAAAATTAGAGCAACGATGAGAAAATTGACCTCATTATACAGGGCGTCTCAAAAATGTATAAACATAAAATTGAACAAGAGCAAACTGTAATTTTTTGGCCTTACGTGAAATTATAAATGAAAAACTTGCTCCAAATTTAGTCATAACCTTAATTCTTGCCTGCAAAGGTAAAACAGTATATGTGACAAAATTCGATTTTTGAATTTTCCGCCTATCTTAGGTTTTCCGTCCTGCTCTTTCCGATACTATTTTTACCGTCTTTCTATGTCCGTATATAAGTGGACACACTCATAATTGAACCAAGGCAGAACTATATAACCAGCATACTCTCCTAAGGAAAAACCATGTACAATCCTCTTATGCTAATCAATTTTTTCAGTTAATATATGGAATCTATGGCAAACAGTGATATAATCGGGATAATTGGTTATACCGTTGAAAAAATTTATACTATTTTATACTTCTTTTCTAGGGTAAAAAGAAATATATTTGCTTATACTATTTTACCGTGAATATTCCATGATGTGGGTAATGAGGTTAAAGTGGATTATATCCTCTTATACGTTTTTACCATGGGCCAATTGCAAGAATTTATTTTCCTCTCCTGTGGCGTACTAGTTTACAAATTGTATAGTCTCGTTTTCTGTGGTCTGTCAACACTTTATTGCGATTATCGGTGCATGTAGTTCTTGTGATTTTGGTACTGTTTCAAGTGATATTTTGAGTAATTTGTGTAATTATTGATTTGGAAAGGTCCATTATGTCGTCAAGAACATTAAAAATAGAGAGCAGTACATATACTGACTTTTACAAATTTCAAAACATAATTCGAACTCGAAAACAAGGCTGTAAGGAAAAATCATTACCCTACTTTGAAGATATTGTCCGCGCTTAATTTGTACGCGGGCTTAGAGATTTTTTATATCAAACTACACCTTCTGGACCCTTAATCACTACAGTTAATACAGTAAAAAAAAGCAAAGCTTGATATGCCGGAACTTATGTCTAGTGAAAGAGGCGTCGCGGGTAGCAAAAAAGCCAAAATTGTATCCGATCTTGTACCGAAAATGCCACCCAACAGAAAACAATTTTGGCTTGAGTTGGCCGAAAATCCAATGTCGGAAAATCTGCTACAAGAACTTTAATTTAAATTTTTGTTCAACCTAAATTCATTTTTACTAACTCCATATTTAAGGTTTAAGAAAGTTTATAAGTTCTTAGTATAGGAACCTAGTAAGTAAGAAGTGTTCGTGATGAGAATAATACATTTTGTGTTATTTTTACATCTTGTAATAAAGTATGTTGATAATCAAGGGTTTTACTCGTGAAAGTGTTGTTATTTTGGTAATATTGCAATAATATAGATGGTTTCATAGACAAGTGTCAGTTTCATTTTCCATGGTAAATACATATAAAAGAATTATCAACTCATTTACCTTAGTTTAAACAATTGAATATAATTTATTTTACAAATGGTAAAATGGTATAAGAAAAATATAAAATAAATACATTAACGGCTGGGTATTCTATTTTGTTAAAATGATTCAATCAGTACTCAAGCATTCATGTTCCAAATCTCACTTCCTTATTCCAAAAAATACTGATTACTGATTACTGAAGTACAGGCGCTACGAGTCTCGGGCTGTTGGCCCCGACACCGCAGCCTCTAGTTGGGCTTATTGTATCTTCTCTGTGCCTGTCTCTCAGTCGAAGAGCTCCATTGCCCGAATAAGGTTTATGACTCGTTCTACTGTTTCCCTGTCCGTCTTTCGAGGAGTGGTTGTGAATTCCCCATTATCTCTTCTCCAGTACGCCAGCGCTTCACATTCGAATACAATGTGGGAGGCTGTTTCCTCCTCCTCGTTGCACAGCCTACATATGGGTTCCTCGTTGAAAAGACCCATGATATGCATGTGTTTCTTTAGAGTGCAGTGTCCAGTTAATATACCTGTTACTTTCCTAAGCTGATTCCTGCTGAGTTGCAGGAGGCTTCCAGAAAATGATGATTCGATCTCGTCTGCCCTCATTAATTTACTGTGTTTCAGACCTGGTGATTGGCACCATCTAGCTTTCTGTTGTTTTTTGGACCAACAGTTCAGTCAACCTCTCACAGAGGATTTTGTAATACCAATAGCAGGTTCTGGACCCAGAAGTGGTGTGTTTGCAGCTTTGCGTGCAAGTAGATCCGCCCGCTCGTTCCCAGCTATCCCTGAGTGTCCTGGTATCCATCCAAGAGTAACATCGTTAGATACTCCCAGTGTGACAATGTTTTGCTGACAGTCCATGACTTGTTTGGATTTGGTTTCCCGACAGGAAATGGTTTTAATTGCGGCTTGGCTGTCACTAAGGATAAGGATTTTCCTTCCTCTGTAGCCTCTCCTGAGGTTTTCTTGCACGCATACGTTTATTGCATGTACTTCTGCCTGGAAAACTGTAGCGTACATCCCGAGTGGTTCACATGTTTCCCACTTTGGATTTTCACCTACGATTCCGGCACCAGTTCCCCGGCTTGTTTTGGAGCCGTCTGTGTACCATATTGCCCCATTAGCCATCCGGAGTTGTTTCACCGTTTCCTCTTCCCATATTAGCTTGGTCTTAGGAGACGTGCTAAAGTTGATATTTTTCAACATGATATCACTCCTCATTGTTACTAAGTGGTTAGTGACTGTGCTGGTTATCTTAGTGTGTCCTTGAGAGTTTGAGTGGCTCCAGTTCCCGGTGTTGCTAAGTCTATACGCTCCCATTCTTGCTTCCATTTTGATATAGATATCTAAAGGAGGTAGGTTAAGCATGGCCTCCATGGCAAGTGTTGGAGTGGTTTTCATGGCTCCCGTTACACAGAGACATGCTAGCCTCTGAACTTTTGCAAGTTCCGTGGCTGCTTGTCGCTGCTCGATTTTCGGCCACCAGACAACAGAGCTATAAGCAAGGGTGGGTCTTACCACGGTACAGTAGAGCCAGTGTACCATGCGCGGATTTATGCCCCAATTCTTTCCTATCGTTCTTTTTGTTGCCATTATTGTGGCTTTACCTCGATTCACTATTTTCCGTAGGTGTGAATTCCATGTGAGTTTGTCATCCAGGATGATGCCTAGGTATTTGACTTCTCTTACCACCTGCAGTTCTTGTCCGAAGAACATGGGTTTGAATAATTCCGCTGTCTTCCTCTTTCTCGTTTAGCCGACCAGGGAGGTTTTCTCAGGATTGACCTTCAGGTTCACCTTCCTGCACCAATCTTCTACGATTGTCAGAGCTGTCTGCATCAGTTCTGATATTGTCTTGGTGTGTTTGCCAGTGATAAGTATTGCTACGTCATCGGCATAGCCTTGGGCGGAGAAACCTTTGCTGTTTAACTCTACCAGTAGTTCATCTGCGACTAGGTTCCAGAGGAGAGGGGACAAGACTCCACCCTGGGGGCAGCCTTTAGCTGCCTCTATAGTCACAGTTTTGTCAAGCATAGTTGCTTGAATTCTCCTACCTTTCAGCATGTTTCTTATCCACCTACAAACTGTGTCTTTAATTCCACGCCGATTGATTGCGGTGGTCATTGAATCGAAGGAGGTGTGATCAAATGCTCCTTTTATATCAAGGAATGCAGCTAGGGCAACTCCTTGGTTGTTCCGTGGTTGCTCTATTTTATGAACAAGTTCATGCAGAGCAGTTTCACATGATTTACCAGGTTGATAGGCGTTTTGGTTTTTGTGTATTGGCCTCTCTATTAGGGAGGTCTCCCTAATGTGCCTTTCAATCACTTTCTCCATCGTTTTGAGTAGAAACGACGAGAGATTTATTGGTCTGAATGCCTTGGGCTGAGAGCTATCTTTCCCGGGTTTCGGTATAAAGACCACTCGTGAGAGTTTCCATATCATGGGTATGTGTCCCGTTGCCAGGCTTGCTCTAAATAGTTGGCAAAGCATCGATATGAGTTGGGCTTCGCCCTGCTGCAGGTGTGCCGGTATTATCCCATCGCATCCAGGTGCTTTGTATGGTTCGAATGAGTTCATGGCCCTTTCGATTCTATTTGGTGTCACAATCTGTCGGGCTGTGACCCAATCATCTCTTGATCCTCTCATCCGGAGGATCTCAGGAGATAGAGAGTTGATTATGGTCGAGTCTGGAAAGTGTGCCCTGAGTAGTGTCTCAATGGTTTCTTCGCCATTTTTCGTGTATTCCCCATTTGGTTTCTTTAGTGTTCCCATTGGTGGAAGGGGGTCTTTAGCTAGGATTCTCTGAAGGCGTGCGCCTTCCGAGGTTTTTTCGAACTCAGTGCAAAACTTCCTTCAGGGGTTCCTCTTAGCTTCCCTTACTTCTTTGTTCCAAAAAAAATAACAAAACGGCGCTCAAAATTCATAAAAAATGAATTTTCTCGAAACTGTATTTTTTCACATATACTATTTATCCTTAGCACGCAAGAATTTCGAACCTACCGAAAAAAAATTGAATTAATAGAAGTTTTGAAAAATCATGAAATTTTGCAAAACCGCATTCTACCACTTGCATCTTATGACTTCTGTACCTCTACATCGGATGTTTCAGTTAAATACCTACTACTTCCCAAAATCTGTGACCAAAACTTGAATAATTTTGCTAAAAATGGAAAATTGTTTGTGACCGAAGATGATTTTAGTCCACGAGATATAAAAACTAAAAAGGTAGGCATTCAAAAAATCAAAATAATCCTAAAAATGAGAATTATTCATTTATTTTTTATTACATGAGAAAATTTTAAATTATAAAGTTTACTATTTAAGTTGGAACGATTTTTCTGATAAAGCGAAAAAACCTTCATACAAGAACAAAAATCGAATAGGCCTGGCAGACATGATGTTGGCACAGGAAACTGCCTGGCAGACATATTTCTTATTGTTCAAGAGACTTCAAGCTTCATTTGAAAAAAAAATCATCCACATCCCCGATGACGAAACTTTCATTCATAAAACAGCCCTTTTGATCCTGGCAGACATGTGGTTGGCACAGACTTTTGGCTGGCAGACATATATTTTTTTGATGTACTCGTTACTAACAACAATGCCATAAAGTTATTTTCAACTTCCCCGATGACAAAACTTTCCGTTTTTTTTCAATATTTAATTAATTATTTTAATTAATAAAGCACAAGATATGCCTGGCAGACATGGTTGTTTTATATTCCCCCGCCTACAAACTACTTCCTAAAAATTTTTCTTTTCACATCCCTTATGACGAAAGGTCCAGTGTCGCTGGCTCTTGGACTACCATAGTCATTCTCCGGCGAGGCGCTAGCTATCATCCCCGTTAGTAGAGAAGCATGCATACAAAATATGGTCGACGCGACCGGTCGCCGGAGATCAAAACTATGAATACCAGTATAAATCATCAAACTATGTATCTACCAAAATGGAAAATAAATAATGAGTTATTGAACCATACTTTTAGAAAGAGACAAGTCACAAACATTTTTTTGGTTATAAACTATCCTTAAATCGGTAGATCAGTAAACATGGCAGAGCTGCCACGGTCAAAAACACTTGTTAAAATCGTACCGCAATCCCAGGTTGGTGAGGTAACAATAAGCGATAAGGAACAGTAGTTGTATCTTTTTGTGGCCACAAAATCGTATGTCTCTCATTTTTCAGACGTTTTTCTTCATTGTGAATAGTTTTTATATTTTACTGCTTATTAGGCCAAACTACAACGTGCCCAAGATAAGGAGGGCCGGTACAGAGATCTGGCTTGAAGACGAGACGTTGGATCTAAAATTTAAAAACGCCATCCTAAAGACGGGAAAAAGTGGCTATGATAAAGTTTCATTCATTTTCAAAAATATTTTGTGATAAACTCAGCAAAAAAAAATACAATTTTTCCAAAATATGTTTTTTTCGGATATTTCCGGAACTACTAGGAACTTTCTAGATTTCAAACGGCATATTATCGAGCACCAAAATCCGCTACATCCTTCTTATTTAACCGACTTCCTAACTCTCATGGTTACGGAGATCCCTGTACTGGCCCTCCTTATCTTGGGCACGTGGTATATGCTGAACTATAGACATTTATTTAGTTCTTCGGTTCAGCATGGCGATTTTCAATAAATAAGTCACTGATTGGCGTTTCATGAAAAACACCCATTGTACAATTGTTTTGTTATACGTTATGTGTACTTTAAAAATTCGATACATATTTTTTTCAAGACCATCAAGACCAAAACCAAGACCAAGACCACATTTATTTTTCGACCATGACCTTGGTCTTGCGAAGCACCAAATACGATGAAATTTTGCAAAAAGTGAATTTTTCTCCAAGTTGCTGTAGCCAACATCTTGTTTCGAGTTAGTAAATTTTTGAATTCGTTGATTTAAACGGAGTGTTTTTCGCATTGTTCAGAGCATTAGATTGGATAACGACATAGTGTAATGTAATATCGAAGATAGAAGATAGTCGGCCGCATCCTATGACGTCTGCGGCGGATGCGCATGATCATATCTTGTAAGCGTGGCTAACGAGAACTAAAAGTTGTGACTCGTTGACATCAACTCTACGATGGTCACGTGATTCTGACATTTATCATGTTTGAAGCAAAAAAAATCGCGTTTCTTCAACTGATAATACTTATTTCTATTGATCCTAAGTTGAAAAGATATCAAAACATATTGAATCATCGTGAATGTTGTGTTCGAATTAGACAAAAGTAATGTTGCCTTATACTAAGCTTGCTCTTCAGAAAAATCGTTGTTATTTGAGGGGTTTTCATCGTTTATTGCTCTCTCCGATGCGATGAAAATTGCACCCAGTTTCCTACATATCATCCTTAATGAGAGAGTGACAATAGAAAAATGAAATAATTGTGATGTAATCTTGTTGATTCTCGTCGACTATTCACTTATTTCCAACCTATAAAAGTACTCTAGTGATTTTCGTGATTTTGGTTATCAGACATCAATTATTAAGTGTTGTCTCTTTTTCAAGATTATATTTTATTATTTTCTGATATACAGGGTATTCCGAAAGTGTCTACATTTTGAAAATATTTTGGCCGAGTTGCTCTCATTGACTCTGATGACCAACCAATTACGTAACATTGATGTCAGAAGTGAGGTTGAGGTTGTACTATAGAATCGAACATGAAGTCGTTGTTATGGCTGCGAAGCAAGCTCTACCGACTGACAAGATTGTAGGTTACCGGATTGAAGGGGGTGTTGTAGGAACGGGACCTGGATACGAGCGGAAGGAAAACTGACTTACAACCGAGTCTCCGGGAGGCTTTGTTGGAAGACGGCATCGATTGGGATATATTTTGATGCAAGATTCCAAATTTCCACGCAGTAGATGGATATCAAGAGCAATGGAAGAAAACTCGAGAAAATTGGAGAACAAGTTAGAGAAATCTCCCAGACCAAGGAAAGAAAATGTCGAAAAATCTTCTAGAGCCATGGAAGTGAACTCGTTGAGGATGGAAAAAAGATTGAAAATTCCTCTAGAGCCATTGAAGAGAATCTTGAAAAATATTTCAGAATTATGGAGAAGAAAATAAAGAAACAGCTGGCCGACAACTACAATTATGTGGAGACTCATGTAGCAAAATAGATCGGTAATCATGTGAAACGCTGGTTCGAGGCAGCATAAATGGATAGATCGTAACCAAAAAAGCTCTGACAATAATGCTGGCACTTCATGGAGAGGCAACAGAAATCTTGCAGACGCTGACACCCAGGGGCAAAGGGACTACGATGTACTGGTCGCGATCATGCACCTGGAACTGCGATATGACCAAACTCACCTGGGGCACTTTCACCACCCTCAGTTGAAGAAGCGCTTCTAGCAGACTAACGAGACTCTGCAGGAATTTTGAGCGAATGCTTTGCACGTTACTCAACCACTCCATATAATGTCACGGAAAAGGTTGCAGTTCAGGACTCTCTGGATGGACTTCGATACGAGAAGATACGCCAGTGCCTGATCAAAGCACTTTCCAATGACCGGAAATTTGAAGCGGTAAAACAGTCCGTCCAGCTTCCTGTGCAAGCGCGAAAGATGGAGGAACAAAAGGCCACGAAGGAAGACACCTTAGAACGCAGGAAACTGCGTAGCTAGAATAATTAGAGCTTGGTCATATTCGTAGCCGATGCAAGAAGAAGAGACGAGTCCCTTTTTTGTTGTAAAGCATCATCACAGAGACGAAAAAAATTAAGCGAGCGTTCGCAAGACAACTGTAGTAGATGACTTCTGGCATTCTAAAGCACCTCGAGAGGAACAAGAAAAAAATCCCGAGCTTATCATATTACAGACACAAGCAGGCCAACAACCAAATTGGCAAGAGGTCGCTCAATTTCAAAGGGGCTCCCACAGCATCTGACGTGATAAAGAGAAAGTTAAAGAGAGGTGATATTATAGTGGATCACCCTGTACAAGTGATTTCCAAAGCAAAATTTCGTTAAATACAATTCTTATTCAAATTACCCTTATATTTATCTGGATTCCTTCACAGCGGATTGTCTTTGTGAAGCTCATTGATTTCATGACTCTCTACGAGCATTCGGTTTTTCTACTACAACCAAAACTTCGAGGTTTATATTGATTTTGTCACCTCAACTTTGAGTTTAGAGATAATTTGAGCTTCTTTGTTAGAGCTTAGTGTATCTACGTGCTGGTGTCTTCATAAATTCACAGCTTATCAGAATCGAGGAATTAACGTCCTTTCAACAGTGTGTCTGATATAATAGCACTGCAGTGATATTATCTGCAACAACAAAAGGTCGTTTTCTGATAGAAAAGACTATTTTCACACGAAAGGAACTAATTGATATAGAACAAGGCTCTCCCCGTTAATCTCAAAATCAAACTTTTCCCAAATAGCTCACTGGAAAAAGCAGCGCAGCTTTAGAAATGAGAGAAGCCAGGTTAGCCAACCTGCGAATGTGGATTGGAAGCGCACGGTGAACAAAAACAATTACTTATTATCATTATAAAGCGAGGGAGGCTAATTATTCCTGCTTCACCTTGGCTGTATGCAAATGAGGGGCTTTAGAGTGTTCAGCTTGTCGACAAGTCGCTTCTTTATTCAAGAAACTGTGAGGAGTTTTGAGGCAGACTTGTGAAATTGAAAGCCAGTTAATTGGCTCTGTTTCAAGAAAAAAAAAGTCTTGAATGATAAGTTTTTCATTTTGCTTAAGAAGTACTTATATCTATATTCAAAACATTCTTCATAAATGGTGGTTGTGATTAATAATTGACACAGTTTTAAAGTCTTTGGAAATAACTTTCCACACGACCAAACATTGATGAGAATCAATTACTTTGTCAACAAACTTTTCAAACTTCAACAAACACTTATCCTCAATTTCCTCTCACCTCAAAGAACTTCCCATCAACTCGTCGAAATTGCGGCAATGAAAAAAACCAATAGCTCAAAAATATCGTTTGCCAATTTTCATCGTGCAATGGAAATGAGGGTCAAGTAGTCCGCACTACTGCCATTTGTCTGGCTTAATGCGCGTTACGTCTCGATGGCTCTTTTCCTCTGTGAAGTTATTTGAGCACAGTTCTGATTACAGAGGTGGAACTAGATTAAATAGGGCTCTAGTGGTTGATGGCGTCATGTTTGGTATTTCCACCCGTTTGAAAGTTGACGACTTCAACAAAATGAACGTGACATTTAACTACTGGGGCTGACGTATATTTGGTTTTCTGAGGATAAATAGAAGGCGAGGATTTTTCATTTGATACTTGGATTAAGTTGCGTTAGACTTCGTGTTTGCTACGTTAGATTCTGTGGGTTTCAGGAAGTCGGTCATTATTTTACATTATCAAGTGATTACGATAAACGGAGATCTCTTACTACCTACACACTGAATCTTTCCTGCACATCAGGTACTACCATAGCTCATTACTAGAGCAAGTCATCAAATGGATAATGGGAAGTCAAAATATAGTTAAGCAATAGCTTCAATAATTTAAGACATCCACATTTCATGACAACAGATACAATTTACAAAAAAACTCCATCTTCGACTAATTATTTCCTCAATGCTGTTTAACTTTTTCCCTTGCCTTCATATCTTGAAATGAACTATTTGAATGACGCTCAAAAGTTCCATTTTACTTCTCAAACAGGACTTTGTTGAGTAGTCTTCATTGTGCTGTTTTGTTTGTTTCAGTGAACTTTTTCAACACTTTATTTTCATTTTTAGTGTGAAGGCATCACGATAAACCAATTTGGAAAATCGTTGTATCTATCGCTTCAAAAGTTTAGTATTGTTCCGTGGAAACAAAAGTCAATTACTACCAAGCATTGAATAAAGTCCACCCCAGCAAAAGTACACGTATATTAATATAAAAACTGGAAGTATCTACATCTTGGTTTTTAAGCTCAAATTAAAGAAGAAAAAGTTTGAAATTATGTTGAGCACCGAATTAAGTCTCGAATTTTCACTTCCACTAGCACCCTTCGAAGCACCAACAGCGTCAGCCCAAGACATAATTTGTAGTAATCATACTAGTGGACAATTAATAAACATTTAGTCTGACTAAAATCAAAAAAAAAACAACCAACAAAAATCACCATAGATAAATCTGATGAATATATATTATGGTTAGTTAAAATCACTTGCGTTTCTGTTTACAAGAACCACGACGCCCAAAGAACGATATGCCGAATTGTTCTGTCAAATTTTACGTTTACGCTTCGCGCGTGCCATTGCCAAGAAGAAAGGCATCTTCTTCCGCCATTGGCCACAGTCGTACGTATTTGATATCCATATCGTGAATTTTTCTGTTTTTTTTTGTGTACATGATATTTTGTAATTATTGATTTTGGAGTAATTATTTACTCCATCATGACATGACATATGCGTATCGGCGTGTATGTGTATCCTGGATGAAACTGACTAACAGGATGACTATAGTGACAACTGAGAAGGTAGATAACTATGGAGGACTGTTACTAGGAGGATAATCGAAATGCATAAAAGTGGTCCAGATTTCAAATCGTGATTCAGCTTCTTTTGTCACCCCCAGATGGCGAAGAGTCGTTAGCGCTTTGATGTGAAACAAAAATGTCACCTATCAAACATACTCGAAACAACGTTATGAATGCTTTATCAAAATGCATCAGTTTTTATTAGCTAGGTTGCAACAAAACTCCCACTTTTTGATGATAGTTGGTATCATGAATATATTTTTTTTATTATTCTGAAATTTCTAGAATTTTCATATTTTTCTTGTTCGATCGCAATAATTGATAGAATAACTGAGTGACGTCATATCCTTCATCGACAACAGTCATCATTGAACAAACCATGGGTCACGATGCTGCGTCGATTGAACCTCAATTGTTTGCCTAATAGAAAATGCATTTGTGATAAAAGTCTCTTAACAAATTATTGACAAGCAATAAACCATGACAATGAATAGTTCAAAGCGCTACTAGCAACAGCGCCCTTACATCAACAAAAAAAAAAGAGGACAGAATTTCAAGGATATTCGTATGTCGATTCGTCTCCTAGTTATAGTCCTCTATATAGATAACAAATTATTGTACTGGAAACAATGAAAAATGTACTAAATTGCATTTTTTCCGTTTCTGCGTCCCCTGACACTTATAATAAGTAATCGCTTATTTCGTTAGCAAATTTTGACGAGTGAATTCTCTTCGATAATATGTTTATGGAGAACATTTTTTTTGACAATTGATAACTCCAAAAGTAGTGAGAGACTCTTCTATAGTTGGGGCATGGGTCAGAAATAGCTGCAGAAACCTATTTATTTAATGTTCTCAAGAAATTACTTTCTTTCTGATTGATTTTATTCGTTTAGATCACTGGACAGGACCTTTCAAAATTCGGAACTCTGAACTTCAGTATCACTTAGTAAATTTGGGATTCCCATACTTGAGATTTCAAGATTACTTAGAGGTAATGGAAACAAACCAAGCAAGAAGCGCAAACCCACCATAGCAGTCAAGTCTTCCAATCTTCTGGCTGCTACTGGATGAGAACTTTATACAGATATTTAGCTTTTGAATTTGATGATATGCAAAAGAAAGTATGTTATGTCAAAATGATATGATTTGTGGGGTGGAACAACGCAAACATTGGCAGCGAAAAAGATGTCAAGAGCCACCCAGCCTCTAACATTTAACGAAATATCTCATGTTTGAATATAAAAAATATCAAAAAAAAGCAAATGCATAATAATCGGAATAAATCGTACTGAGCGCAAAAAAGTAAATGAAGACTCGGGAATTTTCAAAATTGTTAAAAACCTACTTATTCATAATATGTAGTTCAGAATCATTCCTCAAACAGTCATGAAATTGACTATACACAAAAAACATAGAAAACAAAAAAACTCAACTTTAGAATTTTTATTCACTGTTTTATTTTTGTCCTAATTCGGAAAGGTCGCCCAAGCATTTTCAATTCGAGGTGTTTCTTAAATGTCAAACCAACATTTTAAAAACAAAATTCGCCACCGATTACCGATGTTATGTATACAATCCGCCCGCAAAATAAGATCAATAGAATTTTATCCCCATCAGCTGACATGACATTACTCGACAACCCCTCATAATGAGTGACGAAGAAGGAAGACGTTCAAAAACGAGAGCGTAGGTCGCAAATTAAGCCCGTTCCAGCTGGAGGGATCTTGGTCAATGCCTATTTTGATTTTTTTTCTCATTATAACAAGCTGATTTTGAATTACTTCTCTCTCTCTCTCTCTCTCCGATGCCTCCAGCCTCTTATGCGAGATGATATTGCATTTAAATATTCAAGCGTGTTTCCGTCAAATCTGAATCTTGACCCAAATAATCTGCGCGACGCTCTTTAAGATTTGTTGGTGGGGAAATGGTAAAGATGTGTTGTTATTAATCAACGTGCGCGCAATACGGGATGTAATAATGGAGGTTTTTATTGGGTAAGTTAGGGTTAGTTTATTAGTTAGTTAATATTATTAAAGTAAATTAGTTAATATTATTAAAGTAAATTAATATGAAATATTGATGATTATTTGGAAGGTCAATGGACATTTGACCCTAATGTAATACCGCCGTTGGTTTCCTGTAAAAAAATCTGGGGCAGGATGCACTCCTGAAAAACCCATTTCAAAGGTGATTCGTGATTCCACCGCGCCCACTAGCGGGTCTATTGTGGCTCACAAGATTGCCAGATTATTCACTCATAAGGCCCAGTCCGGTCTGTGCACAGATAACAGGCAAGTGACCGTTATACAAACCCACCACTACTGGAATTTGTGTCGCATACCTGGCAGGTTTCTCCAGTATTGTGGAATCTGGTTATCCATCCATTTGAATATCTTGACGGCCGCAACATTATATATGCGATTCCCAAGGTCGTATCTGGTCTACTGGATTTCAGTCGCCGCTTCGCGTGTAGGTCGGTTTGCAACTTGATCCCGTCAATGTCTTGAGTAACCAGTTATCCATACCAGTTTATCATCAATAGCAGTGCATTCTGACGGCTTTCTACAGTCCTCAAAGAGTTCTTGTAGAATCCAAGTTTTTTCAGTGCCTCTTGAGAATATTTGTAATGTGGAGTTTTCGTCAAATCAAGTCCATTCATGATCAAGCATCCATTGAACGCTAAGTTCAATTGCCGTTAGTTCAGCTTGGAATATTGTATCTGATTTGTCTAGGCTGTGTGATGAATCAATTTTCTTCTGGCTACAATATGGGCTCCAGATCCTACACCAGAGGGCATTTTAGATCCGTCCGTGTACCAGCACGTGTCAGCTTGTGTAAGCCTGAAAAAGTCATGTGTCCAATCTTCCCAGAAAGGGATAGGTATGTCAAAGTTTTTCCTGCTGATGGTTCTGGTGCGCATGATATCAGGAAGCACCTACAGTGCAATGACCCTCTAATTTTCGGATCAGTCTGTTGGATGTTACTGTGTCTGCCCTGCTACCTCTGTGGAAAGCTATAACTCGATACGTTGCACTTTTCTCTCCTTTTTTAGCTCAATATGTAAGGGAGTCTTGCACATGGCAAAAAAATAATGTCAGAAAAATAAGCTTTGTATAGGACAGTACTTATAATATCGACGCGTTTAAGGCATGACGACACAGGAGCAAAAAAGATTTTTTAAAATGTTATTACAATTTTGGCGATATTTAATTTGATATACTTTAATCCTACATACTCCCCGTTATTGTAAGCTCTAATAGATTTGAATTGATTTTTTATGGTGAATATGCAAAATTGGCGATCATGTCAGTTCACGTTTCGACAATATCGAATGTTTGCACTGTTTGGCCCTTATTTGACCTTATGTCTAATCGGTGACAGTTCTCTAATGTTTCATTTATCAGCATGTTTATGATATATCAAAGACAAATTTTCTGTTAACAAAACTATTATATTCAGCAAATATTGATCAGAACAACATGAATTTTATACAAAATTAAACAAATGTTATCAAAATGTGTGTATCCCTGCATCTGCAAAAAAGACATAAGCGCCTTAAAACTTGAATCACACAAAAAAACGTATATTTAATCAATATTGCAAACCTACATTCACTGGTTCACTTTTAGGCAATCATGTTCAACTATTCTTGACATTTTTCACCACACAAGTATGTGAAATGTTTGAATAATCAGAAAAAATGATTTCCATGGTTAACTAAGGGGTTCGTGACGCTAATGTCATTCAGCATAACATTGTGCTTAAAATGGCATGAGCGCTACAACATCCTTATGACGGTTGACGACCAACTGGCACTTATGTCATGCCGATTCAGGCTACTGCGCATGAAAGGCGCTTATGCGACATAAAGATCTAAATTTCCGTCACGACAAATTTGCTGGTGCTTAAACCACTGAGACCGTTAGACGCGGCTCAAAAGCACCTTCACGTGGATACCAATATCGCATTTTTAATTTTTTGGGGCTTATGTCGTTTTGCCTTGAACGCGTCGATATTATGCTTTATTCTGATAATTTTTGTTTTTTATTGACCCAATGAGTCACTCACAAAAAATTTGCCACTTGAAAGACGTTCAAAGTAAAATGAACACACTGCATTACTTGATGAAAATGACCGTAAATCAGGCGCAGAAAATACATTTTTTCACCCATTTCTGGCCACGTTTGCTTCAGATGACACATGCATTATGCTTATCCATTTGGTTACAGTATAGGCGCCAAACACATTCCAATTCACGTCATCAATGCCACCAAGCGCGTTGTTATGTAGTTTTCAGGTGACCAAATGTGGATACATAGAAACTTGCTTGGTGGCATCGATTACGCAAATTGGAAGTTGCTGGGCGTTTACTGGCGTGACAATTACACTATCAATCCAGTAGCACCATCAGGTGCAAGCGCAAAAACAAAAACGAGAAAACAAAACAAAAAAAAATAATTGCATTCACCAACTTTCCTGGTAGTGTGGTCGTGGATCCTATTTATAATAGGGGAAACGGAGCGACCATCAACTGTTCAACCTGGACAAGCTTTCCAAGAAGTTCCTGATTTTTTTATACTTGGTAACTATGCTATACTTTGGAAATACACGACACCAATTAGGTAAAGCATATAAAATAAATAATGATGTTTGTAGAAATCCTCTCTTCACAAGATCTCATCAAATTCTCATAAAAAAACAACAAAAAGTCTCTTATAAAACCAAGACTGGCCAGTCTCGGACTCAATCTCGATAAATAAATGAGGTCTTGGTCTGGTTCAGTCTTGGTCAGTTGGTCGTGATCTTGATGGTCTCGAAAACAATATACAGGGTGTCCCAGCAAGGGTGGCCACCGGCCATATCTCAGAAACTACTGGACCTAAAAGTTCAGAAAAAAAAAATTATCACTAAAGTGGCCACGAGAAAATGCTGGGAAATATTTATAACTTCGAAATTTTTCCGCTAGGGGGCGCAATCAAAGCTTAAATATTAAAATTCGAAATTTCTCCGGAAATTCTCAGATTGAGGAATATCTTTATCAACATGGTTAGAAAACCTAGACAATTTCACGTCTTTTTGGTACAGGGCTCATTGGCGTACCGATCTTCGTGTGAGTAGGGGAAGGTAGTGAAAGTGTAATTGTTCAAGTGGCTGTAACTTATAAACGACTTGTCCGATTTTGTTGCGTATAGGCTTCTTTGGAAGATAAATGTGAGTACTTTCGTATATCGTATCCTCCGCCTGCATGATCGCTGGGTGGATTGAGAAGCTCAGAGGTCATGTTGCCGGTCCTAAGCCCGGGGAAAGGAGGAAGGTTGTTGGGTCAGGTTAGCTCCCTGCCCGACGTAAAAGAGAAGCACGGCTCAAAGAACCGATACTCTGCCTCGGAAAACTACTGATTTACATATGACGACCCACGCAAGAAAAAGGATAACGACTTGGAAGAAAAAATCTTTGATGCGCTTTGCCACTTGGAACATAAAATCATTTAATAACAAAGATCAAGAAACCCTAAAAGAACTTAAAGATAATAAAATCGATATCTGTGCCCTACAGGAGACCAAAAAGAAGGGTAAAGGCCAGCTGCAATACGAAGACTACCTAGTAATCTACAGCGGAGTAGAAAAGCAAATAAGAGCTAGAGAAGGAGTAGCAATCGCAGTGTCAAGGAAGTACCAAAGTAGTATAAGGGAATGCAGCTATATATCTCCACGTATCTTGGTTGTTAAAATGGAAGCTGAGGACCAAAAACTCAACATCATGTCAGTTTACTCACCTGAAGACAATAAACCAAAACAAGAAAGGGAACTCTTTTACGACCAACTCCAAAACATAGTCCAATCATTACCAAGAGACCAAAAATTAATAATTCTTGGAGATTTTAACGCCCGCATTGGAAATCAAATAGTCCCTGGAATTAAGCAAAGGTTTAATGAAAATACACTGAATGATAATGGAGAACTTATGATTGATTTGTGCTCCTTCAATGAGCTACGCATTAACAACACCTTCTACGACCATAAAGTGCAATTCAAATTCACATTCGGTAACACTAGAGGCCATAGATCTACCATCGACTATATTGTTACAAACCGATGCATCCATCCACTACAAATACTTGATGTCAGGACGCTAAATTCAGCTGATGTAGGAAGTGATCACAGCCTACTACTAGCAAAAATTAACATCAAATTTAAACCATACAAGAACCCAAGACAAACATCTCAAGAATCAAAAATTAACATCGAATCGCTATGGGACCTGTCGACTAAACAATTATACCAGAATCGACTAGCAGAAAAAATCCAAGTAAACCCAATAAGAGTAGAAGATAGCATTAATACCTCATGGAAGCAACATTAAAGAGGCCGCATGTGAATCCTTAGGCACCCGAAATATAAAAAAAAATAATAACAACACCAAAACAAACAAAACTCCATGGTTCCGCCCAGAAATTAAAGAAAAATGCAGAGAGAAGAAAATGGCTTACCTCACGTACAGAACACTACAGACACAAGAATCATATGAGACATATAGAAGAATCAGAAACGAAACAACAGCACTAGTTAGACAAATAAAAGATCAACATTGGGAATTTTTTTCGAGACGGATGGAAAGTGACTTCTACGGCCTTCAAAAACAAATTTGGCGCTTCATAAGAACCCAAAGAAAAGAGGTTAACGAGTTAGTCGAAACTAATCACATACCAATGGAAATTTGGGTTGAATATCTATCAGAATTATATAAATCGGAAGAAGTGGAGGTTGAACTTGATACACCCGAAATAGTGACGAACGACAACGTACAGATTGAGACAGCAGACATAAATACAGCCCTTCGAAAACTAAAAAATAGAAAGAGCCCGGGGCAAGATGAGATCCCCAATGAACTACTTAAATATGGCGGCCAATGCCTAATTCAGCAGATTACATCCCTTATTCATAAAATTATCTACCAACACAGGATACCCGATGAATGGCGAACCAGCACCACTATTCTTATGTTTAAGAAGGGTGACAAGAAACTGCCCTCAAACTATAGAGGCATAAATCTTTTGAGCACTACCCTGAAACTAACAACCAAAGTTATAACAAACAAAATTAACGATTTAACATCCTTAGCAGATGAACAGCAGGGATTCAGGTCGGGCAGATCATGTACGGATGCGGTTTTTGTTATAAGACAGATAACAGAAAAATCAATTGAATACAATAGACCAGCGTATATGTGCTTTATTGATTTGGAGGGGGCGTTCGACCGTGTGCGGTTGAAAGACGTTGTGCATCTTCTTTATAATAGGCAAATACCACACAATCTCATTAAAACTATCGAAAACATATATGAAGCGAATCAAATTCAGGCCAAAATTAATGGAGCACTGACCGAACCAATAAGTGCAGGTCGTGGTATTCGACAAGGTGACTCCCTGAGTCCTCTTTTGTTCAACATCATCATGGACGAAATTATAAGAAATGTACGCCCGCTAAAGGGATACAGCATGGGTGACCAGGATATTACAGTTCTCTGCTATGCAGATGACTGTGTGTTACTGGCTGAAAGTGAAGACGATTTACAGCGTTTACTGCATCGATTTAGCTGCACTGCCAAGTCACTCAATATGCGCATATCGACTAAGAAAACTAAATGCATGACGACATCAAAAGTACCACTAAGATGCAAACTAGAAGTGGACGGCAATATTATCCAGCAGGAAATGAAGTTTAAATATCTAGGCATAGATATTTCAGGATATGGCGATGTTGAGGCGGAGGTCAGAGAAAGGACAACAAAGGCAACGAGAATAGCAGGATGTTTGAATGACACAATATGGCGAAATAAAAATATAACGGTAGAAACGAAGTCCAGAATCTATAAGGCCGCGGTAAGACCAATAATGACATACACTGCAGAAACTAGACCTGATACGGCAAAAACCAAACAACTACTAGAGACATCCGAAATGAGAGTACTTCGCAGAATAGCTGGAAAGACCCTTCTGGACAGGGAGAGAAGTGAGAACATAAGGAGAGCATGCATGGTGGAAAACGTAAACGAATGGGTACTTGATAGGAAGAGAGAGTGGGACCAGCACATCAGCAGAATGGACAACGGAAGAATAGTCAGAATTGCGCGTGACAAATCACCGCTAGGTCGAAGAAGCTTAGGGCGGCCACGAAAGCGATGGAGCGACAATTTGGCAGTCTGACGGGTAGAGACGACGCAAACAAACAGGCGGTTCGCCTATTTCTAAGAAGGAAGAAGAAGAAGAAGTATCCAGTGATGCGTGATTGTCTCCAGAAAAGTTGCTAGAAGGCGTAATTTGAATTGAAAACTGTTATTTTCAGTGTTGCACAAGACTCTTGAAAATGTCTTGCAAGATCAAGACTCTTGCAAGAAATTCAAGACAAAACTTTCAAAATTTCTTGTCTTGCACTGCAAGACAAGACAAGACTTTAATATGCAAGATTTCTTGAATTCAAGATTTCCTGAAAGTTGGAAATGATAAATTTTTAAAAGTGATAATTAGGTCTTTGCGCAAGTTAATAGGAACATCTGCTCGCAGAAATAGTCCAGCATTGTCAAATGTGAAGTCCAACGTCAAATAAATGTAATCTATGCAACCAACATAGCGACATGTAGCATTTGCTATGGTTTGCATTTAGTTCTGTTTATCATGGTTTGAATTCTTGTTATTTGATGATCGTGAAATTTAGCCCAGAGAGTATTTTTTTTTCTAATCTATGGCAAATAGATTAGTGCGATAATAATAAAAGTTTTTCTACAAGTTATGGAACTTTTTCGAAATAGCGTTATTTCAACGGTTTAGTCTCAATGGACAATTTGCATACATTTTCAAATGACTTGAAGTTTTATATACGTATTCCAGACATTATTTGAAAGTCACCAGCGAAAACGTTTTTCGGAAATACCCAAAAATATACTAAATGAATGAAAAGAAGACGCGAATTTCACTGCATGATCGCAAAAGGGGTAGGCCATATTACCCTCCCGAGAGAGAGAGAGAGTCATCTCAGTCAATACGTCAGACGGAGATAGATAGTGTATTCTGTGACGTATTGGATGACAAAATCATAGACTTTCATGGAACTCCGTGGAAAAAATGCTACATAACACCTTTATCCACTCAACAAAACTCAACTTAAATTTCGCCGTTTAACGTTAAAGAATTAAAAAAGAAACATGGTGGTCATTTTATATTGATGAAATTTTGATTTGTTACATCTAATTTATTCGTCAATTTCTTCTGATTGGTTGAATTTGGGTATAGGGTATGCTTATGAAAAATATTCAGAATTTTCCGGAGAATGCAAAAATCAAACAAAAAAATAGGGTTGTAATTGGAAATAAGAAAGTAGGACCACGCCCAGAAGTTCTGAAACACCCTGTATATGGAAAGACCTTGTTTTCACAAAATTAATGTTGAACGATTAAACTTCCATTTGAAACATTTTTTTCCCAAACATCAAATTAAAAAGTTAATGGGGGGGTCCGTTCATCTGTGAACACCCCGTACACTCAGAATAACACCAATTTATTCCACACTTATTCAAGTTTTCAAAGCTACTTCCAAAAACAAGATCGATCAGCATTCATCGTGCAACATCATATACATACAGGGTGACAACTTGTGAGTCATATATTATTTGTTAGATTCAACCTCCTTACCCTACGCCAACAACCCCTAATATTTCAGATAGCAGCCTAGATCTACCAGATTTCACATCACTCGATTTTTTCTTCTATGAACTCATTTGAAATCTGTGGTATATTCAAGAAAAGTATGCTGGAAATCTTGTCGGCCACTTCATGCAGATAAATCTCAATCCAGACCATAACAGAGAGAAGAAGACACATCAGACAATCCTTGAGGGATCTGGGACGACTTTCATTATTGAAATAACATGCTCCACCTAGCTGTAGTGGAAATGCAATTTCTTCTATGGGACTTAGATCAAATCTATATGGCCAAGATAATTTACTTATGAATATAAATGAAGAAAATCCATATACGATACGTGAATTATGAAACTTTTCCTTTCCTAATCCAATTTAGTATTATGTTTCCAGAAAAATATAAATAATCCTCCTTCTCATTCTTAGAGGTAATTTAAACAGAGTTCAATTTGGCAAAATGTGATACCTATCCAAAGTGACGTTCCACGCAATCGCTTGCCAAAATATAATTTCAATGTTTCAGTAAGTTGGCGCCGGCATCTGATTGATTTATTTTCAGAATAAGCACCGTACACATAATAAAAATCCAATAACCCAGTATTCATTGCCTAAATTAAACGTTCAAGAGCTACCGATAAAATAAATTCCTGAATAAATATAGCAATGTTTCGTTAATGAGTTGCCTTATTCTTTGACACCAAATTGACAGAGATATTGGATTATAATTGGATTCACCTCGGAATGATGAGACAATAATAAACAACGTTGAAAAAGTCTCTTATCGGATTATGAGATATGAAACAGGAAACAGGCTAGGAAAGTAATTACTTCTGAGCTGCGGATATTAAAAGTAAAAAATCGTTAGTTGCATAGAAAAAAACTCTTAGGTTAATGTGTAGCCGTTTTTTCTCTTCTCAAATAGAAGAATTGAGCAACAGTTTGGAATTTGATGCTGTCACTTGATGTTTTAATGTTTATGAGTAGTTAGGATGACGTTGGTTTACTTTGAAATTAAATAACAGGGTCGTAAAAGTATCTTGCTGCGTTGTTTTAAGAGCTTCGCGTATAAATAGTGAAATATTTTACATCCAACTGGAGTCTGTATTTGCGCTACGATTTAGGTTTAAGTTTTGTCTGAATATCCAAACCAATCAACTTTCAGCTTCTTTACTCGCTAGGCAATAACCTAACCTGTCGTTTATCTCCTGGTAACATCAATGAAGATTGCACCTAGAATAGATCGAATTTCACCAAGAACTCCATCTCTTTCCCAGATAAAATCTGCTGGTCTAGTTTTATAGACTTTGTAAGAGATTCAAGGTCTGCGACGATCGATTTGGAACATATCAAAAATGTGTTGTAACTGTTTTCAATGTTACAACCAATAAATTGTTAAAACTCATTGTAAAATTGTTCCGTCATTTTGACTAAATGAATAAGACTTTTTAAGCTAATGGAACATCATTCATGTGAATTGATGATGGCGGGATTCTAATCCATTTATGAGACAATGGATTAATTTATCAAATTCAGTTACTTTTTTATTTATTAATTTTCAATTGATCAACATAGAACTAAATTATCAGGACTTCATCACACATACATACATACAGCGATGCGAAGGGCAAATGAATTATTGTCTGGTATCTGAAATGATTATGAATAACAAAGGCATCAGATTTCAATTGTTTTTACTATTTATTACTTTGATCAAGGAATTTGACAGATTTCCAGTAGTTATTCGCCCTCAATGAATTCTGAATTTATTTTTTTTACTTAGATGTCCTTCAGGCCATGTAACCATTAGGTATGAAATGTTTTCATGCAAAAGATCGCGGAGTTTTGAAAATCTTCAGAAATGCATTCTTGAGTATCCACTTTCTTTAAAAAATGGCACACAAAAGCAGTTTTTGGCTTATAACGGTTTCTGTAGGTGAGAAAATGTTTTACCGGAAATTAAAGGGAATAACATATTTTGCAAAATTGCGCCCATGTAATTTTTGTCAAATCAAATCAAGTCACAGAGCCAAACACTACGGTGCATTTTTGAGATATCTTATAAAGTGCACTTGCATGTCACATTTAGAGATTATGCATAAATTACCCGACCTAACAGCCACAGAACCCAAATGTTCAGAGGTAAGCATGTCTTCGTATAACTGGAGACTACTTCAACGCCGAGACCAGAGATTCTTATGAAGCCTCCATCCCCTCGATATCTTTATCAAAATAAAAGCAGGCATGGGGGTGTATGGACTTAGCAACACCGGAAGCTGAAGCCACTCAAACTCCCAAGGATATAGTAAGATCTCTAGCACAATCACGAACCCCTCATTAACAATAAGGAGTGATATGATTATGAAAAATACCAACTTTAACCATGTTACAGTAGGAGAGGGAACGGTGAAACAACTTTGGAGGTCACATGGAGCAATTTGGTACACCGTCGGGAAAAACCCTTCGTATGACCACGAAGGATCCCCATCCTAAACGTCTGCGTCCAAGAAAATCTCAAGAGAGGCTATGAAGGAAGAAAAATCTTTATCCTGAATGAAAGTCAAGGAGAAATCAAAACCCTGTCCTGTCGTAAAACTAAATCCAAGCAAGTCTAGGATTGTCAGCAAAACCCTGCTACTCTGGCAGCATCCAACGATGTTTTTCTAGGATGGATAACTGGACACAACGCGATAGCTGGTAATGAGCGACTGGATCAACTGGAACGCAAAGCTGCAACCACACCACGTATGGGTCCAGAACCTGCCATTGGGATCACTAAACTGTTGGTCCAAAAAACAACAGGAAGCAGAAAGGTGCCAATTACCAGGACTTAATTACGCCTGAACTTCAGTAATCATTGATCAGTACCTTGGGTATGGTTTTTGTTGGTTTGTGACAAATTTTTGTTATGCTAATGAAGATAGAAGAAAAAAAGAGAAGAGAGGGTCTTTCTAACCCTTTCGTGTACGGTTAAGGGGATGATGGAAATTGGTGAACTTTGCTTACTCGTGCGGAAAGTGATCGTGGGTGAAAACATTCTCAAATAAACAGTTGTTGTGACTCTAAATCTGCGCCACCCACTTTTACACCCAAGTCCGCCAATCTGCAATAAAAACGTGAAAAGAGCTGCGTACATCCAAGACCAAATTTATCCAGGAATATACAATTTATTAACAATCTATGAAATAAAATATTTAAAAAATATTTACTTTTTGATTGACTCTCGTCGCCACAAGTCAAATCCAATCCTCACACTTCTGAAACTTCGAGTTTGGCGCCAAAAATGACTGTCGAGAAACCAATAGCAAAAGACGCGACCCAAATCGGGACAAAATGAGTAATTATTTTGTGAAAATTACAGTGAATTAATTTCAATTTGCGCTCAGTGATCACTTAGAGCGTTCACAAGAGTTATGAGGTGTTATGTGGTGTTTAAGTGTCGAGTGTAATGAGTGAAATGTTAGAGAATGGAGTAATCTAACTATACTGATAATTTATAGCGAAATATTCACGTAGATCAGTACAGTATCACATTAATGAGTGCAGGGGAATATAGTTATACTCGATGATGGTCGTGATGTAGCTTGATGTCTCCCAAACGTTAAAATGGAAAGAACTCACCAGATAAGGGTAGTCTTGGTGACGTCAGCAAGTATGCCAATAATACACGTTCCAATTGACTAACGTTCCGTGGGGGTTAGGCTGGGTGAGGAGGAGTGAGCCTACCCTTGAAATACTGAAGAAATTAGAGATAGGTTTGGTCCAACTTGGTCCAGTCGTGAGTGAGGGTGAGTTTCAGACGAAAAAGGAAGTATGTACAAGGTGTGGACAGTACGTAACAGACAGAACACCAACCAACAGCACGTGAGCCGTAAGTAACAGCACGCATACAGAATCAGTAACGGGAACAGTAATAGTAACAGTAATAGGCCTGAAATACCAGATAGGCAAGGGAGTTCGGAATTTGAACAATCTCACCACAGTTGTAAGAGGGTCCAAGCACGTGTTTGGGTTAACTGGGAGGTTTCCACGATTTATCAGCACAAATCTGCACAATGGCAATTGGCACAGCTACCAAACTAGAGCTGCCACCAGAGCCTGATCAAATCGGAGAATTCTTCAGGAAATCGGAGAAGTAAGCCACGAGGTATCGTACCACATAGTAACTCAGATTGAACTGAATTCTCCCAGGTTCTTTAAGAAAAAAAACGAGAACCCAGAAGATCATGCAACGTTTCCAGATTGACAAATTCATCTTGACACGGATGAACTGAGACACTCCGATGTGATTTCTGGACTCAAAGTGAGTCACTGAGTGACTGTTCACATACAAATTATATAAATAAAATAATTAACACACTGAAAAAAAATACTTAGACCTAAATTTTTACTCAACAACTAAACATTCACTTTCAATCTAGAACCCAATTTTACCACCATATTTAGATAAAAATGTATAGACTAAAGCAATGCATTTTCGGACCGTAGCAGGTTGTTGTTGTGAAACAATGCAGAATATAGGTTTTAAACTCCTTTCCACACCATGCCCCCGGAGGTAGAGTTTAACGGTGCATTCACTTTAATATTGTGGTAACCCCAATAAGCCTTATCCATCAAATTCAAACGCACGTTTTGTACTTATGTCACGAGCTCATTCTATTTAGTACTTGGTTAAGTATAATCAAAATCTTTTGTCTTCTTTAAATCCACTCAAGGGAGTTATAAGGTTCAAGGTAGTAATCAGCCGCGTGTGCTTTCATAGATCGGAAATGGTTTTACTCATAATTCAAACACATTAAACATACTTTTCTGCACCCACTCGCTTTTTTGCACAGCCATTTTCATATTTGTAAGATATATCGACAAAATCACGTCTGGAGCAGCTTCTGACGTTGTCCCAGCAGCGTCGAGCTGTTCCTCTTTTTCCTGCCAGACGTATTGCTCAGAACCTTTCAGAAGCTTTTCTTCAAATTAGTTTTTTTTTTGTTTGGTTCACAACTCAAGAATGCTTTAATCTCTGAAATAACCCAACCAATTGACGTGATCTTGGTCTTGTTTTCACGTGGGGTATCTGCTCTTTCACAACTTTGTGGTTTAGAACGACTTCGTCCAGAAAGCCAATTTTATTTAATATAGGTACATAGGTAATACGCGGACGAAGAAAATTTTGTAAATTTACTTGGTATTTTCAAATGCAGAGGCGTAGTGTAATAAGTTCTAGATTGTTGACAAAATTTCGCACTTTTTTGTAAATCAATGCAAAGCAGGCATATTCTTCAACATGTCTTCGTAAAGAAGACATGGACATGGATACCAAATAACTCTAAGATAGGTGCGTTTAAACCATGAGGATGTGTATGGACAACATAACTCATGCTTATGGATTACAAAATGCTCGAACTGTTGACAATCATTGACCATGTCAATGCATTGTTGAAGACATTTTCAGGCAACAGGATGACAAATCTCCCGAATTCTGCAGCTGAAATACTACCGACAGCTTTCCTTACCCGCTTTTACATTTCTCTTGTGGTCGGCATTGTTGTGTACACACGTCCTCAGGGGTAAAAACCTTTGCAAGTCAGAGAGGATCTGGCTGGCCACGGAAATAGACTTCCTTAACCTAGCCAACGGTTTTTTATTGACACAATATCATGGCCATTTGAGTAGCGCATTGAATTCGGAATTAACTAAATTACGTAATATCAACAATCAAAATCAATTTAACGATCAAACACAACAATAATTCCGGCAAATTTGTATAATCAAATTATACTGAAGGCTCATCTTGAAAAGTATAAAAAGAAAAAATATACAAGTTGTATGAAGATGATATTTTCAATTCAATAATATCATCTGTCAAAGAGCTAATTTTTGAAGCCCCCTCCTCTATAGAAAATTATTGAAATGTACATGGAAAGTTACTGTACAAAATGCAAATATCTAGGTACCTCTTTCCCCTTTGCCTCTTCAGGGTCCGATATTTCCATTTTAAAACAGTTTATATGAACATGTGGCGTTATTTTGACCTTTCCTGTGATATTCCTAGAGCTTGCTACGAACTTATTAGACACTCTGTATACTTTTAGTTTTTATTTACAAACGGTCTGCGGTCCCGCATCAGATATGCATAAAACCATTGAAGCTTTTGTGAAAAGTTGTTTTTTTTTGTAGATCTATCGAGAGAGCATAACTGAACTGTCAACGGTGATATCTTAATTCTCAATATACAGGGTGTTCCACTCAAGATGGATATAAGTCATTATCTCACTTGTTTCTTAAACGATATCGTTTATTTTCGGTATGGAGATGTATAAGCAGAAGGCCCGATTTTTAAAGAAAATTAAATATATTTTTTTCAAGACTAGACTGCCTTCAGGAGCCAATTTATGTCAAATCTAATAGTTGGCGTCGATTCGTCAACACTCAAGATACCAATGTTCCAATTTTGATAAAGATTGATTCAAGGCGTCATACAAATCTGAACTTGGTTTGATATTCGAAAGTAGATAAAAATTGAGTTTTGCCACGCCACTGGATTCGAAAAAATGACCTTATAATAAACAGTGGTACCTTCTTGATCACAAGATTCGAAGGATATCAAAAAACATTTTTTTATCACGAAAAAATATACAAAAAATAATTCAATCTAGTTGCTATGGCCCAAAGGAGACAAATTGTACTTTTACATAGCAACAAATCAATTTTGTGCAAAATTAAAAACGGCGTGTAAGAGTTTGGCGGATCAAGTGTATTTGATAACCCTCGTATTTTGTTCGAATCCAAGTCGACAAGTGTATACTGATTATTATTAGTCAATTTTGTTAAATCCAGTGATACGCCTATGAGTTATCATACTTCATACTCCGAAGAAAATGTGAGCCTTTTGGTCATACATTCCCATACCAAAAATGAACGAGATCTTTCAAGAAACAACTGAGAGCATGACTTGTATCCATCGTAAGTGGGACACCCTGTATGCCTTGAGAGTTCGTGAATTTTATACGTGCAAATGAGCAAATGACTATGGAATGATCAATCAACACTATAAAAATCTCATCCTTCTTCCTCTGTTCTTCGTTCTGCAACTGCTTATATCCAATGGCTATGTTTGCTTCTTTGATTATTCTGATTGTTGTCATCTTGTTGACTTCACGTTGAGAAAGTGAAATCTCGACAGTAAGTACCCCTGGATTATTCTGATTTAGGGAAAGTCCTTTTCCTTCGCGATATTTTTGGTTGAGTGAGTGTTGTTTAGAGGATTGATTGAGTACAATTTTAGAAATATATCGAGCTATTTTTCCGGTAACAACCATTTCCTCGAAAAGTTACAGCCTCTTTATCTCAACATTCAACTCCACATATCTTTTTATTGAGGGCCTCATTGTTACATAATATCTAATATTTAGCAAAAAGTGTAAGGCGATTTCACGCAGAAAAAAAATAAAATATATATCAGGAGAGAGAAATGTCTGAGAAGATATTTAACGCTCAAGACATCTATTCTATACATGCCTTAATAAATGTATCATCAGACAAAACGTGATTCTTCTAGTTCCAGTCAAATCTTAATGCTCAATAAAACGTGTGACCTCACAATAAAATCAGTGATTTATGAAGAACCACGCTTGATGTTACATAAAAACACCAGGTGTGAACCAGAAATTTCCCATGAAGATCGGATAGCCATCTAATCTGATTATTTTTGGTGACACTGAGTGGGTGTATGGAGTCAATTGACGTATTTTTGGAAATCTGTTTGAATAATTCAATGACGAATAATCAATTATCCATCAGCCAACGCAAAAATTGCCAAAGGGAAATAAATTATCAATTTGAGCCGCTTTTTAAAAGTGTATCATTAAATCCATATTCAGCAACAGGAATCATTATTCATTCTACAAACAATGAGTCAAGTGGTTAATGCAGGTGTAACGACAAATATGGACTGGTTTACTACGCAATTTTGAACTCTGCTATCAGACATGAAATAAGCTCATAAACAATCCAATCAAACAAATGCAGTTTTGCAGACAAATTAGGTCAAGAAGTAATTCGCAAAAAGCTTTAGCAGGAATATAGGCAAATGAGCCTAATATAAGACATCACGAACTAGGGAGGGCTAATTTGAGTTAGTGCTCCTTATCATAGAATGTCCAGCCACACCTTGCACCACATTTTGCAGTGCATCAATTTTATGACGGTTTTTTGCCCAAGGATTCATCGCTGGGAAAATGCATGGTTGCCGGAGTATGCAGAAAATATTCGATTCAAAGTTTTTAGAATCTAAGACACTTGGGAAACAATTCACTCAATTATTATACCTTGATGTTTCTCTATTTTGATTATCCCATCACTATAGATCCTTTCTAAACATCAATCAGTGGTCTCTACGCAACTGTTAATCTTGTTTGGACTTTGAAGCTTCCATTAAGGCGAACACTGCCTGAAAGCCGACATAGCCCATGTGTCTCCATTTCCACAATGCTTAGTCTTTATGTCACTCTCACAAGTCATATAAATATCAACATATCTGCTGTGCATCAGGATGAGAATTTAGTTCCTGCTGTCTCAGTCCGACAATGCCGCTACGCTTCGCTATTTTGTCAAAAAGCTCAGGTTATTTCAATGTTGTGATAAGCTTATCATTGGTTATTGTTTGCCATTTGGATCATCATGTCTTGTGGAGTGGATCATCATGGAGATAAGTGAAATTTTGACGTCATCAGTGATGTTCTTCTTTATCAAAATAAGAGGATATGATGAGAGACATTAGATCTTCAAGATGAGCTATTACTCAATATTTTACCCAAAAATTTGATTCTAGGATTTGAGAACAAGCTAATACAAAATAACCCAAAACTTAGATGACACACTGTATTTATGTATGTTCACCAACCTACTTTCTTACTTGCCTATTATACATATATTTATTAAAATATATATTTGCTTTCAAGCTTTTCCGTTTATGAATTTTCATTCCGCCATGATTTCTAATTCAATTTTAATTTGTCAAGGAAAACATTTTCCTCTATTTGTCAAAATTTGTACTGCGGACATGACGGAGTCTTGAGAACAGCTGTGATACGTTTAGAAGAGGAAATTTCACCACAGTATCATCACTAATTGGCACACTTCAGATGTGACCGCTCTGACTGGTGAGTCATGGGGGTATCCTTTGTCCGGAAACATATCCTCCAATAACTCTTAGCAAGACTCTTAGTCTTTTTGATGGTACGACGGGTGACTCAACGGGCGGATTCTATGTTTATACCCTTAGATCGAAGTTATCTTGTGAGAATGTGAGATGATGAAGGTCATGCATCTGCCAGACGCTGTAGGTTTCGCATGATGATCAGTACATATTGTCAAGGAAAACATTTTCCTCTATTTGTCAAAATTCAACATCCCTTCGGAAACCCTGATAAAAGATACAATAAAGGAACAAAGCGAAATTTTGATACCAGCGGAACAATCTATCATTCACGGTGTTTTGCACATTGTCATCGGCAAATTGAATTATGGCATTCCTCGTTTAATCCTCTCGATATTGAGATAATCACGATCAAATAGAACTGGTATTGTCAGGATGGAGAGTTCCGTTATCAACATCATGTCTTATCGATAGTATTTCTATTTGGATCGTTGTAAAATTAAATTTGTTTTCTAGAATTGTCATTTCGAATAACCTAAGCTGTGATCTAACTAAGCACTAAGCTGTATCAATAGAAAAATGTCCATTATTTTCGAGTAGACAAAGTTAAAAAAAATTAAAAACGGTGGTCAGTCAAATTGTTTTATTTTTTTTTATTTTGTGGGCATACATTACTTTCATTTCATTATTACTTTTTTGAATTTTGGATGTTCGCTTTCAATTTTTATGTTTAAAGTCTCGATGCGTTTTGAGATTTCTACATACGAGCCCGACTTATCCAGGAATGTAGAGGTTCTTGCTATATCTGGTTGTGTATTATGTTTTTCAAAATGAATTTAAAGGCCACTTCAAGGTTTATGAACATGAATGTGTGTTTCATTATGATTTTATTCAGCTGTAACTTTTTTCAAAAATAATGAAACACCCTTTACCGTTGAATATTGGAAAAAACAAGGACATCAGTATTGCAGCTGTCAGTCTATTACAAGAACCTCCAAATATAAGCTGTCTTATTACCATTAAAACCACAAATTTCACCCATGAAACGTTACGTACGTTTGAATCCAGTTTGAATGATCGTTCACATGACCTCTTCGTGATCAGTCTTTGAACAATGAATTGTGAAAACATGACTCTCTTTGTATTAGAATAAAAACGTGTGTACCTAGTAATAAAGATTTTTTAATAGCCAAAAACCAAAAAAACAATCTGTTTCTGCATGCAAAAAACATCTAATTTTATAGCCAAAACCCGTTTTGTAAATAATTCCCAGAAAATATGATGCTTTTGTGCGCTGACCCAGGCTTCGCATGTTTACTCTCTCTGAAATATTTGCAAAATATAAAATTTTAATAATTTGGACCACAACTCCTTTTCACAATTTTATGGGCAGTGACCCACAACTTTCCAATTTATCTAGAGTGAATAATTATTGAACTGCAGGTTCCACATTTTTTTCAACAAATTCATTCAAATTATTCCAGATAATCAGTGAGGTTCTCCGGTTAAGGTACTTTCATTTCAGGCGCCAAAAATCCCCAATCAAAAAACCCACCGCCAACCGACAACACTGTATGCAAACAACATCAACGCGACTAAGCCGCTTCCTCGGCTAAGTCAGTATGCCGCTGAATTTATTCATGATTGGATGAAGCGAGTCTATGATTAGTGGAGTGGAAACATAACCTATCACGGTCGCGTAATCGTACCAAAGTACCGGCTCCGATTTGGTACTTTCCCGGTTAATATGCACTAGATTTTTGAGTGCGCCGTCTGTTTGACACCGGTTAAGTGAGTGAGGATAATTGGTTTTTCAGAAAAAAAATACGCAATGCTGGGATTTAGCAGCTTTTGGATGGTACTGTTTATGGCAGTGAAATTAGGTAATGTTTGAATTGTTTTGAGTAACATCATATGAATTTTAAATTTATCTCCAGAGTACCTTTGGATTTCGTGCATAATTCAACAAACTGTGACATCCATTTCTATTTTTATTGTTATTGTACACTTCCGCATCACCAATCATTTCACAAAACATTTTTTCCCCCATTGTCATATCCAAAAAGGGATTACGAATGGCGGCAAGATAACGACGATTATCAACCGATAAAAAAAGTGAATAGACGATTATGGCACAGTTCCAGGTATAAATATTTTCTCCGTGTATCGAATTATATTTTTGCCAATAACCTTATCGCAAATGACATTTTTTATTAAGGCATTATTAGTTATCAGTTGCGAGTTGCATTCTCAGAATAACTCTCTCACGCGAATAAAATTATGTTCACCATAATTAGTAATAAAGGCATTAAATTAAAGGTGCCTCTTGAATGTGTTTTTAATTTAGAAAATATTTGGCGTGGATCGGAATGTTTTTATTACGTTTGGCAATTTGATTGTCCTATTTTAAGATTGTCTGATTATCGCTGGATGAATGTAGGAAGTGAACCAAATATCTGCCAAATACGCACGGATATCGTTTAATTTTTCTTCTAACATTATTGCCAAAGAAAATGTTCCTCGTAAGGGTCTTTTTTGAATTATTTGGAATGACTAGAGGAATTATCATCTTCTTCTACATAATATGCATGAACCCAAGATTCAAAAATCATCAAACACATGATAATGTTCAAAATGAGCACACAGGTATATCGAAGATCTTGATTAATGACCATTATCTAGTTTCTTATTCAGCATCTTTAATTGCCAGTTTTTTAAATAATAATAAGAATGGCAATCTTTTTCAAAGTGATGTCAGTTTTGTTTTGATGACAGGTGGATTTATTATTATTATGTATTATTATTATCGTATGAAATGCTCATCACCATCACGCGCTGCTTTTGTTTTGACTTTTTTTTTTCTCAGTACAAGCAGCCATGTTAAGACTATTGAAAATACAATTTTTCCTTAACATATTTGCGTTTTTTTCCAAACCTTTTGTAGAATTCCACCTGATTTTCTCTGGAGTAAAAGACTGTCTGAGATAAAAACATTATTCTAGTCTATTGCAGAATGAATCTTGTTCCCAAGCTATTCAAAGATCTGAGGACGTTCTTGGATATGGGGACAAAATTAAAGACAATGGTCTTATTGACTTCACGACGTTTTGTCTAATTCACCGACTTCATCAGGCTGATTAGATGAAATACAATAATTGATGATGAATATAAAACCATGTGTATACAAAGTCAAAGATGCACAATTTAATGAAAAATTTAGTAAACCCAAACACAAAACGTACAACTCAAAAGAAACGACTCAAGATCATAGCACTAGTCTAATTGATCAGGTATTAAAGAAGTGTACACAATCACGGAAGAAACTGAACAAAAGGCACGTCACATGAAGAATCAAATAAAAAATTAAACTACCTCAAAAGTGTAAAAGAAAGATGTTGATATCAAATGTCAATACCGATCAATAGTTGGTCAAGATATGGATTAAATTATTACACTTATCCCATGAACTAGTGGGTATATGGGACACGGATACAAACAAAATTGTTATCAAAACCAAGTTTTTCTGGAAACATCATGTTGGTCGTACAAGTTTTTGATCAGTTTTAGTATACAGAACTTTCTAAGTGTTCGTCTATTTATTAACTGCCGATGACTTTTGGTGGACAGTTTTTTTACATCTTGACAAAAAAAACCGTACTGCGGACATTACGGAGTCTTGAGAACAGCTGTGGTACGTTTAGAAGAGGAAATTTCACCACAGTATCATCACTAATTGGCACACTTCGGATGTGACCGCTCTGGCTGGTGAGCCATGGGGGTGTTCATTGTCCTGAAACATATCCTCCAATAACTCTTAGCAAGACTCAGTCTTTTTGATGGTACGACGGGTGACTCAACGGGCGGATTCTATGTTTATACCCTTAGATCGAAGTTATCTTGTGAGAATGTGAGATGATAAAGATCATGCATCTGCCAGACGCTGTAGGTTTCGCATGATGATCAGTACATACTTAAACATCGCCAGAAAAGAAATATTATTGTCAATTTTCTTTCCATGGAACCGATTGAAATGTTCAACTTTATATGCGACAGGTAACACAAGTCTTGTATTATCCACATAATATATGTTCAAGTAACTCCGAGAGTAACTCCGTCATTAACATTTCTGCAAAAATAAGGAACTGGGGACAGCTCATAGGTGCTCTCTTGGTTTGTAGTATACATAAGGGTTATCATAAGCACGGTAACTCAACTCAAGATTAAAATTCACAATCTCACAGAACTAGTCACAGTTAGTTGATATTAGCTTAATCCTGGTCCAATGTTCACAAATCAAGTGACGAACTACATTATTAGGAACATTAGTGATTATTGAACCGACATCATACAATATCCTTCCGGTACTTTGGGGTCTCTGAAGACATCAACAAACTGAAATGAGTTCTTTAGTGAGAGTTTAAATGAGGGTTATAATATTTTAAGGTATGGAATGAGAACTTCAAAATTTTGTAGGTTGCCATTAGTTTTGTGATTCTGGTATAGACAGTTTATCTCAGGCAGTCGAGCAGGCAGTTCATGAAGTTAGCGGAACAACTTCCAAAAAATCTTCTGTGATGAGATTGACAATTTGCCGCTAACAATATGTTCATCATTTGGCGTTTATTAGTTGTTCTTGATTCAATTTTGTCGGGATTGGTTCTTTGCAACAACAAAACTTGAAGAAGTGGATACGATAAAGAATCAAAAACATTGATTGGCATTTGGTTGAATCTCGGGTTAAATTTATGAGTAATAAATTACAAAAAAGCAATTGATCAATAGAGTTCTAGTGGACAGAAAATTCAAATCATATAACTCTTCTCGTCCCAAATTGGACTATCATATGATCTGAAAAATAAATTCATGGAAAAAGTCTGTATTCCGTTTCGTTATATTTATCGCAGGCAAACTGAAGAACAAATAAATGAAAAATGGACAAATCATTGAAACAACTCCATTGATGTATCCGCACCCTGGACAATCAAATCTTATGAAAAAAATCTGCTTTACTTAAATTTTACGAATCTATTATGAAAAAATTGAATGACAATTTGACGAAAGGTGGACAAGTTGTACAAACGACTTCACAGAAGAGTCCCCAACCTGAAAAATTGAACAGAATATAAAATCTATTTTTACCAAGATTTCATCAATTTAACATAAACAAATTGAGTCGTTACTTTTTTTTCAAACAAAATTAGACAAATTGTAAAAACCTTTTTTTTTAAGTACCACAACCTGGACAAGTGAAAATGATGAAGATACAAAAACTTTCATCGACATCGGTTAAATTCATTAGCAATAAGTTATAAGAAAACAATTAATCCATAGCGTTCAAACGAAATGCAATGGTCTCTACTTGGACAATCAAATTTGATGAAAAAATCAATAAATAAAAACAATCACTTCACTTACTTTTCATTGATTCATTGTTAAATAAACTGAATAACGAATGAACAAAAGGTGAAATCGTGGAAACAATAAAACCAAATATAATTTTATTGAAATTTGTTCTATTTGTTTATTATTTTTTTAAATAAAAATGTTGAAAACGAGATAATTATGCTCGCACCTAAGCCACATAAAATCAGCGGAACACCTTTGATTTATTCCAATAATTATTCTAGATGTTTTTTATGTATAATTGATTGATTTGGCAGTGGCAAATAAGCGGCAAATTACGCATTAATTTTTTTTCTGTAAGTAGGTCGAAGTAGGTATACTATTTTTTTGTATAACTTTATTTTTTTATCATAATTAGTATAATTCGGCAGCAGACAAAATTGAAACAAGCAGAACCAATTAGCGGCAAATTACAAACATATTTCTTTTTTTCTGCAAATTACCTACTTTAAATGATTTTTCGCTAGCTTGTGAAGTTAGCGAAACACGTGGTTGCAAAAAAGTATATCCACGACAAAATTGAAACAAGTCCAACTAATTAGCGGCAAATTATCAGCCTTATCACACAAGATTTATCGAAACTTGTCGCTAACTTTATGTACATTATCTCAGGAGAACCTTTTCAGATCAGCATTTGTCTTCTTATTGGTGATTGTTAAATTTTTCATTCTATCTTGTAGTGATGCATAGACTGTTCTTGAATCGTTTTCCAAAATCTGCTCGAAAATTTTGTGAAGCCAAGCTTAGACGTGATAGGTATTCATCATATAACCACATTTTTCCTCATCAACAACAGCGATCTCATCTTTACCGGCCTTATGATGAACCATCAGACTTGTCTTGTATTCAGAAAATATTATGAGAATTTTGTTCTCCAGTCCGTGTTCACTTTGCTCATCTATTTTCGATACATCATCAGAATTATAAATGCGATGTTAGTTTCCTAATTATGCAGATGTTGGTCTATAAAATAAAACAATACGTGAATAGAAACTGATGATATAAATCCTGCAGCCAATACCACTCACCAGAAGAGAATCCATTTCCCGATAACCATACTCTTTCACGTACATATTTCTCAATCTCCAATCTCTCCACTCCATTGTCCATTCATCATTCGCTCCTTTCTCCTTCCTTATGCATGCCGATTTAATGCCCCCAAATCAGTATGCACCGAATCGTTCCGTGTCGAATTTAAATTCTAGCAAACTTTTAAGAATCTAGAAATGTTTTATGCCGATTGCGAAATACGAAACACATGCGTTTGTTTCTTGACAATACTGTTCGATAGCTGTACGTGAGCAGCATTTTCAGTGACTGTTACTGAAAGAATGAATTTATGGGGAAGCTGTTAAGGGTGATTGTTTGTTTGTTTTGTAACGAGACAACTGAAATTCGAGAGTCTAAATTATTTCAGACTTTGCTATCTGAGAGGTCAGCTTGATTATTTTCACACCCCTTTGTAAAGTTCATTACAAATTCTTTTATGTTTGTATTATTCAGATAATTGAAGGAAATTTGATGGATTTGGTTTTACTTACTTTGGATAATCTCATTTCAAGATCAACTTCTTTATCAATACTCAATCTGTAGGTACTCCATCCAACAGTTTTATTTAGTTCAAGAATGCTTAAGGGCAAAAGATTAGAACCGCAATTTTAGATTAGAACCAATTGGACTACAAAGATGTTATGAACTCACTTTCAGCATGAGAGGGATCAAACTGAAAGTGGTAAAAAAAACCATAAATAAATACCTTTTTAGGATCGTATGATCTTGAGTGACCAATTTTAAAGCTACTCTGAAGATCCTATTAAAACTACTTCAAATACATCAATAAATACGCGTGGTTTTGAAGTAAACTTACATTTTTATGAATGATTTTATTCAACATAATATGTAAGCCGAGATGTAAGCATTTCATTCTGATTCAGGTGCACATACCCTAGACAAAAGCAATGCGCGCCGCTCCTTTTGTTTAGTTTTTAAGCGGATTCTATGAAAGCAACGACTTTGGTTTTTCTTTTCCACAATAAGTTCCAATAACCATAGTTTTAATAGATGGAATTTCTAAAATATTCCAAAAATATTATGTATACAGGGTGTTAATTAAGTATCTGGCCAAACTTCAGGGGGTGATTCTTTGAGTGATTTTAAGGTAAAAAGTTTATGTAAACAGGTGTCCGGAAATGCATAGTTTTCAAGATACAGGGTGTCAAAAAAATATATTTTTTTACATTTATTTATTAATATCTCAAACACCTGTTGACCGATTTTGTTGAAATTTGGCAGTATAATGAACTATGATAAGACGCTAAGTTAGAACCAATTGATTGTTGATTATGACTTCCAGTGGCGTCGTAATGCAGTTTGACGAATAAAAATAACAAAAAAAATGTGCGGAAATGAACACCTGTTTATATGAACTTTTTACCTTAAAATCACTCAAAGAATCACCTTTCGAAGTTTGGCCAGATACATAATTAACACCCTGTATATTATTCTCAATCTCGTTGTTCAGTTGAAATATACATCATTATTATCATCGTCTTTTAGCTCAAGCTACCAATTATAAATATGAATTTGAACAAAATGGCACATTCATCTAAGAAATGGAGGAAGATGGGATTAGTTTGGTTTTATTCCTAGCAATAAGTACAAAATTAGCCTTTATAATAACCAGATTCAATAAGTAAAGAGCGCTCAGTTTTAATGAAGTTTGCTGATTACATTCATCAATAATGAATTTAAAGTCATAATGAAGAACTTAATAAAACCAAGCAAACCATAAAAACTTGCCAAAGTAAGGCTCATTGAAACCAAGACACTCCAAAACCACAACAAAAATAATTAACGTTTAACATTATTTGATCTATTCTTGTTAGATTCTTCAAAACCAGCTTTATATGCTGAACAGTTTTTAAGAGCTGACAGTATATTTACAAAGCCACTTCAAAACTACTATCTTCTTATTTACCACAATAAAACCGTTTTAAACCTTCAACAAATCCAAATTGTTTTTATCTTGCTACTTGGTTAGTTATTCCCCAAATTTCATGCTGATCTTGAAGAATTCAAAACTATTTGATTCGATTTTGTGTATCGGTTTACCAACATTTTTATTGATAACTCTCCATTTCTTCAATCAATGTGACGGTTCTACCGTTAGTAATGATTAAAACTGGGATTAAAATGTAATCTAAAAAAAAGTCTTCGTATCAAATCAGTAAAGACCATTAAAGCAGACTCCACAGTTGAGCTGCAACTCCTTTTCTCGTGCTTTGTTCCACCTTTCAAGTACATCAGTCCTCCTCACATTCTTAGCTTATCTTTCTCGTCCCAAATCAGATTTTTGATTGCAAAAATGTTCATATTATGAAATATTGAATTATCTTTCAAAATTCATTACTATCAAGTTGTACATCTCAATTGAAAAAAACTTGTTCTATGAAAAAATACGTGAAGGACCCACTCATCTTATCCCAATATTAGACTAGACAACAAGAGATAAGATAAGTGAAATCTGGGACAAACCTCAGCTGCGATACAGTCGCGTCAATGCATAGCTTTCGATAATTAAATGACAATCTTTTCATCGATCAATTAAAACGTCCACAACATAAATATGGCAGTACTAGCTTGATTACACCGTATCACATTACGTTAATGTATGCAAATATCAAATACTGCAACTTTGCATCGATTGCAAAATTTTTAAATAGATCGTATTCGAGATTGTCAGTAGATTTGATTTGACCCAACTGGTGAACCTTGACATTGACTTACGCAAATACAAACTCGTAATTGACTAGAATAGACTAATTGAATAATTACTCACATCTGTTCATTGGAGGTCTCGTCTTTGGCAACAAAAAAACAAATATTTTCCCATCGAAATGTTCATAAACATCGCCAATTTATTACGCATTGTTCGGTTGGCATAGTCAACAGGATATTGTTATTAGTATCAATTTTCTACCTGATGTTTGACCTGATTTTCTTATCAGGAAGTTGAGAAATGCATTTGAGAAAATCTACGGAATCTTCCACCTTGCTCCAGACAAAAATAGCAGTGATCATCAGAAGCCCCCATTCAACATGCTAAGGTGTTGGCAATAAAATATCACCATGCACACTGCGTTACACCTTAAATTCAATGGCTATTATTTATAACCAAACAATGAATCATCATTTCCACAGTATCCGTCTATTTTTATAAAGTTTACTTTACGGCAAAACACTGGAATCAAATATAACAAATTGAATACAGGCGTGACCAGGGCGTGACCATCATTACCATTGTAGGGATAACAGGTGATGCATCTTTTTGCAAACGTTAGCGCAATGTAATTACGCTCTGAGAGCAAACTCTTAATTATTGCTTTGCGGCAAAGCGAATCAAAGCTTTCGCTGGAAAAAGTGGGATCTCTTTAATTAGGAATGGAGAAAAATGAAGAGTGGATAGAAAGTGTCGAGTGGAGAGGCGACTACAGGGCAAAATTTCACATCTGTACAAAAGACTCGACTTTATCAGTGGGGTATTAATGATGTTTGCAAAATTCTGTTCATATGAATATAGTCACTGTATTCAAGCGAACACTTCTTATAGCCAATGTATTTTTCACAATCGCGAACTTGACTGAGGCATTAGGGAGAAAGGAACATTAATAAGAAATTTTGCTCTCAAATATCAAAAGCTTCTGTGCCATCCATTATTCACTTTCCCTTAAAACCAACCCCACAATATCCAAACAGTTGAACGTTTCTACACCTTTTGTGCTGAATTCTGGCTAAAAAAGGACTGGGATCTGGCGTTCCTTGTTGCATCTGTATATTGATATACATATCAACTTGTGTCGATAGCTGGTAATGTCGAAGATGTATATCTATGGTTCCACCTTCATTCGACTACCCACTGAGAAGTTTACCCTTCATTGAATTTAGTTGAATAGTTGAAAATCATCCATTTTCTCAAAGAGGGCCTCTTATAAATTGAATAAGTAGAAAAACCAATGTCTTTAGGCCTCAAATTTAATATCAATGGTTACACGTGTTTACAATCAATGGCATCATCAGACCTAAGATAATAATATGCTAATTACACAGAAGAATATATACGTAGAAACACAATAAAATACTTTGGATATGTCAAATGTACAATAAAACACACCTTCACATTTCACTTTTGGTCAAACACTAGATTACATACTGAGTAAATAGACGAAAAAACAAGCAAAAACGTAAAGATAACATCACTTGAGCATAAAAAAACAATTTGGGAAAAGTAAAAATGATTTCATCATCCTGGGATCGAACCATGATATCCATTCAGTGAGAACAGTAGCACACCACGCCTTACACCACTCGGCCAAATTAACTTATTAAAAATCAACATATAACGGATCTTATTCTATATGATTAAATATGAGAGATTGTTCGAAATTGAAAACGTCGTTGATACAAGTCAATATAGGACTCTTCTTAGCTCTGCCGATCTCCATCTTCTCCAATAAGTCCAATTTTTTGCCCTTTGAGCAAACATGGAGTATCTCGGTGTCCGAATTGGAAAAGCCATGTCCTGTTGATAGAAGATGGTTGGCGAACGTAGACTTCGTCTCTATGTTTTCTGTGCCTCTATTTTTGGTTACCAAGCTAAGATGTTCTTGAACTCTCTGAGAAAACTTCCTACCTGTCTGCCCCACATAGACGGCGGGACAATCTTGACACTTTAAGGAGTATACCCCCGATTGTGTTTGTGGGTCCAGTTTGTCCTTGGTTTTAACTAATAATTGTTGTTTGATAGTATTTGTAGTCTTGAAACCGATCGCAATATTTTCATATTTGAACAAATTGGCAAGTTGAGTAGAAATATTTCCAAAAAACGGAAGGCATCTGAAGACATTTTCGGATTTGGCTCTGACAATGCTATATGATAGTTTATACTTGTTTTGGAACTTGTAATATATTCTATTGATCGTATCCAGTGGAAAGCCGTTATTGAGTGCAATATGTTTGATAATATTAAGCTCTTTATCGAAAGCTTCCTTGGATAACGGTATGTTAAACAATCTATAGAAAAATGACTTGAAGGCTGCATATTTGTGGCTATGTGGGGAGTGTGAGTTAAACTGGATTACATTATCTGTGGTAGTTGGCTTACGATAGATCTCAAACTGTAATCCTTCTTTATGCTTTTTGAGCAGAAGATCTAAAAACGGCAGTTGTCCATTCTTTTCTTTTTCCAAAGTAAACTCGATCTTATCATGTAGGCCGTTGATAAAATCTAAAAATTCTGCTAATTTTTCTTTTTTTTTTCACCACCACTCCAAACAACACAAATGTCATCCACATATCTCTTGTATGCCAAAATATAATCACCAAAAGCACTTCTTATGATCCTTCCCTCAATGTCGTTCATGAAAATTTCACTCAAGAACGGGGACAAACAAGAGCCCATCGCCAAGCCTGACTTCTGCCGGTATACTTTGTTGTTGAACTGGAAAAAGTCCTGACTCAGAACTAGTGAGAGAAGAGCTGTTAGTCCATGTACTATTAGCTTGGGAAGACCTCTATTTCTTTCCAGAAGACGGCTTACCATTTGAACACACTCTTCCGGTGGAACGCTAGACGTCAAGGGAAATCAACAATGCTCCCTCAGGAACCTTGACTTTCTTCATGTGATTTGCAAAATCTACAGAGTTCTTAGTAGAAAAAGGGTTGTTGAAACCTGTGGTCTCTCTAAGAATGGCATTGAGCCAGGAAGACAAATTGTAGGCTGGGGAGCTCACAAAAGATACGACGGGTCTCATTGGCATATCATCTTTGTGCACTTTGGGCAGTCCGTAAAGTAATGCTGTTCTCGGATTCATGGGGTACAGTCTCTCTCTTCTGGTGTCAAAAAATTCCAAGGTAGTGAGGCAATCATTCAACGTACCCCTCAACCTGCTGTAGAACTTGTTGGTTGGATCTCTCTGTATAGTTTCGAAGTCACCCTCACTCAAAAACTGCTCAACTCTTTGGATATAATCATCACGCTGCATAATGACCAAGCAAGAGCCCTTATCCGCCTTCGTCACGATCAAATCGTTAGCAAATACTTTCTCTTTCAGAGAAACTAAGTGAGCCTTCTGAGGGTCGTCTCTGTCTGTCAAGAACCTTTTTCCTAGCGTTCCACCGGAAGAGT